>CM034388.1:29613501-30213501 GCA_019925095.2 Dendrolimus kikuchii
ACCTGATGTCTAGTTTCAATCTATAGATATTCTTTTTTTTAAGTACAGTACATAGCTCGTTTCTGATGTGTTTTTTTGGGTCATTTGTAACTTCAAACTTTTCTCCCGACAATTTTTAAAAATGTCGATTAAAACATATAGCCTTTCACCCATCGATATAAATGATGAAGAACACATAACTACCTGTATAGCTAGACACGTGTCAATTTTACTAATCGATTCTCCAAAGACGACCGCTTTAGGCCCTTAGATTTATTATATAGCGGTCTCGGCAGACGACTGGGTCTAATTGTGTATCTAAACCAATCTGGGACCAATTTTTGGAACCTGATTCCAGCGCTAAGTATTTTGTTTAGATCAATGAGTTACATTATTGAAGTTTTAGTACGGTCATTTTTATATAGCCTATATTAATTAGAAATAATGTAGCATTCCGATAGTGAATTTTTTTTTTTTAATTTGCCCATAAGTTTTCGAGTTTATACATTACAAACATACAACAATACAAATCTATCCTGTTTATAATATTATTATCTTAATATATCTAAGTTACGTGTCACGTTGTTTGTCCGCGATGGACTCCTAAACTACTTGACCGATTTTAATCAAATTTGTACACCGTGTGCAGTTTGATCCGACTTGAAAGATAGCTTACATTTGGACCCGGTAGGTGGCGCTGGAATCGGGTTCTAAATTTTATTTCTTCAGGGCAGAACAATGTCTGCCGGGACAACTAGTAGTATAAATAGATAGATAAAAACTTGTCACGAGATATAAGTTATTAATTAATACATAAACAGACAGCAGATTTTTCACAATTCTGAATTCAGTTATGAATAACACAACTAACTTATAAACTTCGTATAACTTTTTTATTTTTAATATTTACAATTATCATATAAAGCCATTATAAAAAAATTTAAACCTACTTTTAAGAACGCACTCAGAAAACATTACTTTTTCTTAAATAATTATGCCTAATTCTTATACTATAGACTAATTAATATAATATGTATATATATATATATATATATATATATATATATATATATATATATATATATATGTTTGTATGTATTTAATTTATAAAATATATAGTTTAGGTATGTTTCTTTATGTTATACCTGTTTAAAATTTATAGTTCAGCAGACTGTAAATTACTTAGCTGTTGTATGCGCGTATATCTATATAAAATGGAAACTGCACTTCACTTGGACTATATTTTATATTAATTGAATAGCAGATAATATTTCACATCAACAGTTCAATAGCAACTGAAAATATTATTAGACACATGGGTTTATTATAAAATAATTAGGCTTCCATACAGCCAGTGTCTATGTAGGTTTCCTACAATACCTAATAATCTGCACCACCTACATCGCCAGATCAGGTTAAATTATTCCTTAGGTGAGGTTGCCTATTGTTTCTATCGTGACAATATTGTACATACATACATACATAACTTCACGCCAGTTCCCTTGCGGGGTAGGCACGAACAACAGAGCGCCTCACTTGCTTCTTTGACATTCATAACTCTTGTCATGCACGCTCGTCTGTTCTTAAGGCTCCTGACATGCCCTTCTGCTAGTACACGATCAATTTGATCATGGAAGGTGTGTCGTGGCCTTCCACGACTTCTGCATCCATCCACTTTTGCATTGTATATCTGTTTAGTCATTCTTTCGACATGCCCGAACCACCGGAGCATTCCTTTCCTTACCTTCACCCCGACACTCTCTTTCAGACCAACTCTCTTTCTTACTTCGGTATTACGAACGCGGTCCGCGAGCGTCAATCCGCAGATTTTGCGCAGTGCTCGCATCTCGACCACTTTTACTCTACTGTCATGCTCTCTCGACAATATTGTAATTGTGTATTTTTGAAAATGTATATTTGGTGAGCAATAAAGTGTTATCTATCTATCTATTATAACTATAATATACCTATACTAATAGTATCTATAAGTATTATGAATAAGAGAGAAATGAAAAAAAAAACGACCGCATCACGTGTTTGATTCTCATAGTGAATAGGCCCTTTAATTTTGAATCCATTAGTGATAGTGGAGCATAAAGTAAATTAGTAGGTCAGCAGTCAATTTAATTTACCGGAGCCCGGCTCGATTGGATTTTCGTTCCGCAACTTTAAACGATAAGCGATTGTTAAAGTTTTGACTGTTATCATATTTACCCTTTATAATTTAGCAAGCACAGCTAGTTTACTAAACTACGGTGTAGCGGTGTGGCTAAATCAGAAAGTCAATAAAACAGTGCTTAAGCTTCCGTTTGGCGATATAAATTTTATTGGTTTTGTAGTGGAACACTTACAAACCAATAGATGGCGCTGTGCAATAATTGATGTCACAAACGTTTCCCGAAACATACAAAGAATATATACAAAAATTTCAACTATAACAGATGGGCCTAGGCCTGCGAGGAACGCCATTAGCCTCGCTGGAAGACCTACCTTTAAGACGGAGGAGCATTCCATCAGGCTCCAACGAACTAAATAAGAAGATCGAGGCCCCCCCGAGCTCTCCGAGTGAAGTCGGCTAAAAGAAGTTCGGGATTCACTTAAAAACTATTGGACCGATTTCGATGCGGTTTCCGCTGAGCGACAGCAAATTTTTAAACTTAAAATTACTATTTATCCTGGGAATATAGCGGGATTTTTACTAGGAATGATATAAAATGGCCAGGTTGAAAAAAATGTCGAATTCCAACGCGATTATTTCACTGATGGATAGCAAATTTTTGTAATAACATGTGTTTAATATTTTTTCAACACACTTGCTCATAAAGTGGCTCTATGGTCACCGCAATTAGGCACAGAATGACACCTATAATCAAACTGTGAGTAAAAAAAAATATAACTCACTAGTGAGTTATAGGTTTTTTTAAAATTTTATTGGTTGAGTTGCTTTGTTCTTAAAAAAGTTTTTATTCAAAAAAAAAAGATCGTGTTCTATAGAACAAATAAATTAATATTCCTATTGCTTGCTCAATGGCGCCTCGGCGGTAATCACCAATGTTACACACTAGTACCATAATGTACTATTATCCCAGGAATTCCAAAAATCAGACAAGCTACATCCATTGGTACATTCAAACACTTGATCACTGACCATTATTTGTCCGCTAAATAAAATGTGTTGCAGTAAATGGAATTCTATTATTATTCGCATGTAAGTATATGCAATTTATATTATTTTAATCTATTTAATCATGTATGTCTTTATTAGTTTATTGTTGTAATTTTTTTTCTTCAATTACGATTGAATTAGTTTCAATTTAGTTAAGCCCCCAAATATTATTTAATTTTCTTGTAATATCCCTTTAGACACCGGGTTGCCTGGAAGAGATCGCTATAAGCGATAAGGCCGCCCATTGTTCTAATTTAAATGTGTTTGTAATAAATGGGGGGGTCATGTCAGAAGCGTACTCGTCGCGTCCCCGCTGGCCCAGAGGGCCACAATTCTGACCAGAATTCACCCGAGTGCAGTGCACGATAGGGCGTCCCCCGCAGGCGACGCTCACCGATGCGCCCCCGTCGGTGTGGATTCTCGCGCATGCGGCGAAGGGGGCCGCCACCCTTCACGCAGCGCCAAACCTGGCGGGTCGAGAGGAGCAGAGTGCCGTATAGGCACGTGGAATGTGAGAGGTGGAATGAAAGATAAGATGGACGAAATGATTGATATAATGAACGAGAGAAGCCTGGATGCCTTATGTCTGACAGAGACAAAGCGGAAGGGGTGCGACATCGATGACCTCCCCGGTGGCATGCTTGCTCTGTGGTCCGGCGTGGACCTGGACGAGCGTGCAAGTGGGGGGGTAGGCGTCGTACTCTCAACCCGCTTTGTGTCTGGAGTAAAAGACTATTGTCTGGTGAACCCGAGACTTCTCTGGGTCCGTCTAAAACTGGGGATTACGCGAGTTTTTCTGGTCGCAGCTTATGCTCCCGTAAGCTCAGCGGATCCCCAAGAACTCGAGAAGTTTTGGGAGTCTGTGAGAGAAATTCTGGATCTGGCTGAAGGGAACGAAAGACTAATTATGTGTGGTGATCTTAATGGCTGGGTGGGGACCAAACGAGACGGCCTTGAGGCTGTCCTTGGACCCTATGGTGACAAGAGAGTGAACGATGCTGGTAGGCCAATCATAGACGTATGCATGGAAAGAAACTTGCTTGTGTCGAACACCCTATTCCATCATAAGGATATTCACACGTATACATGGAGAATGAATGATCAGAAAAGTATGATTGATCTGATTTTAATTGATAGTCGCCTCCGAAACACAATAATGGATACAAGAGCCTACAGAGGCCCCACTCTTGAAACGGACCACTATCTGGTGATAAGCCGGTTTGTGGGCCTTTTCAAGAAGTGGAGACACTGGCGAGTGCGTACCAATTTCGGGGAGCTTGAAAGAATAAAGTGTGAAAAATTGGAAGATGTTAGTGTAAGGAGTATGTATGCGCGCCTAGTCGAAGAAAGGCTTGCAAAAGCGGACTTCTCCGACTTAGATGTGGATAATGACTGGGATAGTATGAAAGAAAGTATAGTGGAAAGCGCAAAAGAAGCATGTGGATGCGCGAAGAGGCACATAACAACGAAAGGTGATGAATGGTGGGACGCGGATGTTAAATCCAGCGTAGAGAGAAAGAGAAAAGCCTGGCTGGATTATGTTGCTTCCTTGCAACAGAATGACAGTATGAAAGAGATGAAGAAAGAAATTTATCGCCTCTGCAAGAATGAAACCAAAGCTTTAGTGAAAGAGAAGCGTGAAAGAATAAAATTGAAAGAAGAAGAGAAGCTGACGGAGAACTTCGAGGCGAATACCAAACTCTTTTGGAGAGAGGTTAAGAAGTCTCGAGGTTGTTCGTCAGCTTCCAGAATGGAAAGAATAAAATCTAAAGCAGGGGACGTTCTTGCTAACCCACAAGAGGTATTAGCGCGATGGAGTGAATATTTTAGAGAAATGTATGATAATGTCCCGGATGCTGGCACCACGACTGAGTCTGCGACCGACTCCGAGGAGTCAGCATCCGAGATCACTGGAAGAGATCGAATGGTCGATAAGAAGTCTGAAAAATGGAAAGGCAGTAGGAATCGATAGTGTGTCTGCTGAGATGATCAAATATGGTGGAACCTGCGTCCGGGACGCTTTCCTGTCCTTATGCAACTTGTGCTGGAGGACGGGAAAGGTTCCCAAGGACTGGAGGCGCGCTGTCATCGTGCCCTTGTATAAAGGCAAGGGGTCACGTATGGAGTGCGCCAGCTACAGGGCCATCAGTTTGATCAGCACAGCATCTAAAGTGTATGTGAAGATTATTGAAAAGAGAATGAGAGTTGTATCCGATGGATTACTGTGGGATGCACAAGGTGGTTTCAGAAATGGAAGGGGGTGCATGGATCAAGTTTTCTCTCTCCGCAATATCGTAGAGAAGCAGCTGGCTATGGGCCGGAAGGTTTTCTGCGGTTTTGTGGATCTAGAGAAAGCATTTGACAGGGTTGTGCGGAAGGACCTCTGGGACATATTGCCCGGATATGGGATTAATGGCCAATTGATGCGTGCTGTGCAGTCCACTTACGAGGGCTGTATGGCATGCGTGCGAGTGGAAGGCAGCCTGTCGCCCTGGTTTGACGTCAATATTGGCGTCCGCCAGGGCTGCGTGCTGTCGGCTTTGCTGTTCATCCTATATCTGGACGATTGTCTCCAGAGAATAAGATTGATGGATGTTGGGGTGCGGATGAGTGATCTAGTTGTAAGCACCTTGCTTTATGCGGATGATGCCGTGCTTTTAGCCGAATCGCCATCAGAACTGCAAACACTAGTCACAATGATGAAAGATGACTGTCAGGGGGGGGCTTACACTTGAATGCGAAGAAAACAAAGGTTATGGTGTTTGAAAGAGAAGAAACCAGAACGAATGCAAGGATAATGGTCGATGATGTTATGCTGGAGCAAGTGAATGAGTTTGTATATCTTGGATGTGCTTTTAGCAGGGATGGAAGGTACACCGCTGATATAGAAAGAAGAGTGAATTTGGGGAATAGTTTGAACGGAGCGTTAGGTAAACTTCTAGGCGCTAAGAACCTCAGCCAGAAGGCCCAGCTCGCCGTACACAACGCGGTGCTGGTACCTACGCTCACGTATGGAAGCGAGAGTTGGGTATGGCAGAAAGAGCATGAAAGTAGAGTAAACGCGGTCGAGATGCGAGCACTGCGCAAAATCTGCGGAGTGACGCTCGCGGACCGCGTTCGTAATACCGAAGTAAGAAAGAGAGTTGGTCTGAAAGAGAGTGTCGGGGTGAAGGTAAGGAAAGGAATGCTCCGGTGGTTCGGGCATGTGGAAAGAATGCATGATGAAAGAATGACTAAACAGATATACAATGCAAAAGTGGATGGATGCAGAAGTCGTGGAAGGCCACGACACACCTTCCATGATCAAATTGATCGTGTACTAGCAGAAGGTGATGTCAGAAGCCTTAAGAATAGGCGAGCTTGCATGACAAGAGTTATGAATGTCAAAGAGGCAAGTGAGGTGTGTAAGAATAAGCCTAAATGGCACTCTTGTGTTCGTGCCTACCCCGCAAGGGAACTGGCGTGAAGTTATGTATGTATGTATGTATGTAATAAATATCTAGGTTTAAGTTATGATGAACAATAAAGAGTTATCATTCATTCATCCCGCGGGAATTTTCTCGGGAGCGCTTTGAAGTCGTTGGGGTGTATAAAAATTAGCTTCGTCTGAGACAGTTTTCACGAAAACTATGCGGAACTAAAACTATGCTACAGTGTTTTGTGACCCGGTAATCCCGTGGGATAAAGTCAAGCGTTACCGAAATCGCGGGCATATGCTAGTTATGTATAAAATAGTTAAATTATCATGATAAAAATAGATAAATAATCGACAGACAATCACACTTATTGTATATCCCCAAATTAAGCAAGTTACGCTCTTTTATGGGCAATGTACAACGGACTACACTGGGGTCGATGCTGTTGATATATAAGATAGCATTTTATTGAGTTTCATTTAAATATGTTCATTAGTTTTCATGTGATGCTCTAACAGAGACAATCAGACAAAAAATATCTTTCAATAATGTTGTTAATTATTAATTTTTTACTTGTTTCAGAATTTGGAGAATCCAGAAATAGGTGAGCTCTGATTACATATGATACGATAAATCCTAATATTAATTCCATAATAAAACATGCTTTAAAATATTGTTACGAGTTACAGGATTCGAATTAAAATGCCGTTAGAATTACTATAGAATTTATTAGAACTATACAAATATGTATAACACAGGTACAAATATAACTGAATACAATCAGTCCAAACGTAATGCACGATTCAATAACACGCGCAAAGTCCGTCAGTAAATAGATTATTGAATGTACACAAGTCTTGCCTCGTTGCTGGTTATCGCCAGACTGCCGATCTCTCCATAGGGCCATTGATTTATACTGCACCGATATAATATGGCTGCCCGCCGCGTAGACCGAATTTCTTAGAACCAGTTCGACACACCTGTCTAATGACTGTCATAAAATATTACAATACGCAATGGGCTGTTTTTTAATCACAATTTTTAAACACAAAGTAAACAAAAGAAGTCCAAATGCGGAAAGGTAATAAAGTGTGTTTTATGGTATGCAGGTGTGAATCTACTTTTGTCGACGTCTAACATTATCATCGTATTCATATTACAGTTAAAATGTCATCATAGGGATAATTTTAATTATTGTTTAAACAATAGATATAATTAATTTAAAACAATACAAAACTAAACGTCATAACTACAAACGTAAAAATCTATGAGGCCGTAACTTTTTTTAAAGTGTCTCTGGCAGATGGCATTAATTACATGTGTTATAACTAGACAGTGCTGTCTCATAATTAAAAATGCTATTGTTTGTAATACAGTTCATATTATCATTTTTGATGTGTTTTCAATAGTCAGTTCTCCGGGCTGAACGCCTCCGCTCTCACTGAGTCTGGAAGTCCACCAAGATCAGCATCGCTGAAACAGCCTTCTGCGGCTACTCAGCTGGGTACTGCACAAAAATGTGATGATCATGAGTTTAATTGATTAGTTGTAGTCAAGGGTAAAATCACTCACCAAGAAGAAAAGAGTAATATATATCTTTTTGATACAAAGATATATATCACTCTTTTATATCTTTAACTCTTTATCTTTACAGTGAATAGTGTCAATTGCAGACAAGATGAGTTATTATCTGTGAGTGATATACTGAATGAGTGTTTTATTTAGTAGTGTAACTTAGGTCATCTAGCACAGTATCTCAATTGATTAGTTAGTGATTGTTTCTAGTTGGGTAGGGCATGATTTTATAATGAGTGTTTAAGAGTAACATGACATTATGCACTGAAGAAGTACAATGTACCAGTTCAAATGAGGCGAGGAGGTTTGTACCGCGGCAGTACATTTGAAGTGATGAAGCCGGTGAGGCGGTGAGCGTCATTCCCTCATTTGTCCCGTACAAAACTTCTAGTTCGGAAATCTTCGTTAAGAATCGGATGTGATCGGCCTCGGTCACTTCATTTTACTAGCAATCGTACATGTCATGTTGTCCCTCTTTCTCATGTGAATATCCGTAGAGGCGTTATTGTATTGTTCTCCTCGTTCCGTCCATATTCTTACATTTGATGCGTGTGTAGTAGCGGAACGAAATTTTTGAAATAGTAAAAATTTAAATTTTGAGCCGTGCCAGGACAAATCTATTTTGCACCGGATAAATGTACTGCCTCACATGTAGACTACTCATCACTATTTCATGCAGTATACCAAAGGGTTTAATGCGTTATTTGTGAAGCAATATTGTAATTAAAAAGCTACGATGTTGATTGCTATTTAATTCTAAGTTAATTATTATTAAAGATCTTTTAGTGCGATCCTTTATGTCTCTATAATTTACAACATATAACCAATTAATTCGATGTTAGATAAAAGAATAGGGGTTAAACTATATAGAGATGGCATAGGTAATAAAAATAGATGCGAAAAATGCATCTATACGCGATGCCATTAGTTTGGAATAGAAACCTTATTTGTCAAATAGGTTTTGTTGAATAAGCCCCTGTTTAGACAAGTTTTTGTCGCATACCTTCTAGACGCAATCATGTGCTACAGCATTTTCACTTGCAAAGTAACACATGTATATTTGCAACAATTGCCATATAGAGAAGGTAATTATCTACCTATACATATAATAAAACTGTAGAGGACGAATTTCTGTACAGTGAAATAAAAATTGCTAAAAACCGAGTTAGGGAGATGTAAGAAGTAAAATGGAACTAATTTAGATTTTTTTCAAATTTTTTTGTTTTTCTGTTTGTCTGTGTATTTGTACGGGCTAATCTCCGAAACGACCAGACCGATTTAAATGAAATTTTGTATAGTGGTAGCTTATATCCCTGGTCAACATATAGGATACTTTTGATCCCGAAAAATTAAAGAGTTGCCGTGAGATAGTTAAAAAAACTTTAATTACTTAAACATTTATTATACAACTTATGCACCTAATTAAGTATTAATATTGCCGATATCATCATACAATAAAACATACTAAACATACATTAAAAAACAATTAGGCTATAAATCATCACGCTAAGACCAATAGGAGCGGAGCACCAATGAAGAATGTTTTAAATTCTGGAGGATTTCTTTAACTTATTTTCTTTAAACGATTCCACGCGGAAGAAGTCGCGGGCAGAAGCTAGTCGTGGAATAAACCGGTTAATGGAGTTTTTTTATTTATTTTTTATTGCATGAGTTCAGCAGACAGGCAGACGGCCCACTTCATGGAAAGCGGTTACCATCGCCTATGAACATTTGCAACACCAAAGGTGCTATAGAGGCGCTGCTGCTCTCTTAAAGGAACTGGAACCTGGTCACTGATGCCGGAACACAAACTCAAGGTTGTTATTGCGGCATACTTTAGACCAGGGGTGGTAGCCATTCAGTCGGGTGAATGCCATAACACCTGGCTATGAGTTGTTTTGTCGCCTCTTACGATAGGCCGCCCGGCCGCAGGAAATTGTATTCTTTCTCCGTTCCTGCACGGATAACATATTTTTTTTTTAAATTGCTATTATAATGTTATATTCTCGACTATCAGTCCACTGAAGACCTCTTGTATATTCCTAAATAACTATGCTATTTACCACTACAAACGTTATTTTCTAATCCCCTCTATGATTTCCCTGGCACTTCTTATACAACATATGGATGTTAAGTCTTACATCGTTTATTCATAGACTACCTCTTCTCACTATATTTTGACACTGACAGTTACAATATCAGGTTTATAAATTTAAAAAACATAATGTGTGGCCTGGCTACCGAGTCGGAATGCGTCTTCGAATCCCACACGGCTATCCTGCATTATTCATCTGACCCAGATGAATGTGATACTTCATCTTCATCGCCATTGGACCAGGGTTTCATCAAATCTGCTGAACTGGTGGTATTCATAGGTCCTTCACCATTGCCAATTTTCCTTACAACGTATCTGTCATTTTTCTTCTTCTCTATAATTTTATATGGTCCTAAATATTTCGGGTTTAACTTATATCCTTGTACAAATTGTGTTCTCTTAATCGCAACTAAATCTCCAATTTCGTACTGTATAGCTTGTGTTCTCTTTTTATTATAAACTTTCCTATTTTCTTCCTGAATTTTCTGAATATTTTGCCTCGCCTTTCTATAAGTTCTAATCGTTGAATTTCAAATTTTTCTTTACAATTATCTATGTAGTAATCTCTATTAATTAATTCCTCAGTTTTCAAAATTCCAAAATGACCCTTTTCATGACATTTTCTTATTATTTCATTCTGCATCTTTTTAGGTACAACAATCAGTTTAGTTCCATCTTTAGCTTTACATAAAACTCCATTCTCCAGAATAAAATTTTCATATGACTCTTTTTCTAAAATTTTCTTTAATAGTTTTATCTTCAGGTCATCATCTTGAGCTCTCTTCAGACGTGCTGTAGTTTCGGTAAGTATTAGACTAACAGGATTTCTGCTCAAAGCGTCTACGTGTCTCATTTGGGTTCCAGATCGGTGTTCTATCTTATAGTCAAATTCTTCAAGAAGGAGTGCCCATCGAGCAACTCTCGGAGGTAAGTCTTTTTTCTGTAACGTCATAGTTAGGGCTGAGCAGTCAGTCACAATTTTAAAGCGGACTCCAAGTAAGTAAACTCTGAATTTCTTGACAGCTTCTACAATAGCTAAAATTTCTAAGTAGTAACTATGGTATTTCTTCTCAGCAGGAGTAGTCTTTTTGCTCATATAGTGAACAGGGTGTAGCTGATTGTCGTGTGGATTCCTTTGCAATAAAACAGCTCCATATCCGTCTATACTTGCGTCTGTATGTAACTCTGTCTCAAAATTAGGGTTGTAAATTCGTAAAACTGGTGAGGAACATAAAATATGTTTCAATTCTTCGAAAGCTCTCTCACACTTTAGATCAAAGTTAAACATAACATTAGTCTTCAATAATTCTGTTAGTGGCTTTGCTATTATTGAGTAGTTCTTAACAAATTTTCTAAAATAGCCAGTCAGTCCTAAAAATGATCGTAATGATTTGATATTATGAGGCTTTTTAAATTTTGCAACAGCATGTATCTTTTCCTTGGAAGGTCTTATCTGATTATCACGAATTATGTAACCTAAATAATTTATCTCGTTCTGTAAGAAATGACATTTCGCCCAATTAAATTGTAAGCCAAACTCTTCAGCTTTTCGAAGTACTTTCTCTAGTTTAACAAATCCTTCTTCTTCTGTCCTAGATGGTATAATCAAATCATCTAAATAGGCAAGAACAGTGCCCTCTGACATTAAATCTTGAAAGATATCATTGATAAAGCGTTGGAATACAGATGGTGCGGTGCATAAACCAAACGGCATTTTCTTAAATTCATATTGCCCTTGTGGAGTAACAAATGAAGTGTATTTTTGACTATCCTCGCAGACATCAACATGTAAAAAACCATTCTTCAAGTCAAGTGATGTAAATAGTATTGCTTCTTTCAATTTGTCTACTTGATCCTCGATGAGTGGAAGTGGATATCTTTCCTTTATAATCTTCTTATTTAGCTTTCTAAAATCTATACATAATCTGTAGCTTCCATTTTTCTTTTTCGCTAACACGATAGGGCTTGCATATTCCGATTTACTAGGTTTAATTACTTCTTGATCTAACCATCCTTGTATCTGTTTATTAACTATGTCCTTTTCTAGAGGTGACAGCCTTCGTGGAGTCTGGTGTATAGGATCTTCATCAGTAAGTATGATTTTCAATTTAACATTTGATTCCTTCTTTCTAGTCTTCAAGTTATTGTAATTATCCAATAAATGTTTAATCTTGTCTTTATATTTCAGCTTCTTGATATCATATTTCTCATCAAATTCTTCTTCGTAGTCATTAATTTGTGTAAGGTGTAATATTCTTTTTACAGAGATCCCGTCGGCAGAGAAAATAATTTCAACGTCTTTTAATATCGGGTTTCCAAGTATGACATTAACAGGTATTACATCATCGTCGATAACATGCATCAAGGTCTCAAAATAAACGTTGTCTATTTCAACTTTTGCCATAAAAGATCCCTTCGTGCAAACTTCGTACTCGGCTATTCCTGATAATTTGAGAGTATCTTTAATATTATAATCATTATTCTCGGGAAAATTTTGTTTGTAATAACTCTCACAAATCAAATTCGCATCGCTTCCAGTATCAATAAAGGTTTTAACTGTAACTCCGTTAATTTTCGCTTCTTTATATGGCTTAACAACATCTGTACTAACTTTCTCATCTTGAATTTTCAGTGTCTTATTTGTAGAACTTTGGCATTCTTTTGACTTATGTCCATATCCATTACATTTGAAGCATTTTATACCTTTAGTACAAGCTGGTGATTGGTGATCAGTTTCACCACAATTGTAGCATCTTTTGATGGTATGATTTTTACGTCCGGTTGTCATCTGAATAGGTCTTTGTTGCATCTTGTGTTCTTTAATCTGTGCATATACTTCAAGTTTCTTTCTAAATTGTTTGATATCAGTGGCTCCGTAAAGAATGGCCTTATTTATTTCAGAATCACGAATTCCATCAATAACATATTCAATAAGTGCCTCATCTTCTAAATTTCCATGCAACGCCAGTTCTTTCATATGTAAAAAATACTGTTGATATGTCTCATCCGGTTTCATTTTGCGTGATGCTAATTTCTTGTGAATGCTAGCACTATTTAATTTCGGACCAAATTCTTCTAATAAAGATTCTTTTAATGTATCCCATGACGTAATAGAGCCTAGCGATCGTAAAAATAATTTAGCTGTACCTGAAAGCAGTCTCTTCGCGTAAATAAGTTTTTCAAGATTATTCCATTCCATTAAATTTGCAGTGTCATTAAAATCGGTCAGCCAATTCGTAATAGGGTAGGTATCATCGCCTGTGAACGGTGTCATTGATTTTTCCAAGTCGCTAAATGAAATTCGTACTCTGTAACCAGCTTCTGAACAATTACTATCTGAGTCTTCGATATCTTTATTTTTCTTCGGTGGCATCTTGTATGATTGGTTGTAAGTCTTTCAGTCGTAAAAAATAACCAATTCATAAAACGTCTTCATAAAAGAAAAATAATAGTCTTTATTCCAAATTCTGGGAAATTTTATGCGCTGGTATCATTATGCAAATTAGTGTCGGTAAAACAGCACACAATGACTCGTCTTCAATTTTAATTTCGAGGTTGTTTCGTAATCATCAGATCAAAACTCACGTTAAAACAATGCTTCGCAGGATTCTTACATGATCCTGGTATGATCCTGGCACGAGCCTCCATAAAGTTGTGGGTTTTGTTTGAAGAAAAGCAAAACAAACTTCCTTAGAACAGTCTTACATCGTTTATTCATAGACTACCTCTTCTCACTATATCTTGACACTGACAGTTACAATATCACGACATACGTGAGGCGCCTCCAAAAATCAAATTATCCTGTTACACACACCGGCCTTATTACAACCATTTATGACAAACAAAGACTCATAAAGAATCTATCAAAGTATAAATTGGACCCCTAATATCGATACAGCATCAGTTGTTCCTCAACTAACCCAACATGAAGTGTTTTGTGTTCTCTTTGGTGATCGTTGGTGCTCTCGCTGAACTTCCTCGCTTCAGGCCTGCGAGGTTTAGGTTCCAGAGACAGGAGTTGGCACCTACCACGACTGATTCACCTACAGAACCGACAACGCCACCTTCCGGACCGTATCCTCCTTCAGGTTGGAAGCCTGCTGGACAACCGTTCACACTACCTCAAGAAGAGATTGATAATAATCAAGTAGACAACGCTCCTTACCCGCCATCTGGTTGGAAACCTGCTCAACCTTTCGCACTGCCGAACGAACCTCCAGCAACTAGTTACGGAGTTCCAGACAATACTTACGGCGTTCCAGAAAATGTTTACGGTGCTCCAGACAACACTTATGGTGCTCCTGATAGTACTTCTACAACAGATGCAACAACGACTGATAATCCTCAAGCTGAGAGGTTAGACGGACCGATCGATGTGCAGAAGAGTGTTGGTACGTATTACGTTCTTCTACCGAATGGACAGCTGCAGAAGGTTGGGTTTGTGACGGAAAATGATATTCAGAATATGAAGTACACAGCGAGATTGCAACTTAGGGAGCGTGCTCCGTTGTTAGTATTTGCTCCTTAATTACTCGATCTCTTAATTGTCTTGTAGCTTTTGTTTTAATAAACGGTTGTTTACTGCACTGCTTGGATTATTTATTATAAAGCCTGAAATAATAACTTAATACTGGTAAGATTTTTTTTTGAAAGAACAGAATGCAAAAAGAAGAATGCATGATATACAATGCAAAAGTGGATGGATGCAGAAGTCGTGGAAGGCCACGACACACCTACCATGATCAAATCAAAAGACGGCCTCTGTGGTTGAGCGGGCTAAACCTTTGCCGGCTTACCTCACTGCAACGCAGAGGCTCCGGGTTCGATTCCTGGTATGGTAAATTTCGGAAACGAATTTTCTCCGTTATTTACTACAGTCTGGGTGTCTGGGATCGGCCCCAGAGTGATCCGTTGTATATTATCCATAACACAAGCGTAACTTGCTTAATTTGGGGATATGCAGTGTGTGTGTTTGTTTGCCGATTAAAAAAAAAAATTGATCGTGTACTAACAGAAGGTGATGTCAGGAGCCTTAAGAACAGACGAGCGTGCATGACAAGAGCTATGAATGTCAAAGAAGGAAGTGAGGTGCGTAAGAATAAGCGTGAATGGCGCTCTGTGGCTCGTGCCTACCCCGCAAGGGAACTGGTGTGAAGTTATGTATGTATGTATGTAAGAATTTTTTTTAATCAATCAATTAGTTTATGCCACCCTCAAACATAGACTTACAAAAACTAATTACTTATCTATTTTTAAGTTTACAATTCTTAATGGCATATTGGCTTCTCTTGCTAGAGGGAATACCAATATGCTACGACAGGGACCTATATCTAATTTATTTAGAATGTAACGCTGGATATAGTTACCTCTTTCCACTTCGTCCCGGGTAGGTTCCATTAGAATATGATAAACATCTTCAACCACTCCACACTTTGAACAATTTGATGAGATTGTTTTTCCTATGAGGTGAGCTAATTTATTTAATGGAATGTATCCGGACCGAAACCTCAAGATAAAAAACCACAAGTACATCTGCTGGTAAGTTGAAAGCGAAAAATGATTACAATAGTATTTATAATACTTATTTTTACTGAAAGAGATTGTATTTTTAAATTTCTATACAAGGAATATTTAACAAGCGGTAGAAATTTTATAATAAAGAAAATTTTATCCGTGCAGGAACGGAGAAAGAACAATAATATAATTTCCTGCGGCCGGGCGGCCTTTCGTAAGAGGCGACTTAACAACCCACAGTCAGGTGGTAGGTGGCAGTTGCTTCTTGTGTTTGGAAATTAAAACTCGATGTAATAATGGACTGTATGATTATTATTAAATTATAAATATACATTTAATGAGTAGAACAAAGTATGCAAGAGAGTCGAGTACAATATATGACTGGCTGAGTGGCTGAATTCATAGTTGTTCAGGATTGTTGTGGTTTTTTCAGGTTTTTTCAGCCTCCTATATCCCGCATTCTGTCCGACGCCTAGTTGCTAATCGCGCCAGCTATGGGCGTCGGCGGTATGCGGGGCGCGGAGTGTAGATGTGCTCCGGCGGGCGGGTCAGGGTATTCATAGCTCTTGTCATGCACGCTCGTTTGTTCTTAAGGCTCATGGAAGGTGTGTCGTGACCTTCCACGACTTCTGCATCCATCCACTTTTGCATTGTATATCTGTTTAGTAAATGCAGTATATACAGATGTTATATATATTAAATAGATATATAGGTATACTTAATATACAAATACGTATCTACAAAAATATATAAATATTTATTGATAAATATATATGTACATACATTTAAATATCATCATATCCCAAGGACAGGTAAAATTTTCTGATCGTTGTTTTAAATATCGGTAGCGCAGGCACAGAAAATAAAAAAAACAACACAAATGGCACTAGATAGGACAATATGTATAAGTATAGATATAAGGCCCACATTGCACATGCACTTCCTCACAACACCAGCATGTAACAGGTACACTCTACATTAGTATGGGTTTAGTATTAAAACTAGAATAAATTAATATAATAAGTTATTCGTAAGATACATACACCTCAACACAAAAATCAACAAATTAATGTCACACACAAGAACCAAAATAACTAATAAGCGTGTTAAATTAAAATAATTAAATCTAGAAATTAAGTTGTAAAAAAGGGTACGGAACTCGAGTCCGTAGAGTTGTTAATAAAAAAAAAAGCGATTTTTAATTGTCTGATAGCAATTTGCAGCGCCTTCCAAAGCTTTATAGCCTGGACGGTAAAAGAATTGTTCTACAAAGTTGAACTATGCGCAGGGGTGTTTAGTTTCAGTTTAGTGGAAGGCCGTAATTTAAGGGAGCACGAAATAAAGTCAAAGCGTTCTTTAAGATAATGAGGAGTATTCAGAACAAATAAGATACTGTATAGAAGACAAAGAATATAGCTATATAGTTGGATATATATGCTTGAATAATCTGTAATTTGTTTGTTGTCTGCGACTTAGTCCGCATTTTTTTTTCTTTCTGAATGAAGTAAAATCTTAATTGGGACGCTGAACCACGTAGGTATTTCTTTAATATCAAAAGCTTCAACATGAATTTACATGTCCAGAAATTGAATGATAATTATGAGTTGCTCATACAAATTCTATCAATCTCCATTTCACCACCTTTTATCCGTGCAGGAACGGAGAAAGAATAAACAATTTCCTGTGTCCGGGCGGCCTGTCGTAAGAGGCGAGAAAACAACCCGCAACTAGTTGGTAGGGCATTTACCCGACTGGATGGCTACCACCCCTGGTCTAGAGTATGCCGCCATAACAACGTTGAGTTGTGTTCCGGCATTAGTGATCAGGTTCCAGTATCACTTAAGAGGGCAGCAGCGCATTTGTAGCACCTTTGGTGTAGCAAATGTCCATAGGCGATGGTAACCGCTTTCCATCCTGTGGGCCGTCTGCCTGTCTGCTGAACTGCTGCAATAAAAAAAAGCTACGTTCCATTTTAGACTCACAACGACCACGTTCACGACCGTGATTATTCCCGTTCCACTTGCTTGCCGGCGTTACAATCCTAAACCCAAGTGGAACGATTATTCGACCCACCTCTTGACATGGGTAGTTTTGAGCGTTGTGTGATGTAAAATGTTGACGTCATTAGTGACGTTTTCGCCACGACCACAACGACCGCGGTCGCCTTGTGGAACGTCTTACTGAGTATTTTGGGCGTTGTGAGCTACTAATACATTGTTTCAGTTTAACATTCAGCTCGATAATATTGAACAGAAAGTTAAGAATATTCGAGAAGCGTTTCTTAACAAACAACGTTACAACAACACCTATTATTGTAGAACTGAATACGAAAGCAACTTTTATTGGTAAAGAATGCAAATTGCCTACATAACTGAGTGCCTTTTAAATGTAATGACTTTTACGAGCTTATGAAATTTTAGAGGCCTATGTGACCTGTTTTGAGTTTTTGTTTTGAAAAGTAAATACAAATGCGCAACAGTTGCTTGAAGGAAATAGTATTATGTCATGTAAAATGTTTGGCATGGAAATATACTAATACTTTTATCCGTGCAGGAACGGAGAAAGAATACAATTTCCTGCGGCCGGGCGGCCTGTCGTAAGAGGCGACTTAACAACCCACAGCCAGGTGGTAGGGCATTCGCCCGACTGGATGGCTACCACCCCTGGTCTAAAGTATGTCGCCATAACAACCTTGAGTTGTGTTCCGGCATTAGTGACCAGGTTCCAGTTTCCCTTAAGAGAGCAGCAGCGCATTTGCAGCAACTTGGTGTTGCAAATGTCCATAGGCGATGGTAACCGATTTCCATCAAGTGGGCCGTCTGCCTGTCTGCTGATCTCCTGCAATAAAAAAAAATAAAAAATATACATATGGCGATGTTTATGGTTCCCTAGTCATTTTAGCAAAACAGAAACCCTCATGGTTTCATCACGCCTGTTCGTCTGTCTGTCCAATGAGTAATTTGTGGGGGTTGATATTTTGGAATAAATGCTTTTTTAGAGTGGTAGAAATGTTAGTAGTAAAGTCTAGCTGATAAATATTACATATTACTTTATATTTTTTAATATTTGTTCATATAATAATATTTGTTTTTGCTCGACTGGATGACGACCACCCCTGGTGTAGAGTATGCCGCCGTAACAACCTTGTGTTGTGTTCCGGCATTAGTGACCAGGTTCCAGTCTCCTTTAAGAGAGCAGCAGCGCATTTGTAGCACCTTTGGTGTTGCAAAAGTCCATAGGCGATGGTAACCGCTTTCCACTAAGTGGGCCGTCTGCCTGTCTGCTGAACTCCTGCAATAAACAAAAAACAAATATTATTGTAATGATAGTCTGTATCTGCTGCCTAGCATTAAGTTTTTTTTAGTTTGGGTCGCAAACTGGCCAACTCACCTTACGTACCTTTAAACATATCTAGAACACAGAGAATATGGTTGCTGAATGGCCTTCTTGATACGAACACAGCATATATTATAAATAGACATCTTGTACATAATAATGTAGAAGAAAAAAATAAATGCAATGCAAAAGTGGATGGATGCAGAAGTCGTGGAAGGCCACGACACACCTTCCATGATCAAATTGATCGTGTACTAGCAGAAGGTGATGTCAGGAGCCTTAAGAACAGACGAGCTTGCATGACAAGAGTTATGAATGTCAAAGAGGCAAGTGAGGTGTGTAAGAATAAGCCTAAATGGCACTCTGTTGTTCGTGCCTACCCCGCAAGGGAACTGGCGTGAAGTTATGTATGTATGTATGTATGTAAAAAAATAAATAATGTAGTTACAACAAACAACGTAATAGGTTACGTACATGTTATCCAATAACACGAAATTTATATGAAGCTATCCTAAGCTGTACTGAATCTAACGCAAAAATAATCAAAATTGGTTCAGAAACAAAAAAAAGATATTTTCTTCATTGCCTGAAGCAGGCAAACAGGCGGACGGCCCACTTGATGGAAGGTGGTTACCATCACCTATGGACGTTTGCAACAGCAGGGCCGTTGCCAACGCATTGTCGGTCTCTAAGAAATTTTATAACTCCCTTCTTAATAGCCCCCATGTCGTAGCGCAGAGGGTAAACCTCGGCGAGGAAGTCCTCTCCAGATCATTGTTGTATGTTATGTTGCATTTATGCTGAAAGTACATAAAAATATTGTTACAATTTGGGCCACCTGCATATTTGTAAACAAAGCACATTTATTACCCGTCGGTGTTTGAGCTAATAACATTGAAGCATAACAACATTTACTTTGTGTTTAAAATTTGTGATTGGTTAAAAATAGCCCATTGTGTATTGTAATCTTTATGGTAGTCATTAGCCAGGTGTGATTCTTAGAAATTCAGTCTACAGACATATTGTATTTGTACAGTATAAAGCAATGCCCCAACGGAGGGGTGAGGCAGTCAAGCGATAACCACTAGCCGAGCAAGACGTGTGTACTACATTCGGTAATCTATTTAGTGACGGACTTTGCGCGTGTTATTATATTTGTACATACATACATACATAACTTCACGCCAGTTCCCTTGCGGGGTAGGCACGAACAACAGAGCGCCATTTAGGTTTATTCTTACACTCACTTGCTTCTTTGACATTCATAGCTCTTGTCATGCACGCTCGTCTGTTCTTAAGGCTCCTGACATCACCTTCTGCTAGTACACGATCAATTTGATCATGGAAGGTATGTCGTGGCCTTCCACGACTTCTGCATCCATCCACTTTTGCATTGTATATCTGTTTAGTCATTCTTTCCACATGCCCGAACCACCGGAGCATTCCTTTCCTTACCTCCACCTCGACACTCTCTTTCAGACCAACTCTCTTTCTTACTTCGGTATTACGAACACGGTCCGCGAGCGTCACTCCGCAGATTTTGCGCAGTGCTCGCATCTCGACCGCGTTTACTCTACTTTCATGCTCTCTTCCATACCCAACTCTCGCTTCCATACCATACCATATTATATTTGTACCTGTGTTATACGTGTTTGTATAGTTCTAATAAGTTCTATAGTCATTCCAACGACTTTTAATTCGAGTCCTCGTACCTCGTAAAAATATTTACGTGATAAATTAAGAACCTCCACCTTTTATTTTTTTATTTTTTTATTGCAGGAGTTCAGCAGACAGACAAGACGGCCCACTTGATAGAAAGCGGTTACCATCGCCTATGGACATTTGCAACATCAAAGGTGCTACAAATGCGCTGCTGCTCTCTTGAAGAAGACTGGAACCTGGTCACTAATGCCGGAACACAACACAAGGTTGTTATGGCGGCATACTCTAGACCAGGGGTGGTCGCCATCCAGTCGAGCAAATACTCTACCACCTGGCTGTGGGTTGTTTAGTCGCCTCTTACGACAGGCCACCGGGCCGCAGGAAATTGTATTCTTTCTCCGTTCCTGCACGGATAGATCCGTTCCTTCCTTGTAGTCGGTTTTTTATTATTATATTATGGACAACTCTACAGACTCGAGTTCCGTACCCTTTTTACAACTTAATTTTTAGATTTAATTTTTTGAATTTAACACGCTTATTAGTTATTTTGGGTCTTGTGTGTGACATTAATTTATTGATTTTTGTGTTGAGGTGTATGTATGACATGTAAATTCATGTTGAAGCTTTTGATATTAAAGGAGTACCTACGTGGTTCGGCGTTCCAATTAAGATTTTAGATAGAGAAGATAGACAGATAGATAGATAGATAACACTTTATTGTACACCATTACAGAAAAACTTCCGAACTAGTATTAGTCTAGTTGGGTACAAAGGGCGGTCTTATCTCTAAAAAGCGATCTCTTCCAGACAACCCGTGGCAAGAATATTCTGATTAGGAGTGGCGACGGTGGTATACATAATTATTGTACGATCACTAACATTTTAATAATAAATATATAACTATACTATATATACAATTATACACATAAGTTATATACATATACAAGATATGGTGATAATAAACTATTGCAACTGTTTAAACATAATAAACATGTAACTATATGCAATATAATATCTACTAATTATATAAAATTACATATCATTATATTGCAGATAGAATTTCCTGGCTAAGTTCTTAAATGTTATTAGGGATTTTGCTTGTCTGACAGCAACAGGCAATGAATTCCAAAGTTGGACAATTTTACTTCATTCAGAAAGAAACAAAAAATGCGGACAGAATCGCAGACAACAAACAAATTACAGATAATTCAAGCATCTATATAGCTATATTCTTTGTCTTCTGTACGGTATCTTATTTGTTCTGAATACTCCTCATTATCTTAAAGAACGCTTTGACTTTATTTCGTGCTCCCTTAAATTACGGCCTTCCACTAAACTGAAACTAAACACCCCTGCGCATAGTTCAACTTTCTAGAACAATTATTTTACCGTCAAGGCTATAAAGCTTTGGAAGGCGCTGCAAATTGCTATCAGACAATCAAAATCGCTACCGATATTTTTTTTATTTATTATTAACAACTCTACGGACTCGAGTTCCGTACCCTTTTTTACAACTTAATTTCTAGATTTAATTTTTTGAATTTAACACGCTTATTAGTTATTTTGTGCACCTGGGCCTTATATCTATACTTATATATATTGTCCTATCTAGTGCCACGTATGTTGTTGTTTTTTTATTTTTTTGCCTGGGTTATTAACTTTTAGGCTCTTTGTGTGTGTTGGTGTTGCAGTGGACTGTAGGACTGTAGAGGGTTGGTCGCTGGTTCGGGTAACCGACGAACTAAACGAACTACTTACGAACTACTCACGAACTAAAACGAACTACACGGACTACTGCGAACTACAAAAAATGCGCCCCAAAGGCGTCCTATATTTATAGAGGCTACCTCCGCCGACCCCTCGCTTCGTCGTAACACCCCCTTTACTTTATTTCCTTAATTTTACATACATTAAGCCTTATGTTAACTTACCACTATTATACATTTTGGTACACCCTAGATCTTAGTACATTTCGAGGGTCCTTACACAGTTGTGACCCATGGTTTTTGTTAGCGGGACGTCGTAATGGGCGTTTACCTCGCCCCCCGCTTCATTAGTATAAATATAAAGCGCTGAGCGCCCTTACCATTACCTCATTACAAAAACGTGCGCTGTCGAGCGCGGACCTCTGCCTGCACCATCATTATGGCCTACTCGCGTTCGGAGTAGGCAGTAGTGCAGGCATACCTCACGGATCCCGGGCTCCGGTTGCGTTCTGCAGTCCCGTAGCCCGGTTTCCGCTACCCTTTTGGGTCCCGGGTTCCAGGCGGCGTTCTGCACGCCTGTAACCCGGTTCCCTTTACATGCTGAGTCCCGGGCTCCAGGCGGCGTTCTGCACGCCTGTAGCCCGGTCTCATTTACCGGGATCTAATAGGGTCCTACTGGTCAATAAAAGGCACAACGCTACAACATTTATTTCCTAGTGAGTTAAGGCTTATTACATTTTATATTCAATTCTTATAATTATAATTTATTTATTTAATTTCAAATTAATAACGGTTAAAAATAAACTATATCTATCTCAGTCCGACCCGTCTCTTTCCTGCGCCTAACGGTCGCGTATACATAGTCTGTGAGGCTTAGCAAATTATACCTATGTTCTTATCGCCTATTGAGACGGGTCGGTGAGTTTCATACATTGTGTTTGTCGTCGTCAACATTCTCCCGCCGTCGCGTCTCGCGATTCTCCTATGGGCAGCACGACGACTCTCTTGGTAGGCCGCCTCAGCACTCGTCCGCTGGCCGTCGTCACGTCCAGGACTCGAACCTCGCCGTCTCTGCCGGGATGCACTGCAGTCACTCGTCCTCGGGGCCATGTGTTACGGGGCAGATTTGGGTCGCAAATAATAACCAAATCGCCTACCTTAGGGTTGTCACCACTTGCGTAGGGCTCCCGCCGGTATTGTAGTAGCGGCAGGTACTCCCGCACCCACCGTCGCCAGAAGACATCGGCGAGGTACTGCGCGCGTCTCCAGTGCGCGCGCGCAGTCACGTCGCTGGCCTCGAAGTTCCCGGGGGCCGGCATGTGGCAGTTCGGCCCCAGGAGTAGCAGGTTCGGCGTGATGGCTGGGGGCTCGTCGGGACCCACGGCCACATGAGTGAGCGGCCGCGAGTTCACGGTGGCTTCGACTTCGGCGAGCAGTGTGGCGAGCGTCTCATCGCTCGGGCGCTGCTCGCGCAGGGTGACGCGCAACGCCTCTTTGACGGTGCGCACCATGCGCTCCCAGGCGCCGGCCATGAAGGGTGCCGCCGGCGGTAAGAACCGCCAGGCGATCTGCCGGCGCGACGCTTCCTCTTCGACGGCGCGCCCAGCCTCCGCGAGTTCGCGGTCGGCCGAGCGGAAACACGTAGCGTTGTCGCTCCAGAGTTCGGTGGGGACGCCGCGCCGCGCTATGAAGCGGCGCAGCGCGTTGATGGCTGAGTCAGCACTCAGCGACGCGACGACCTCGAGGTGTAGTGCCCGTGACGTCATACATGTGAATAACGCCACATATCTCTTCTCCCGGTGACGGCCCACGGTCACCTCCAGTGGGCCAAAGTAGTCTACGCCCGTGAAGGTGAAGGGGCGCGAGTGATGCGCCAGGCGAGCTGCAGGCAGGCTCCCCGTCGATGGACTCGCTGGCTGGGCCCTCCTCAGTCGGCATTGGAGGCAGTTCCTCAACACTGCTTTGACTGAGGGCCGTATCTTCATAACCCACAGCCGCTGTCGTAGCTCGTTGACCACCATCTCGACGCCACCATGGTGTAGTTTCTCGTGTACATGTTGTATGTACAACTTTGTGTATTTATGTTTCCCGTCTAAGATGGCAGGATTGGCCATCTCGTAGCTTATTTCTTGCGCCTCGTCGATTCTTCCTCGTAGCCGCAATATGTTATGTTCGTCGGTTTCTATAGTCTTCACTTGCATGAACATTTCCTTTATGTCGGCAGACACTGCCACTGGATACTGCCGGTACTTCATGATGACTCCCGGTAGTGATCGAAGAAGGTCGGGTCCAGGCAGCAACATATCGTTCAGACTTCTGCCATGATACTTGGCGGCTGCGTCGTGGACCACCCTTATTTTCTCCTTGTCTGGATTCACGACGGCGAAGTGGGGAAGATACCACGTCCTCCCGCTGGTGGGGGGAGTGGAGGCGCGCTCGGCGTAGCCTGACAACATTAAATTTCCAATTCGCTCTTCATACTTCGCTTTAAGCTCTTCATCGCGATCCAATTTTTTTTCTAAGTTCTGAAGTCTCTTCAATGCATTTTCATAATTATTTGGCATAGGTGAACTTTCATCTTTCCATAAAAGTCCCGTTTCAAATTGTCCATTTTCCAAACGACGAGTTTTCTTTTCCAATATTTCCAAGGCGCGTTGTTGTGGGTCGCTAACCTGCGTTCTGGGTTCGATTCCCAGCGATTCCAACGCGAAATATTTTTTCATAATTTCTTCAAGCGGGTCGTGATCTTCTTCCATCATGCTCAAGTGTGAGCAGAACACGACCGGCGATGTGGTTGAGGTGCGGCAGCCGTGCAGCACCCAACCCAGCTGCGTACGCGAGGCGACCGGTTGGTGACGCGGGCCTTTACGTACTTCATTTGAAATAATCAGCTCCCAATTATCTTGGCCGATTAGTATCTTCGGTGTAGCTCTTTCATAGATGAGTACATTTTCTATCTCCTGCAGATGTGCACAGCCCTGCACATCGCTCCGATGAACGGTCTGGCTGAAGAAGCTCATGTTCTTTATTGTGCGAGCGTCCCTCAGTGTGTGTTCTTCTGTTTCATATGAGCCTTTTATCCTGGCGGACACTCGCATGCTGTAGTCATGCGATGATTCTTCACCGTTGACTCCCTGCATCTTCATGGGATCCCGTGGTCCGCTAAGTCCCAGTTGCTCGGCCAGCTGCGCATCAATAATGGTCACGGTGCTGCCTTCGTCCAATAGTGCGTAGGTGTGACGACTGCCCCTCGGTCCGGTTATAGCGACCGGGGCCACCTTCAGATAGGCACGTCGTTTGTTTCTTCCATCATTGATAACGATCAACAATCGCGGACGCTAACACTTCTCCCGCCGGTTCTGACGTCACACTCACTGCACTTGGACTTACCTCGTTAACTTCAGGTCTCCTTTGGTGATGCAGCAAGCGGTGGTGGTGTAGCGTACACCTTTCCACTCCACACGGCGGGGCGCGGCACGAAGAACGTCGATGCCTACTTCGCAGGCAGCGGAAGCACACTTTACACTTTTTGGCTAAGTCCCACCGCGCGCTCACATCCGCACCGACGAACTTGCGGCAATCGCTAAGTTTGTGATCGCGTTTGCAGACTGGGCACGGTTCACTTTTTCTCATATTCACGCGTTCACTGTCGTTGTTCACTATGTGTATGTGCTCCGTCCTCCTTTTCGATCGTGCCATCTCGCTCTCGCGTTCGATCGGTGCATACGCGGCGCACTTGTCTGCCTCTTCATTCAGGAAGCTCGCAAGTTTCTTAAGTTCCGGAACCCCTTCGGTCTTCACAGCTGCATAGTCGTACCACTTGTTCCTTACGATTGGAGTCAGCTTCTCCACTGCCGCGCGTAGCATCTCTGGGCTATGTAAATACTGCGGCTTGTTCAATACTTCAATTGTTGCTACTAGGTTTGCCATCTTGTTGGCAAATAAGCACAAGTCCCGAGGGCTGTCGGTGACTCGTGTCCATGTCTTCATTTTCTCCATTTCTCCCAGCACAAGGGCATCTGGACGGCCGAACCTTCTTTCCAATGCCTTCAAAATATCTTCAGGCCCCGTCTGGGTAATCAGCAGGGCACTGACGGCCTCCAGTGCGGCTCCCCTTAGGCTTCTACGTAGGCGCGCGACGTTCTCCCCTGCTGAGAAGCTCCCTCCCGATTCCCGAAAGGCTGCCTGGAAGGACAGCCATTCGCCACTATTTCCATTAAAAGTCGGGAGTTCTTGCATGTATCGCTGCGCCTGTCTTGTGCTCGTTCGCGCCGCTTCAGTGATCGCTTCTGCCAGTGACGTCACATCCATGACGTTTGAACGTGCAGGCGGGCCTCGTTCTGAGACCCGTTGTCCGCGTGCCATATTTCCGACGTGGACGCCCTGTCCCCGTTCATTCATTCTCCCTATATCGCTGGCTAACGTCGCTGGGGCGGGGGGGGGGGTTCTGTGGCATGTGGTTCCTGCGTTTGCGGCAGTCTCTCGAACCACATGTCTACTCTTCTTGATGGTAGTTCGCTTTCTTCGATGACGTCATCATCGTCCGATGATTCGGCTTGTAGCCTATTTATTCTCGCTTGTTCGAGTTCAACGGCTGCCTCCAACTGTTTCAACTTCAATGCGGCTAGTCTCTCTTTGGCTTCCAGCTCGGCAAGTCGTCTGCGGGAAGTCGTGGAGCGTAGTGACTGCGGTCTTGAAGTTTCTTCTAGAGTGCATTCTTTTCTGCGAAGTATTTCGCGTAAAACTGGCGGTGGTTGTGGCTGCAAATCCGTAACAGAGACCGGCATTGTTGCTTTTACTGTCGTTGCCGACGCCGTTGGCGTTGCTTTTACGGCAGTTGCTTTTACTGTCGTTGCTTTTACGGTCGTTGCTTTTACTGAGCTAGTCTCTGTTCCGGATTCCGCCGTGACACTGCCAGTGGACTGTAGGACTGTAGAGGGTTGGTCGCTGGTTCGGGTAACCGATTTTCCGAAATGAAAACAACCGAAAACGATGCTACGGGAGGCTTCGACTTCGTTGGCGTTGGCGGGAGGGAGCTTCTTCTTATGAACTGCGAACGAACTAAACGAACTACTCACGAACTACTCACGAACTACAAAAATGCGCCCCAAAGGCGTCCTATATTTATAGAGGCTACCTCCGCCGACCCCTCGCTTCGTCGTAACACCCCCTTTACTTTATTTCCTTAATTTTACATACATTAAGCCTTATGTTAACTTACCACTATTATACATTTTGGTACACCCTAGATCTTAGTACATTTCGAGGGTCCTTACACAGTTGTGACCCATGGTTTTTGTTAGCGGGACGTCGTAATGGGCGTTTACCTCGCCCCCCGCTTCATTAGTATAAATATAAAGCGCTGAGCGCCCTTACCATTACCTCATTACAAAAACGTGCGCTGTCGAGCGCGGACCTCTGCCTGCACCATCATTATGGCCTACTCGCGTTCGGAGTAGGCAGTAGTGCAGGCATACCTCACGGATCCCGGGCTCCGGTTGCGTTCTGCAGTCCCGTAGCCCGGTTTCCGCTACCCTTTTGGGTCCCGGGTTCCAGGCGGCGTTCTGCACGCCTGTAACCCGGTTCCCTTTACATGCTGAGTCCCGGGCTCCAGGCGGCGTTCTGCACGCCTGTAGCCCGGTCTCATTTACCGGGATCTAATAGGGTCCTACTGGTCAATAAAAGGCACAACGCTACAACATTTATTTCCTAGTGAGTTAAGGCTTATTACATTTTATATTCAATTCTTATAATTATAATTTATTTATTTAATTTCAAATTAATAACGGTTAAAAATAAACTATATCTATCTCAGTCCGACCCGTCTCTTTCCTGCGCCTAACGGTCGCGTATACATAGTCTGTGAGGCTTAGCAAATTATACCTATGTTATTAAAATTCAATACAAAATTACAAGTTAAGATATTAATCAATAATGCAGCCCACAGCGCTGTCCATAAGTTAAAATATAAATATATTATTAAAGGGATTTTGGTAATCGCTAGGTTTAATATAAAATATATACTTACTAGCTGTCCCGGCAGACGTTGTTCTGCCCTGAAGAAGTAAAATTTAGAACCCAATTGCAGCGCCACCTACCGGGTCCAAATGTAAGCTATCCTATCTTTCAAGTTGAATCAAACTGCACACGGTGTGAAAATTTGATTAAAATCGGTCAAGTAGTTTAGGTGTCCATCGCGGACAAACACAACGTGACACGTAATTTATATACTTATAGATAGAAGGAAGAAAAGAAAGTTAGTAAAAAAAAAAACAGAAGAAGAGCAAGGAGAAAATAGAAATAGAATTACTGTTGTATTAGTGTTTTGTGAACCAGGATGTCTCGGCAAACGTAGCGTAGGACGCCCGCCAGCCCGGTGGTCTGACGATTTGCGCAAGATCGCCGGCAGGGGCTGGATGAGGAAGACGGGAGACCGGGATATGTGGCGCGTATTTGGGAAGGCCTACGTCAAGCAGTGGACTGAGAGTGGCTGAAGAAGAAGAAGAAGAAGAAGAAGAACCAGGATGAGTAATGAGTGCTAATCAGAAAATTGAAAATATGGTTCAAATATAACTGAACCTGGTGTGAAATAGGTTTTGAAGCGGTGAACACACTGTAATTTTTTGGAGTGGAGCTACATACAAATAGCATGCCCCCAAAAAAGAAGTGACAAAAAAAGGCCTGGTTATATTTTTTTTATTGCAGGAGATCAGCAGACAGGCAGACGGCCCACTTGATGGAAAGCGGTTACCATCGCCTATGGACATTTGCAACACCAAAGTTTCTACAAATGCGCTGCTGCTCTCTTAAGGGAGACTTGAACCTGGTCACTAATGCCGGAACACAACTCAAGGCTGTTATGGCGACATACTTTAGACCACCTATATGCAAATTAGGTCAGAAAACTGCCTAAGTGGTGCTTTTTTAATGCCAAGGGCTACAGCGTACATGTTGAGGTTGACGGTTTATTTGATGGAAACTGGTTATCGTCGCTCATGAACATTTGTTATTAAAAGGAAATTTCATAATAGCAATTGTACGGGCTAGAAACAGCCGTACATTGCCGTATCAGCGGTTTACGCCGACACGCGCATTTTAACATATTCACATCAGTACTCATTTAGCACCGTACTCGGTCTGTCGGCAAAGCAGCCATTGTTCTTAGAGCATTATTTTATAGCAGGAGTTCAACAGACAGGCAGATGGAAAACGGTTACCATCGCCTACGGACATTTGTAACACGAAAGGTGCTACAAATGCGCTGCTGCTCTCTTAAACGAGACTGGAACCTGGTCACTAATGGCGGAACACAACACAAGGTTGTTATGGCGGCATACTCTAGAACAGGGGTGGTCGCCATCCAGTCGAGCAAATACCCTATCACCTGGCTGTAGGTTGTTTAGTCGCCTTTTACGAGAGGCCACCAGGCCGCAGGAAATTGTATTCTTTCTCCGTTCCTGCACGGATAAAAATCATCATAAGCACTATCATTTTCATTACCATAATTTAGCAATAAACAATTAACATCCTAAAACATCTGTCATTAACATCCTATGTAGGAATACACCTTATTATTATGCAATTGATCGTATAACTATAACTTAACGTTTTATGACTAAACAGATATACAATGCAAAAGTGGATGGATGCAGAAGTCGCGTAAGACCACGACACACCTTCCATGATCAAATTGATCGTGTACTAGCAGAAGGTGATGTCAGGAGCCTTAAGAACAGACGAGCGTGCATGACAAAAGTTATGAATATCAAAGAAGCAAGTGAGGAGTGTAAGAATAAGCCTAAATGGCGCTCTGTTGGTCGTGCCTACCCCGCAAGGGAACTGGCGTTAAGTTATGTATGTATGTATGTATCTGTTACATATTCCTATTCACATGTGGAGATATTCTGAACTCCTGGCAGTTAGTTTCTTTTTTGAGTGCATAGAGAATTGTAGACGACCTGAAAAAGATATAAATGCAAGCTTTAATTATATAGAAAAAAAAGTTTTAATCAGCTTGTTTTCGATTGTAATTCAAAAAATTGATTATATTATTAAGCTATAAGTGACGTGGTAATAAAGAAACACAAAAATATTATAAGGAATTAAGATATGAATTCATATTTTTTTTTATTATGTAATTATTCAAGACCACGGGCCATAAAAATGGCCCGGACATTTGGAGGGCTTGCGTAGGGCATGGGAAGGCCAACACGTAGAGGCCCCTTGACAAATTTAATGTAAATGTGGCGTGACACTGACCGGCGGTTATCCCTGTCTACACCATATAACAACGCACCCAAGGACAAGCCCCGGCCAGTGTAGAATTGTGGGAAATGAGGACAAAAAGTACCGGGCGATTGGGGTGAACTGCTAGTGGTACTAAGGGTCTGGGAATGTGAGGACTATGGCGTCTGCCCGTCGCAATGTTCAGAGAACATGGAAAAACTAGTAGTTTAGAATTTTGATAATAGAATTTGTAATTTGTTAAGTTGAAAGGTTTTTCGTTTACTACTGTTGCGGACAGAATCACCCCCCTGACCTCTCCCCCGTAAATCCCGTACGCCCCGCTTACCGCGGATACGTAGCTCGCTCCATTAGCTGCTAAGCGTCTGCACTTTTGTAGTACCTTAGTAAGCACGCAGCGAGCCTGCGGCAACCTAATCCACCTCGGTCGAATATATACACACAAGGAAGACTAAAAAGACCAGGAAGATCAAGGAGCATTCGGAAGACTACACCCAACGGACTCTCAGCGTGACTACGTAGATCTTGTGAACCACCAGTGATTGTGATTAGTGCCACTCGTATTGATCGGTGTAATTGATATAATTAGTGCTATCTACGTTTAGCGTAACATCCGGGGCTAGTGCTAAGTTGTGTCGGTTAAACTCGAACGTGCCGTTTGATGCAGTTGCGCTGATCGCATCTGTTGCTGTTGTAGCGCTTATAAATAAATTCAGTCAACTTGCTAAGGATGTTTCATTTAAGGGCGGCCCCTGTGCCCGCACGCCCAACAACTACGCTTGTGCGACAAGTACTGTTTCCGACTTTCAGTACTTCTTCTCTTCTTCAGTCACTCTCAGTCCACTGCTGGACGTAGGCCTCCCCAAGTACGCGCCACATATCCCGGTCTCCCGTCTTCCTCATCCAGCCCCTGCCGGCGATCTTGCGCAGGTCGTCAGTCCACCGGGCTGGCGGGCGTCTTACGCTACGTTTGCCGAAACGTGGTCTCCACTCCAGGACACGTTTGCTCCATCGGCCGCCGGTCCTGCGACGGACGTGACCGGCCCACTGCCACTTTAACTTGCTAATTTTGCGAGCTATGTCAGTTACCTTCGTTCTCTTACGTTCTCTCCTCATTTCTGATTTTATCCATAAGAGAAACACCTAATATAGCTCGCTCCATAGCCCGTTGAGTTTCAGTACTACCGTTGAATATTGAAACTCGTATTTTGCTGTTTTGTGCCAGATGTAGGCAATTACGATACGCATTTGGCAACAAATTGGCACCGTGTGCTAAGTACCTAAGCAACTACTTTAAACTTTCCTGGCTTTTTGTTGCTGGACTGTTTTGTCTTGTTTTAGTTGATTGTGCCATAATTGCTGTGCTAGATTTAAGTAACTGTAAATGTAACAATATGCTTATTATTATCCGTGCAGGAACGGAGAAAGAATACAATTTTCTGCGGCCCGGCGGCCTGTCGTAAGAGGCGACAAAACAACCCACAGCCAGGTGGGAGGGTATTTGCCCGACTGGATGGCTACCACCCCTGGTCTAAAGTATGTCGCTATAACAACCTTGAGTTGTGTTCCGGCATTAGTGACCAGGTTCCAGCCTCCCTAAGAGAGCAGCAGCGCATTTGTCGCACCTTTGTTCTTGCAAATGTCCATAGGCGATGGTAACCGCTTTCCATCAACTGGGCCGTCTGCCTGTCTGTTGAACTCCTGCAATAAAAAATATTTTTTTTTTAAGTTTTCGCGACTAGTATACATAATAAAACTACGTTTTAACGGTTTTGAGCGCGGTAATTTATTTGATTTTTATTATTCTGACGTTTCGGCCACTTTTCAGTAGCCGTGATCACGGAAGACAAAGATGTCAAGTGTCAATGAGTATTGTTAAAGTTTTATTTTGCCTACCGCCAACTTGTTCATTTTAATTATTTAGTTTTAATTTTGTTTATGGTTATTATTTACTCTATGGGAGCCTAATCTAATTTACCACCGCTTCGCAACATGTTGTGGCTTGAAGAGAAGAAGCAGCGCAAGAAACTCTTCAGCAAACATGCTTAGCTCTAATAATTTTATATAATATTAAAATGGGTGGGAGGAAAATAAAAAGAAATGATCAATCAAGTTGGTCTGTGTTCCGGTGCAGATAGATCTCACAGTGTCTTGAGGTCTGGCAGCAGGTTTTTGTTGGGTTTGAGTCTTAATAGTTTTGATGATCGGATCCCAAACAGGTGGTACTTTCCAACCATCTTCTCTATTGAAATTTGGGTATTTTTGATTTCAATAGCCTCACGCATCATTCTACGTATGAAACGATTCTCTTTCGCGAGGGTTTGTGGTTTATCTAATCTGATGTAGTGGTTGGGTTTGTCCAGCGTGTGGTCACTGATCGCAGACTTTGTAGACCTTGTTCGTTTCATAGCAGCAATGAAACAGCAATTTATTAAACATGCGCATTGAGCTAGAAAACTGTCTAGGTGGTGTATGTTTACTGGCTGGAATTCGAACCCATATATCTTTTTAAAACGCGAAGGCATTGCCAACTAAGCTATCACGGCTTATTTATATTTATTGTCCCCAAAAATAATTTTATGATTAAAGGTACTTACGATACGTCTCGACACCATTGAAATAATTGTCTTTGACAATCCAAAAATTGATGATGAGCTGCACAATACCCCTGAAGCTGATATATGCGAAGAGGACTGAAATCCAGGACGTGTCCATTGTGTCCCCCTTTTTGACATTCAATTTTTTAATGTCAAAGGAATCGATGTTGTTCACATCGCGGTTTAAATACTCGAGAATATCATCTACGAAACATGAAATAATTAAAATTTAAATTATGTAGTTTACAACAGTCATCATCATTATCCGTGCAGGAACGGAGAAAGAATACAATTTCCTGCGTTGGGGCGGCCTGTCGTAAGAGGCGACTAAAGAACCCACAGCCAGGTGTTAGGGCACTTGCCCGACTAGATGGCTACCACCCGTGGTCTAAAGCATGTCTCCATAACAACCTTGAGTTGTGTTCCGGTATTAGTGACCAGGTTCCAGTGACCCTTAAGAGAGCAGCAGCGAATTTGTAGCACCTTTGCTGTTGCAAATGTCCATAGGCGATGGTAACCGCTTTCCATTAAGTGGGCCGTCTGTCTGTATGCTGAACTCCTGCAATAAAAAAAAAATCATCATCCGAGCGTTAAATCCCGGTTGCCGACCGGTCCGCTTTCCTACTTTTTCTACTCCACTTCGCGCGGTCTTCAGCATCCCCCGTTTTGAGACCATTGGTACGCATGTCATCCTTCACAACTTCAAGCGAACATTTCCTGGGCCTTCCCCTTCGACCAGGAACCTGGCGGAGGCGGCATGGCTAGACATTTGTTCCCAACATAATTAGCCGGTCTCCGTAAAACGTGGCCATACCAGCGTATGCAGTTTGTCTGCTATGTCACGGATATGAAAATTGCCGCGGATGCGGGAGTTTCTGAAACGGTCTTTACGCGTCACTCCACACATCCATCGCAGCATATTCATCTCCGTGACACGCAGTTCTTGCTTTTGTCGCTCAAGTACAGGCCATGCTTCACTGCTATACAAAAGGACAGGTCTAATGATGGGTTTATAGACCTGTCCTTTTAATTTGACCGGCATTTTGGGGTCACAAATGACACCTGCCACCTCATTTGTGGTGACAGAAAAAGTAATTTACTTAAAATAAATGGAACGATTACAAAGTCGTATAATTGTTAAATCGATCTCCCGTGATAATCGCTTGACTTGGTTAACGATTTGGAGGTTTCAATCCCTAAATATTTTGCAATGAGAACTGTCAAATCGGGCCTATTATTTTGTGATTATTATAGTATTTCCTTAGAATTTCTTCTTCTATAATAATATTTCAGGTAAGCTAAAACAGACTTACTCTCGTTTCCAGTATATCTTGCGTCAATTAGGAATAGTATTCCATACACCATATCAAGGACTATCATCGTCAAGCCTGTTATTGTGAATGGTAGTAATACAGCGTACAAGCCACACGGTCTGTCCTTCACCAACATGTTTAGTATGCTTAAGAAACTCCATACGATGTGCAGCGAGAGCCACACTTTAATCTTGCTGGAAAGTATTGAATAAACGCTACGATTCAGAATAGAGGAGCGGTCAGTCAAAACACTGTAATGCTTTAAACGTTTTTTTGTTGTTATTGCAGGACTTCAGCAGACAGGCAGACGGCCCACCTGATGGAAAGCGGATACCATCGCCTACGGACATTAGTAACACTAAAGATGATACAAATACGCTGCTGCTCTTTTAAGGGAGACTGGCCATTGATGCCGGAACACAACTCAAAGTTGTTATGACGGCATACTCTAGACCAGGGGTGGTAGCTATCCAGTCGGGCAAATGCCCTCCCACTTGGCTGTGGGTTGTTTTGTCGCTTCTTACGAATTGTATTCTTTCCCCGTTCCACACATTTACTTTTACAACATTATTAGGATGTCCCAGCGAAACATCGTTCGCGTTGCCTTGATGTTAACGTATTTGCTAGTGAATTGCAACGACTATATATATATTTTTGCTATATTCATCTATCCAATGAAACGACGACATTTATCGGCATAAAAATTGTCTTAAATATTGATCCAGGATATACGCTAGATCTGTGTCTTGTTTCATTTAAATCTGTTCAGCAGTTTTTACATGATACTCTAGTTGTATTTTTCGAATCTGTCGTTCCGAATTAGTCCTTGTGATTCTTTTTAATTTCTAAATTAATTAAAAACACTAGTTGAAACTCGAACCATTTGCAGATTTATTACATTATAGACTAGCTGTGCCCGCGACTTTGTCAGCGTGGAAATTTTTTCGCGAAACCCAAATAAAAACTTTAAAAATATAGTCTAAGTTACTCTTTGTAACATCAGCTATTTGCCAGTAAAAGTCTCGTCAAAATCGGCCAAGCCGTTTCAGAGTAAACGGAACATCCAGACAGACAGACAATCACATAGACAGACAGATTTTTTCGGAATCTCCTACTCCGAATTATCCCCCCTGATTTTTTCATATTTTTATTTTGACATTACAAACAGACACTTCAAGTTTATTATGTATATTTTCATCCGTGCAGGAACGGAGAAAGAATACAATTTCCTGCGGCCGGGCGGCCTGTCGTAAGAGGCGACTTAACAACCCACAGCCAGGTGGTAGGGCATTTGCCCGACTGGCTACCACACCTGGTCTAAAGTATGTCGCCATAACAACCTTGAGTTGTGTTCCGGCATTAGTGACCAGTCTCCCTTAAGAGAGCAGCAGCGCATTTGTAGCAACTTTGGTGTTGTAAATGTCCATAGGCGATGGTAACCGCTTTCCATCAAGTGGGCCGTCTGCCTGTCTGCTGATCTCCTGCAATAAAAAAAAATTATGTGTATAGATAAATCTACAAACTTAGTCTAACTTGACAAGAATAATACTGTTAAATTAATTATTTGATAAATAATATTTGCGGGTAGTTGTGATTACTACTTGGCTTATTTCGTCATCGCGAAATACGTCATAGAAAAAGCACACCTTCTGAATCCGCCTGCGACATCGTTCTTCATGGGCCAAACGACGGTAGTAACAGTATTGCCTTGGACTTCTCCGGTGTAGTTGTAGAAAAATATTCTACCACATGCTTCTGGTTCGTATAAATATAGCAGCTTCATTAAAGTCACTTCATGAAGCTCTGTGGGTTCTGGCGATAATCGACAGCTTAATGTGAACCAACTTATAATCACGCAGATTATCGCTGATGATAAGACAGTTATTTATATTAGAATATTAGATTTTCTTTCAAAGAGGAGGAGTTTTGATTTGTATATTAAATTTTATAAAGTTTCCGTTATTCAGTCTGATCTGGGTGTCAGGGATTGGCTACAGAGTAGTTCGACGTAAATGATTTGGACATAAATACTTATTTTGTCTATACTGATATATAAAAATTAGTCAATGAAGTGTAGCTAGGTGGACTAGCGCACTGAAAAACAGAGGTCGTGGCTTTGATTAAAGAAAGAATGATATCGTGTTTCGATTCCCGACATAGTAAATTACGTAAACGAACTTTCCGTAATTTACTATGGTCTGGTTGTTGGGACCGGCTCTAGAGTGTTTCGTAGTAAATGACCTGTAACACAAGCCTAGCTTAGTAGGGATATACAATGTGTTTGTATGTCTGCTGATTTTGTAATATCACAGTACAATTCTCTAGAAATTTCAGAAGACACCGAATTAACAATCACATCAGTTGTATTACAAAATGCAAAACTATTAGCACTTACTCTGATACAAAATCACAATAACACTCCAGAATCCTATAGAATTCATTATAATTTCAATATCAAAGTTTGAAGGTCTTATAACATTGTTTCATTTCGATCGATGTTATAAATCTTGCAGACATTAAATTCCATCTGAGCCATTTTGTTCCTCGCGAATGGAACAATTCAAGAGGGTCATGCCCAAATCGAGAATTCGAAAATCGGCTCCTTGTTTTGATTACAGGCCAGGCGAGTGACAAAATTAATGACCTGTTCCATTAAAAGATGATAATGGAATATTTAAGCCGGGTGCACATGATGCAAGTACTCGTGGACTGAGTATGGAATGTCTTGTCATTGACGCAATTTTTGTATCCATTGTGCAAAACGATCCCAAGATAAACAAATATGAAGTAAAAGTTTTTATCCGTGCAGGAACGGAGAAAGAATACAATTTCCTGCGGCCGGGCGGCCTGTCGTAAGAGGCGACTTAACAACCCACAGCCAGGTGGTAGGGTATTTGTCCGACTGGATGGCTACCACCCCTGGTCTAAAGTATGTCGCCATAACAACCTTGAGTTGTGTTCCGGCATTAGTGACCAGGTTCCAGTTTCCCTTAAGAGAGCAGCAGCGCATTTGTAGCATCTGTGGTGTTGCAAATGTCCATAGGCGATGGTAACCGCTTTCCATCAAGTGGGTCGTCTGCCTGTCTGCTGATCTCCTGCAAAAAAAAAAAAAAAGAATTTTTTGCTAAACGTGTTTCTGAAAAGTTTCTTGTAGCTTTTACTCTTTAAACAGCAATAGCACATTGCGAAGCGGTTTACATGGAATAAGAAGAAGACTTAAATATGCTATATTCTAGCAATAAAAACGCACTAGGCAGTTCTCTGACCTAGTAATATCTACACAGCAATTAAACAATAAATCATAACACCACACAGTCACAAACACACAACCAATAACAAAACTTACACACATACTCACACCAACGCGCACTACCACCACATTGCATTACACGCACACTTCACAAACAAACCAAGACACACAAAGAGCCTAAAAATTAATAACCCAGACACAGTAAGGAAAAACAACACACATGGCACTAGTTAGGATAATATATATAGGTATAGACATAAGGCACACACTGCACATGCACTTCCACACAACACCAGCATGTAACAGATACACTCTACATTAGTATAAGTTTAGTATTAAAATTAGAATAAATTAATATAATAAGCTATTCTTAAGGTAGACCATAACACAAACATATTCATTAAATGTCACACACAATAACAAAAATAACAAATAAGCGTGTATAATTTTTAAACTTGTTCCTAAATTAAATTGTAAAAAAGGGTGCGGAACCAAATTCCGTAGAGAATTAAAAAAAAACCTACACAGCGAGATAAGCAATGAACCCACTATAACCCACCCTGGACAATCATGGCAATCGCAAATTTCCATGGGCAACAGTAACCACATTCCATAGAATTGGTAGTCACCCAGTTTACTGTGTTTCAGCAACAAAAGAAATAGCCGGTCAGCTATCTAAATAAGCTTTTTTATCACAAGCAAAATGTTTTCGGACAACAAAAGGTCTAGTCGCACCTTTACCCATTAAGGTTATAATGAAAAATGTTATAGCATTCCCAGTTCAATGCTTTCAATTGAGTTTCCTTGCGAATTTTAACCGTTTCATTTCACTTGTTATTACTGTGAAATGTTCCGTGCAAATCTTTTTAGCCATTTGACATAATTAATCATAATGTTATTTCTTCTTACGTTTCATTTGATTTTGGTTAAATGGTTTCTTTTGTACTTCCAAGGTATTAATGAATAGTACTGACTGTTAAACAAGATGAAGTTTAAACCCGTGGTTTTTATAATTCTATAATCTTAGACCAATATACATTATTCGTCTAATGATCGGTTCCTGTTTCTTATTAACCGTTAATTTGCCTTACTATCTGTTGGTTTTTTTTTTGCCAAAACCTCTATACAATTAATGTCAAATTTCTACTGATGGTAAGGCAGGTGAATGAATAGTATGATATAGGAACCAGCTATAGGTCTATAATATAACTTGTTGGGTTTGTGCAATTTGTACAATAAATTTAAAAATGAGAAACAATCAGGGGAATTAATTCGGATCAGTAGATTTCAAAAATGCAATTTTTGTCTGTCTGGCTCTTAGAGAATCACGCGAAGACTATTGAACAGGTTGAAAGGACATAAAGCTATCTCTAATCTTGCGTAAAACTTAGCATACATTTTCGCGTCCAGCGTCCAGATAAATGAATGAATACAGGCAAATAGATGGTGCTGCGATCGCATTTTTTGGTGCCGCCATGGCAATTCACTAACAAATACGCCATCATGGAAACACAAATCAAGCTTGGCTAGTATTACTAGTATATAGTATAAGAAAATCTACAGTGAACAATTTAAAAGCAATAACATACAAGTAATTTATTTATATATAGGTATATTTAAAAGAATTTATGGCTGAAATCTTTCTTTACGTATGGCTTGAATTCACCAGTTCTGAAGTGTAAGACGTTTCTATTCGAAGGTTGGGTGAATTTTGCTTCAGGTACCGGCAGATTTTTGGTACGCATCATCTTTTGTCTAAATTCCTTTATTCTGATCTTCTTCCTGATATGATATATCACTTTGCACATGATGACGTTAAGGACTAAAATAAAAACCCCTCGCATCCAGCATACGGAGGCCATGATTGGAAGCCAGCCGGCGAAGTCTTCGTAGTTGCTAACTTTCATGTCGACACTCCATCCGCTATACCTGATTTAATCTAAACATGGCTTAAAAAAGCAAATTGCGTGTTTAATAATACGTTTGTATTTGCAGGTAAGCACAATGGCAGATAAAATACATTTGATGGTAAGTTAACAACTTTAGGTTTATGATTTTTTCCAACTGGACAAAAATCTGATAGTAAAATTCATTCCTTTGAGCATTTGTATTTTGTTCATAGACAACTTGTTCTATGTATGAGATAAGAATTTCAGACTGATTACTTCAATTAAAAATGTCGAAATAAGAGCACAATGTTTTCATGGAATAGATTTTTTCATAGTTGGAAATAAATTGTTATTAAGATATTCAGACGACGAGTAAAATATAGACGGAACCTACGTGAAAAAAGGCTCAAATGAAGGAAATAGTTTCACATGGTTTGCATCTGAGTGGTAAATAGTTATGTATCCTTTGGAAACTATTCCTTGTTTCTCCGTAGTAATTTGATTATTTAATACTAAGTTTTCGTAGCACACTGTGGCACGATCGGATTCCTTTAACCATCTTCAGTCTGAGAGATCAATCCTCCGTCTACTTGTTTTCTTCGTCTATGAGTATTAATATTATAGGTATATTTGTTGAGAAACAATACAACGCACATGCGATTTTGCAAAATCGTATGTGTGTTCTACTAACATGATCTTCTGACGTACAGACCGCCCAGTTGCAAGAATTAGTTTTATTTCTCCGTTAGTACACGAATAATCTGTTGCTTTGCAAAAATAACCTTATTAATTTGATTTATTGAACTAAAATTAGAAAACGACGATCCCATACTCAAAGACGGTTTAGATACGCTTGGCCTTCGGAGAGACTTCGCGTCTCTCTGCGTATTTTACCGACTGTACAATGGGGAGTGTTCCGAGGAATTGTTCAGAATGGTGTCTTTGTTTACGTTCTATTACCGCATCACTCGCCATCAGCTGGGCTTTCATCCACATTTCTTCGAGCCACTTTACTCATGTACGAAATGTGTCTCTTGCATACCTACCGTGGGGATTTGGACTGAGCTCCCAGCTGAGGTTTTTCCACAACGCTACGACATGGAGTTTTTCGAAAAGAGTGTCATAAACCGTCTACCATTAGATGGGTCGTCAGGCTGTCTGTTGTACTCTAGCTATAAAAAAAAAGTACAAAAGGAGGTAATACCTGATAATCATGCCTTTAGTTAAACTCTGCTGAATATGAGCAATGTACACGATGCCCATGGACACGTCAAATATTATGATAAAGATGGTTATGTAGAAGAATATGGCCAAGACTATTTTGAGGATATTGTCGTGCCGAGAGCTTCTTATAAAGATTAACATGAAGATAGCTGATAGCATCCAGGATACGTGTACGGCGATACTGGCTTCGATGTATCTGAGAATTGACAAAATATTTGAAAGAAAAAAAAATCATTTAAGGGAACTATACCATTGCTGGCACCTCTGTTTAATTTTCTTAACATTAATTTTATTTCTATAGTGATTTATTTTTCTGTCTTTATTAGTAGTTGGTTATGATTGTATTTGATTTATGTTGGTATAATACTCCACCAAATATCGTTTAATATTTCTTTTAAAGTTTCCTTAGACACCGGGTTGTCTGGATAAGATGATGATCGCTATGAGCGATAAGGCTGTAAATTATTCTAATGCAAATGTATCCATATTGTTACGAGTTAGCGGAACTCGAATTAAAATTCCGTTAGAATTATTATAGAGTTTATTAGAACTATAAAAAACGTATAACACAGGTACTAATATAACCGAACATAACAAATCCAAACGTAATTCAGAACGTCGTAATTCAATAAAACGCGCAAAGTCCGTTACTATTACGCTCGTATCGTAGTTGTAGCTCAACTGAACTTTCTCTCAATCAGGCTGTCGTTTTATACTTCACAAATGCGAATGTGCCGCCCGGCAACGTCCACACAATTTCCAAGAATTAGCTTGTACTTTTAATCCGCAACACCTGGCTAATGATGTTAATGAGCGAGTACAATAGGACAATAGGCTGTTCTCCACAATAACTAGAAACGTATGCCAATAAATAAGTGAACAAAAGAAGACGATCATAAAAGGATTACAGCTAATTCAAATGCCGACAGGTAATAAAATGTGCTCTTACAGATTTGTACGTGGGATTTGTCTTTGTCGGGGCCTAGGTTATAACAATATTAATTGTTTAAGTTCATGGTGAATAAAAGATTGATAGATGGATATAGCAATTTATTTATGACCAAAACACCAGTTATGGTCCTATCGCTAAAAGCGATCTCTTCCAGGCAACCTGACTTACTGAAAGCAAATTCTTAACTTATCTAATTATTACAAATTAATGAAAAAAAGAAAAAAGAATGGAAATAAAAAATAAGGACATACATGGACACCAGATTGCAATTTAAATATAGTAAACTAACACTTACATTGTTGCGTAAGGTTAACAATGTTTCCCGAGTGAATTTTTAAATATGGCAAAGGTTTTAGCTTTACTGACGTCTATGGGCAGAGTTCCAAAGGAAGACAGGCTGCGTGGCGAAGGAGTTGGAATAAATGTTGAAGAGTGTGCAGTTGCCATTAACAGGAGATTATTGGTGGAGCGCAAATTGAGGATATGTGAAGTATAAATGAAGTTGAAACATTCCTTAAGGTAAGGAAGGGTATAAGGTATGAATAAAATGCTATATAGTAATTGAAGAAGATGAGCATTCCGGCGAAGTGCGATTTTTTGCGGTATTCATTTCTGAAATATGATCATATTATTTTAAACTAAATATGAGTCTTATACAAATAGTTTGAAGACGCTCAAGTTTTAATAATAAAAAGTTTTAATTCATTCATTTATATTCTACATTTGTTATGTAGCCAGAGGCGAGGTTTAATTAATGTATGTAAAATAGAATATGTTCAAAAATAACCCTTTCCCTTGGTTTGCCGTTTCATATTTCTTCATAGACATTGATCCTTACAAGTTCCACTATAATACATACATAAATACATACATAACTTCACGCCAGTTCCCTTGCGGGGTAGGCACGAACAACAGAGCGCCATTTAGGCTTATTCTTACACACCTCACTTGCTTCTTTGACATTCATAACTCTTGACATGCACGCTCGTCTATTCTTAAGGCTCCTAACATCACCTTCTGCTAGTACACGATCAATTTGATCATGGAAAGTGTGTCGTGGCCTTCCACGACTTCTGCATCCATCCACTTTTGCATTGTATATCTGTTTATTCATTCATTCTTCCACTATAATCTTATAGTAATACATAAAGGTGAAGAGTTTGTTTGCTTGAACGCGATAATCTCAGGAACTACTGGTCTGACTTGAAAAATTCTTTCCGTGTTAGATAGCCCATTTATCGAGGAAGGCTATAGGCTATATATCATCACGCTAAGACCAAACTTTTTTTAACTATTCTACGCGGACGAAGTCGCGGGCAGAAGTTAGTGTGGTACGATAAGACAGTTGTGTGTTTATTTTTTCAAAATCAGCCGATTCGATACCTGACAAGGATAATTGATTGTTCAAAAATCTAGTGATACCAGTTTTGTTAATGTCAAAATCGGCCTCGAGAGTCCTTTGAGTGATTTTCGCATACTTCTATTCGGGGTGGCCTGTCGTAAGAGGCTACAAAACAATCCCACAAGCCAGGTGGTAGGGCATTTACCCGACCGGATGGCTACCACCCCTGGTCTAGAGCATGCCGCCATACCAACCTTGAGTTATGTTCCGGCAATAGTGACCAGGTATCCCTTAAGAGAGCAGCAGCGCATTTATAGCACCTTTGATGTTGCAAATGTCCATAGGCGATGGTAACCGCTTTCCATCAAGTGGGCCGTCTGCCTCTCTGCTGAACGGCCTACTTGAAAAATTCATTCTGTATTATTGTATGGGTAGAATTACGTTCTCGTTTTGGCTGACAGCCTGGTGGAAACCGTGATGATAGCTGGAGCCCACTTTATCGGCAGCACATCCAAGCCTCTCGTATCATTGCTAAGGTGCAAGTTGACGACTGCTGCTTTCACATTGTGCCTGGTAGGTAGAAAAGAGATTTCTTAATGCTCATCAAAACTTCCATTCATTGATAAACTATTCTAATAAAAAAAGCTTCTTTTTTATTGCATAAGATCAGCAAACAGGCAGACGGCCCACTTGACGGAAAGCGGTTACCATCGCCTATGGACATTTGCAACACCAAAGCTGCTACAAATGCGCTGCTGCTCTCTTAAGGGAAACTGGAACCTGGTCACTAATGCCGGAACACAACTCAAGGTTGTTATGGCGACATACTTTAGACCATGACTAAACAGATATACAATGCAAAAGTGGATGGATGCAGAAGTCGTGGAAGGCCACGACACACCTTCCATGATCAAATCGATTGTGTACTAGCAGAAGGTGATTTCAGGAGCCTTAAGAACAGACGAGCGTGCATGACAAGAGCTATGAATGTCAAAGAAGCAAGTGAGGTGTGTAAGAATAAGCCTAAATTGCGCTCTGTTGTCCCTGCCTACTCCGCAAGGGAACTGGCGTGAAGTTATGTATGTATGTAACTTTGAAAGGAAACATGATAAGAACAATTATGCAAGTACATAAATGTAACAAATATCTACTATGTATAACAGATATTATTTTATTTTTATTTTTATTGCATGAGTTCAGCAGACAGGCAGACGCCCCATTTGATGGAAAGCGGTTACCATCGCCTATGGACATTTGCAACACCAAAGGTGCTACAAATGCGCTGCTGCTCTCTTAAGGGAGACTGCAACCTGGTCACTGATGTCGGACCACAACTCAGGGTTGTTATGGCGGCATACTCTAGACCAGGGGTGGTAGCCATCCAGTCGGGCAAATGCCCTACCATCTGGCTGTGGGTTGTTTTGTCGCCTCTTACGACAGGCCGCCCGGCCGCAGGAAATTGTATTCTTTCTCCGTTCCTGCACGGATAAAATTAATTTAAAATGAAGCACAGAAGTAATCTATAAACTTGTAATTTACGAGTAGACATAGAAGTTTATAGTTACCTAGTCTCACAGGCTTGCGAGTCATAAAGGTACATGATGCGGGCCAGCTTGTCATAGTCCAAAGTTGCATGATACGGGTTCCAGACGCAGTGAAGAATTGTTATGGAGCCAATGTAGACTGCTATACCTAGGCATAGAAATTTCGGGATAACTTAAATTATTATGGCAGCAGGAATCTACTACAAATATAACAGAAGGCTGCTATTCAGCTATCCGGTGCACGAATTTGAAGTAGTGCGTGGGCGTAGTGGATAGGGAGGAAGGTATGCTTACCCTTTCCGCAGCTTCTAGGGTCCGGAGTTCTTGAAATATTTAGTTTTGGTAAACATAACCTCACCTATTTTTTCACCAACATTACTGGGTTCACTAACATTGATGGGTGGTGAAAGGTCGTGACCAGTGACTAGAACAGTGATTAAGGTTATTTGCTCCGCTTTGACACAGAGTGGCATGAGATATGGGCAATTGAGTATAGGGGTATTGTGCAATGCTGGATCACGGATCCTTATCACACAGCTTCACTGGTTCTATTAAATAATTTTTTGTGGACTGTATAGGGTATATATATATTTGAGAGTGAGAGGTATGCCAAATCCTGCACAAAAACCAATGGGGTAATAAGCACCACTAACCTCGGAATCCACCTCCAATGGGGCAGGTAGACAGTTCCTGAAGTGCACGGCACTAACAAGTCCTCGGATGGCACTTAGATTTAAGTTATGGCACACTCACACAAAGAGCGAACACGGATTGTATCTAAAGTTTAATAGGATCTCCAAGAATGGGATGTGAAACGTTCACTTGCACGGAGAAAACGGAACGTCCGAACTGACCTCGCGTGCGTTGGAGACTGGTTCGCCACCACGCAATGGCGGCGAGACCGAAAGCCAACGGCACTTACAAAACTACCCACATCAGTATAAATCGTGAGGATCCAACAGGTATACAGACGCCTTATATATAAACATTAGACCTGTTATTTAGGCTAGGAAACACGTTTTTAGGGTCCACCAACAAGTTTTAAATGAATAATGGGTAAAACAAAAATACGTTTGATAAACAAGGTTCTGTCACTTTTGTTGATAAAAAGGTGAACACTAAAACTATTTTTGAATTTAGCAAACGAGTTTTGAACTAGTTATTATATATAATGTTAAAGTTCATAATAATAAATCACAGTACTCTCACTTTTTTTTACTTTACGACGATGAATGTTAACAATGCGATGTGTCAATAATATCGATTTTTAAATACGAAACTCGATTTTTTTTGCTTATACATTGCGATTTTGAACCCATGTCTAGGAGACATGTAGTTTTTGAGATATGATTTTTTTTGTAAACATAACTTTACTATTTTTTTTTCAAAATCGTGTACTTATTTCTTATGTCTAAAGATGAAAAATGCAGAAGAAAGATCGTGGTCAATGTAAAAAACATTTAAACACTTAAATAGTTATCAATGAATAAATGATGACCATTTATTCATTGGATTGGATTTCTTTAATAAAACATGATGTTTATATGGTTTACATCAGTTCATAAACAAATTTAATTGCATTCACTAATTCCACAAAGGCATCTTTTTTAAATTTTATTACGTACCGTCGCCACAAGTATTCAATTATTAAATCGGTAAAATTACTCATGTTTGTAAAGTGTTTAGTTCTAAAAATTGACTTCACAACTCGCCACTGTGCTTCTATCCTTTGAGTATGTATCCCGTCTGCCCCTACAAATGGGTTCTCGGGATCCGAGTGGTTCACCTGTTTATGAACATATCCATAATCTGACAGGCAATTATACGCCCGCCAGCAATCAGTATGTATGGTGGTTCCCACCTGGACATGTTTTTGAATCAGTGGTATAAGAACCTCTGCTGATCTGATATTATCACGACTGACGAAGATCGAAGGCGAAGATCCTGGGACCCATCTTCTATCATTCCCAATACCCAGTGTCCTTCGATATGACGTCTTGAAACAAATAAAAAATCTTCAGTAAAACTACAAAATTTACAAAAAAAATATACAACATAAATATTGTTGTACCTTTGTTGTATTTCCTTTTTCCAAACTTGCTTCCGTCTATTTGTACGATTTTTCCCGGCCCGCCAATTTTTCCAGAAAATTCAAGCTTTTTTCTAAGTAATAAATAACGATCACCTCACGGCAGTACGAAAACCAATCCGCTATAGTGCATGAACTTAAGCATTTCGAGTTTAATTCTTTATAGCGATCTTCCAAAATTATATTTTCATGAGACCACCCACGAGCATATGCATAAATAAGGTAATAAACATGAATTATATCAATTTTAGTGTTTTCAAAAAAGGTTCCTTTTCTGCGTGATTTTTTTCTACCATTGCCTCCAAATTTAGTTATACATGTGTACCCTTTGAACATACAAATCTTCCAAAATGTTTACATCTAACAGAATATAAAATTTTCATGTTAATACGATGTACGGGGCATTTTTTTTCTTTTAGGACCAGCCCCTCTTGCTCACTGAATGCGACACATTGTTCATTAGTGCCAAGTTTCCGCAAAATACCTCCTACATTCCACATGTTTAAAATGTCACTGACATACAACTTTCGAGCCATGCACATATCATCATGATAGTAGTCAGCATTTGGCGCATCAGCAGACTGCTCAGCCACATCAGTCGATGACCCTGCTACATCGGAAGACTGTCCTTGCACCAGCTCGTAATCGCTCATTATGAAGATCAGTGATCAATCAAAGTCCAGTAAAAAAGCCAAGTTCCAAAGTAAAGCAATGCAATCGAAGTCCAGTGAGAAAGCGAGTTAACGTAAATATAATCAATATAATAACCAAAACAGCGCAAGTCGTCGAAAAATCCAAAAACAAAACAAGTACATTCATGTAACTCACAGAGTAATGGAATAAAAAGGCGGCAATATACCCAAATTGCCGCCTTTTTTTAACGAAATTGCACATCGATGTTTTTAATAAAAATAAAGCGATTACAAATACTACTCATTCAAACTCGCAATATATATGCAATAAAATTAATTTTCGTATTTAAAAATGGTTATTATTGGCATATCGAATTGGTAACATTTATCGTCGTAAAGTAAAAAAAAAGTGACAGTAATGTGATTTATTATTATAAACTTTAAAATTTTCAAAATTATAATAACTAATTCAAAACTTGTTTACTAAACTAAAAAAAAACAGTTTTAGTGTTTATGTATTACAGGTGTAAGTGTATTCCTAAACACAACTCAAATTTTTTTTCAACAAAAGTGACATAACCTTGTTTATCAAACGTATTTTTGTTTTTACCATTATTCATTCAAAACTTGTTGGTGGACCCTAAAAATGTGTTTCCTAGCCCAAATAACAGGTCTAGTGTCTATATATAAGGCGTATGTATACCCTTAAACTTAATTTCCGTTAATCCGTTACTCCATGCAAAAATTTTGCCAAAATCATATCTCAAAAACTACACGCCTCCTAGACATGTGGGTTGCAGAAGGGAGAAGTAATCCTCCCCAGCTCCCCCCTCTGTCCCCCACAACTTAAAATTCAGTGACCACTAAGCTAAAGTTTAACTAAATCCTTACATTGTATAATCACTAGATTTGCAATTGAACGACATTTTTGCGCGTCGAAATTGGTCAAACCTATAGCCGCGGACTCTATAGACAGCCCTCGTAACAGCTTGGTCCTAGAAGTCATGATCACGAGTATTTTTTAGTATAAAATGACTTTATAACTTGCTTTTAATTCGTATCAGGTACTCATAGACTGTTCTTGTAGGTTATCGGGACTTTCTTATATATAGTGTCAATTACTTGAATGACAATGGTGTCATCGTAAATTCGTTCATGCCTGAATTAATTTCATACTTTGGTGAAGTAATGAAACCTTTTTTATTGCAGGAGATCAGCAGACAGGCAGACGGCCCACTTGATGAAAAGCGATTACCATCGCCTATGGAAATTTGCAACACCAAAGTTGCTTGCTACAAATGCGCTGCTGCTCTCTTAAGGGAAACTGGAACCTGGTCACTAATGCTGGAAAACAACTCAAGGTTGTTATGGCAACATACTTTAGAGCAGGGGTGGTAGCCATACAGTTGGGTAAATGCCCTACCACCTGGCTGTGGGTTGTTAAGTCGCCTCTTACGACAGGCCGGCCGGCCGCAGGAAATTGTATTCTTTCTCCGTTCCTCACGGATGAACCTATTGTTGTATTGTAATCATTAGCCAGGTGTTACGGATTTTAAAGTACAAGCTGATTCTAGGAAATTCGGTCACGTTGCCGGGCGGGCACATTGCATTTGTGCATTATAAAACGATGGGCTGATTGAGGGAGGGGGCAGTCGAGCGAGAACCACCATCAAACCTGTGTTATAAGTGTTTGTATAGTTCTAATAAACTCTATAATAATTCCAACGGCATTTTAATTCGATTCCTGTAACTCGTAGCAATATTATCGTCTCACATAAATGTTCTAAAATAAAACTTTTAAGGCCTTTACTAGACTCTTATACACTTAGTTACCTCTAAAATATTAAGGAGAAGCCGTAAACTGGGAATGTTCATCAGTCAGTTTAGGTGTCTGCGCTCGGCGAGGAAGCCATAAAACTGCTGTACACGTAATTGCTCTGTCGTACGTTGCACCTGATTGCAATATGCTCACAAGTGGCATTAGATCCTGCTAGGAAATATTACTCCTGGAAACTGGTAATAGCTCCCCGTGTTTATATGTATACAAGAGTGAATGAAAGCAATTTCAAATGTCTCTGCTCCATCTGGAATAATGTTATAATTAGTGTCTGTGGCCAAATGCGTCTTGTTTATAGGGTTTAAAATTACGCCATTAATTATCTACATTAGTATTTTTTGAAGTGATATATGTAATAATAGTAATAATAATCGGCAGACAAACACACACATTGTATATCTCCAAGTTAAGCAAGTTACGCTTGTGTTATAGGTAATATACAACGGACTACTCTGGGGCCGATCCCAGACACCCAGACCATAGTAAATAACGGAGAAAATACGTTTCCGAAATTTACTATACCAGGAATCGAACCCGGAACCTCTGCGTTGTAGTGAGGTACGCCGGCAAAGGCTTAGCCCGCTCAACCACAGAGGCCGTCAACTTCTTATGGGAGGGTATACCCCTTCGTTACGTAACGCGTTACGACGCCAGTCTGTCTGGCTTCCCTTTCTCTCATGCATACGGCATCTGTAGGCAGACGTCTCCTCTCTCACTCTAACCCACAGCGTTAGCCGTATTTCAGTAATTAGATTGAATAATGATACTAATAATGTATATACACAAAATTCTAATGTACATATTCAAGAATTGTAACTAATAATAAAATATATTTTATAATCAATAAAAGATTTTATTAATAAATAACCTTTCCTTACATTATCATATTAATATACATAAAATATAAGTAATAACCTAAGCTTTTCTCAAGTTAAACAATTTCAGTATGAAATAGTTCTCGGGATGAATGAATTGGAGTCGGGTTATATGAACACCTCACCACTGTTCATTACACGGTTCATATTTCACACATAAACACATAATTGCATCTCAAAAAAAAACTATTGATTTTAAAGTAATATTATAAACACTTTTAGAAAATAGAACGCAGCACAACATCAGTCATTAGTTCCCGCCGAAGTAAAAAAAAGTCAGCTGTCACAATGACATCTATATGTTTTAATTTATGGTTTGGCTATTCAAGTATTTAGGCAGTTGCGCTAACAGCCATACATTGAATTTTACGATCTCCTTTAAGTTAATTAATGTCGTTAATTAAACTTTTACCTTTACAAACTTGGAGCAAGCAGCTAACCTCATCAAATGGCCAACTTGTAACTTTATTCCGCTCATCAACTGAGCTCTAATACGAAAACTTCTTCGATAGCCTTATAAACAGATTATGTACGAACTTGCTCGTATTGTCCTCTGATTACTTCTTGACGAAGTACATTTTTATCTTGATCAAGGCAAAGTATCAAGTTCTTAGAGCTTCGTAGGCAATATTGCAAATATGTTATGTTATGTACTGTCACAGTAATATTTTATCGTAAAATTATAACTACATTGAGCGCCAATGAAAAAAATGTAACTACCGCCAGTTACATTTTTTTCATTGGTGGTTCTACATGATTATCGGAATTATATTTTTCGCTACCCCCTATTAAAAATAAAAATATGGTTATTAGCCGTCATACACAGGCTTATCTTATCTATACTATATATAATACTATAAAGCTGAAGAGTTTGTTTGTTTAAACGCGCTAATCTCAGGAACCGCTGGTCCGATTTGAAAAATTCTTTCAGTGTTGAATAGTACATTTATCGAGGAAGGCAATAGGCTATATTATATTTTCAAAAAAATTAGGGTTCCTTACTAAAAGTCCAATAATGTAACCCAAGGTCTTAGATAATTTGAGTGTAAATTATCTAAGCCTAAGGTGTAAAAAAATGACCCGAAAAACTCCTTACACGGAGTGCGCTGCGAAAACTATTGATTATAGAAAAAAATAATGTACTACCACTTTGCAGAACATATAATTGTCTACAAAATATATTGCCTAACCATATGTCTAACTATTATAGTTATCTCACAATAAGTGTTTTCTTTTATTTTTTTAAATAATTAAAATGCCGTCGCTTCAAAAACTCTTTATTTTGTACCTTGGTATTAATCCGTATCAAAATAAATTACTCCATATTCCAGACGAATTCAATACTTTTCTAGAACTTTTTGAATTATTCAATTCGGACATTTCATTCAAAAGATATCGCGATATTTAAAATGTAAGTATTAGTGTTGTAGCCAAATATACTAATATTGTTTGATTGAACGCGCTAATCTCAGGAACTACTGGTCTGATTTGAAAAATTCTTTCAGTGTTGGATAGCCCAGGTAAGCAGGTCGGTCTTTTGAAGTATCGCTTCTACTATGTGTCCCAGCACACATTTTTAAGTTAATAGATTGTACTATAGCGTAGACGAAGATATTAATGATAATACAATAAAATAAGATAATGACATTGAAATTTGACACGTATACTTACTGAAATTAATTTGGCAACATTAGTGTAGAGTTATAGCGTTAATAAGTTGTAAGCATTTGTATACATACATACAAACATACATAACTTCACGCCAGTTCCCTTGCGGGGTAGGCACGAACAACAGAGCGCCATTTAGGCTTATTCTTACACACCTCACTTGCTTCTTTTACATTCATAACTCTTGTCATGCAAGCTCGTCTGTTCTTAAGGCTCCTGACATCACCTTCTGCTAGTACACGATCGATTTGATCATGGAAGGTGTGTCGGGGCCTTCCACGACTTCTGCATCCATCCACTTTTGCATTGTATATCTGTTTAGTCATTCTTTCCATATGCCCGAACCACCGGAGCATTCCTTTCCTTACCTTCACCCCGACACTCTCTTTCAGACCAACTCTCTTTCTTACTTCGGTATTACGAACGCGATCCGCGAGCGTCACTCCGCAGATTTTGCGCAGAGCTCGCATCTCGACCGCGTTTACTCTACTTTCATGCTCTCTCTTCCATACCCAATTCTCGCTTCCATACGTGATAAGCATTTGCATGTCATATAAATGATAAAACATAGTGAAAATTTTACATTATGTAATACCTATTCATTTACCTATGTTTTTGCAAATAAATATTGATTGATTGATTGAAAATAAATGTGGCAGCTTACCGCTTCGTCCGCTTGAGTGGTATTTCCAGCAGTAGGTATACAACAATTCGGAAATGGTTTGCCTTGATCTTCTATAGCATTATAATATGATGGGTTTCCTCTGTGATGTACTTCATTGTTTACACTTAAACCAAGCAATGTCAACAAAACCCTCGACTGAAATTCCGGAGCATGTTTGTACTGTGTATATAGGGTTGCCAATTACCATATTATTATTTTCTTTATCAATAAATAAAATTGAAGTATTTGAAATTGCAAAATTAAGTGAAAGTCATGCGTCAGAAGCGCCGGCAGAATATCACGCCATGCTGCACTAAATGACATTATCCGCCGGGCTCTTGTCACCACCGGGACCTCAGCCATTTTAGAGCCAAATGGACTGTGTCGCGACGATGGCAAGAGACCGGACGGGATGTCTTTGGTGCCATGGAAGATGGGACAGTTTGGCAGCGTCCCATCTTCCGGATACGGCTGTGGTAGCTGGTGCAGCTGCCGCCCGACAAGAGGACCTAAAACGCCGCAAATATGCATCCGTTGGTAGTGGATATATATTTGCGGCTTTTGGTTTTTTTATTTTTTTTTATTGCAGGAGTTCAGCAGACAGGCAGACGGCCCACTTGATGGAAAGCGGTTACCATCGCCTAAAGACATTTGCAACACTAAAGGTGCTACAAATGCGCTGCTGCTTTCTTAAAGGAGACTGGAACCTGGTCACTAATGCCGGAACACAACACAAGGTTGTTATGGCGACATACTCTAGACCAGGGGTGGTCGCCATCCAGTCGAGCAAAAATACCCTACCACCTGGCTGTGGGTTATTTAGTCGCCTATTACGACAGGCCGCCAGGCCGCAGGAAATTGTATTCTTTCTCCGTTCCTGCACGGATAAAAACGGAGTTGGTGTCGAAACTCTCGGGCCATGGGGTCCAGAAGCCCATCGCCTTTATCGTGACTATGAAAACGGTTGATAGATGTCTCACAAAACCAAAACGCTGGCTTGTATTTTGGGGAACGCATAAGCGTTGCCATACAACGTGGCAATGCAACCAGCGTTTTGGGAACGTTCCCAACTGACGGTGATTTGGGACCTATTTACTATTTGTAGTTTTTATCTTTTAGGGAGGGATGAAAGTCACGTGACAAAAAGAATGTTATACTACAAGATCGATGGGTACAAATTTAAAGGTAGACCAAAAAAAGATGGATGGATTGTGTGAAGGATGACATGATGATATGCGGTGTGACAGAAGAGGTATGTCAGAATAGAAGAGTGTGGAAGGAAAAGACATATTGTGCCGACCCCAAGTAATTGGGATATGGTGAAAGAAAAGAGAGAGTTTTTATCTTTTATAAATTAAGTTGTATATATATATATAATTAGAATAGGCAAAATATGTAAAATAAATTTAAATGGAAATAAATGTTACACTTTTACAATTCAATAAATAAATTCCACTTTCAAAAAAAAAAAGTGAAAGTTACTATAGATATAATAAGTTAACGTTTATAGATTTTTTGTGTAAAAGTTTATCACGAATAAGCTGTTAAAGGGCTGGATGAATTTCAAATAAAATGTTAGGCATTTAAACAATAATTTTAGCTTAAATCTCCGTATATTGTGTTATATTTTGTTATCTGGTAGGATTCTGAAAATACTAAATATGAATATTTGTAACTGTTACTGCCATCTAGTGGATATCATGAGAGTAGAAATCTCTCAGCTACTGATGACTCAATCTCATATTGTGACGAGAATTAACATGCGGGTACAGTTAGTTTAAAATATTAGTTTAGCGAATCTGCAATATCTGAACCGATATGGAATTGATTCAATATTAGGGAATAAGAAGTAGGGTTGGACAATATCAAGCTTTTGGTAAACGGCGCCGCGGCGTGAGAATTAAGAAAGGTATACTGAGTGAATGGATGCAGAAGTCGTGGAAGGCCACGACACACCTTCCATGATCAAATCGATCGTATACTAGCAGAAGGTGATGTCAGGAGCCTTAAGAACAGACGAGCGTACATCACAAGAGATATGAATGTCAAAGAAGCAAGTGAGGTGTGTAAGAATAAGCCTAAATGGCGCTCTGTTGTTCGTGCCTACCCCGCAAGGGAACTGGCGTGAAGTTATGTATGTATGTATACTAAGATCATTAAAAACTAATACACTATAATTCGTGCGCAGAATGTTTGCCGATGAGAATCCCTCCTGCCTTCCACAACCGCTACCCGCGGTCGACTAGTTCTAAGTACTACTTAGACAAGCCCCGGTCCCAGTCGTCAGCATGACATATATGTGTGTACAATGATAGTATCTGTCCTATATTCTCTATCCAACGATTGATTTAGTTTTGATGTTTGCACTTCTATTAAGTTGCGCGTTTTTTTTGCAGTAAGTTTGACATGATACAAACGTCACTAGTGTCATATTTTATTGCTACAGGCGACGTATTAGTGAATTTCTATGAGTCATCTAATGCACAGACTATCAACTTTTGTTATCATACCAAAATTTGAACGTTTGAAATGAAAAAGGTTTTAATAAATTTTAACTTTGTCACATTGTTTTGTGCTTGTGTAATAACATAGTTTTGTATTAATTGTAACATAAATAAAACTAATTATAAATTAATATAAACTAAAATTAAACTACAATATAAATATAACTAGACTTACAAAATAACAAACTATAAGTAAAAAATAGACTCCAGGTCGCTGTCGGCGGGGAGAGTGCCCAAAATACTGGCCGCATTTCCACGTTGGATGGCTACGCTGATGCGTTGCCCTAGGTGCAGGCCAGCCTTTTGGTCACGCGAGACCTCAATTAGACGCGTTGTGAGGTCTCGATAGAGGTGATGAGCGCCAGGCCCCCACGGCCCCAGAGTTTCAACCCCGAAAGCCACAAATATGTACCCATTACTGATGGACCCATATTTGCGGCGTTTCAGGGCCTCCTGGTTTGCGGCAGCGGCCCCGGCTGTCACGGTTGTAACTGGGAGATGGGAAGCCGCCAAAGTATCAACACAAGTTGCGTCCCATACTAAGGGGCGTCCCATCTTCCATGGCACCAACGACATTCCATCTGGTCTCTTGCCATCGTCGCGGCACAGCCCATTTGGTTCGAGAACAGCAGGTGCCCCGGCGGTGACAAGAGACCGACGGATAATGTCATTAAGTGTCGCGTGCCGTGATATTCTGCCGGCGCTCCTCACGCATGACAAGCCATGGTGGCCTAACTTATCAACTCTATCTCCACAATTAAAAGAAGGTTTTAATTAAAAGAAAATGTATTTACTTAGACCTAAATTGTTTTAAATCAAAATTGCCATCTTGTTTCTTAGCAGTCGCTTAGACTACCTCGCGGTGTTGGTTATTTTTGACAGTTATTTACGAGTTACTTTAGGTTTAAAGAACTTTGTTTCTCATAAGAACATGTAGTTCACGTATAATGAGATTAAGATAATAATTAGTAAGTAATACAGTATAATTCTTAACACTAATGTGGTCCTATGCAGTCTGCGATAGAATTATGTTGTGATTTATTGTTTTACATTGATTTTAATAAAAGATTTTTTAGTTACTTTTTTTAGTTTTACTTTACCAACTCTTACCCTTGAGAGGAGTTTATGGGTAAGTAAGATTTTCACTAATCATTTACTGAGCAGTTTCTTAGAATTTAACAAACGATTATAAGTAAGGCCAAAAAAGTCGTTTTTATTTCCTAAATAGTACAAACATTTGCGCTATATGGCTTATTTATTACGTAATGCTGTATTTTTGGCAAATAATATAAACGTCAGAATAATCAAAATCAAATAAAATACCGCGCTTAAAACCGTTAAAACGTAGTTTTACTAAAATAGGTATACTAATTTGATTAAAATTTATTCACAGGGGAACGCGATTTTTATATGAAATTGAATCGGTAACGCTTTAGGACATTACTAATTGATCATTGATCGACTTGTCTAAAGTAAATGGTTGGACTGAGTATAGGATTAGAAGCGGGTTATGTTTATAAACAGTCTTATCGAGACAACCCTATAGACGCAATCCCGGTTCAAATGTTTGAAGCTTGTTCAAACTTGATTGATTGCATTAGATTCAAAAGCGTGTATTGATCGGATGTTGCCCTTGTGTTCCATATCTGTATGTAATTTTCTTTTTATCAAAATAATTGAAAATTGGTATTTTAACACAAGTAGAGTAACGAATAATTCAGAAGTAACAGTTTTGACGAAAATTTAAAAAAAAATAAGTAGGTACTATTTTGTAAAATTAATACCTACTACAATTTCTAAGTTAACAGGTTGTGTGGAAGAAATCGCTTTAAGCTATAAGACTACCCACTGTTCAGGTCACTATGTATTTATTGTATTTATATAATACTAGCTTCTGTCCGCGTGGAATAGTTTAAAAAAAGTAAGTTAAAAAACACCCCCGATTTTGAAACATTCTTCATTGGTGCTCCGCTCCTATTGGTCTTAGCGTGATGATATATAGCTTATAGTCTTCCTCGATAAATGGGCTATCTAACACTGAAAGAATTTTTCAAATCAGACCAGTAGTTCCTAAGATTAGCGCGTTCAAACAAACCTTTCATCTTTATATATTAGTATCAGATTTGTTCCTGCACCGCAAAAGCGCAGAGCTTGAATATTCATACCTTTTGGGACCCTGAAATTTATCGAGATTAAAACTTACACGAAGATTTAAGATAAACTTGCTGTTTAACAGCGTCATTCATAAACGTTGATTAATTTTTAAGTAATACTTTAAACAGTTATTTAAAGAAAATTGTATTCATAAACACTATTTAGACTTATTAACCTTTTTTCTTTGAAATCCGTTTGAGGACTAAGCTGCAACAGGCACAGAAGCCTGGGGGGATGTTCACGACCCGTGTGAGTGTGGGATTCGCCAGATCGGGGGTGGCACTAGCGTGCCCGGTCAGAACCGGTGCCACACTATTGCCACTCTCCAGTTAGGGATACCCACTAAAACCACTGGGTGTTCCGTCCTACGCCTTATGCCAGGGCTAGGGAAATTGGCTGCCCGACTCCGCAGTGCTCTGGCAGGCGTGGGCTCCCCTCACTAGGCCTCTTCCTATGCCGGAGGATGTATCCCCCGGCTACTTCTTCGTCTATTCCAGGCGTGGGACGGTCTGTAACGCGCCCCACGGGAAGAGAGATGAGCGCGCGCGGAACACTCGCGCTCTCATCTCGACGGCATGTGCGGGTGAGTGAGAACCCCTATACCCCTAGGGGCTCTACCTGCGCCGCCCGCTTACGGCGGCCAAAGGTCACCATCCGACTTCCGGCGTCGGCGCGTCCTCCTTTGGCGGGAGCGGAGCAAGGACGTACGCTCACGTTCCCGCTCCGCCTCCTCCTTCGCAAACATGACGTGCTCGCAGAAGGAGGAGACGGCGTCCCATCCGGTGCGGCTCCCGACCATGGTGCGAACCACGGCCGGGAGCGAAAGGTCTAGCCCAGTGAAGGCGACGAGCTCTCGGCGCTGCTCCGTCCATGCAGGACATTCCTGCAGGGTATGCAGCGCCGTATCCTCGTCGCCTGTGTCGCAATGGTGGCACCCTGACGTTAGCTCGCGGCCGAGGCGACACAGGTACCTTCCGAAGAAGCAGTGCCCCGAGAGGACCTGCGTCAGCCGGAACGTCAGGATGCCGTGGTCTCGTCCAATGCAAAGACTTAATAACCTGTTTAAACTAGCTGTTAGATTAAACAACCTCATCCCACTGTTTAACTCTCTTAAGTAACAAAATGGCGGACAAAACTATTGTTGCTTTTACCAGATGGTATTTGATTTTGTGAAGATTGAGACGAAAATGGAAAATTTTTTTTTCGGTGACGATTTACACATTATTGAGCAAGACGTATTAGATATATACGAATTCACGCGCTTTAGTGCTAAGGTTTATAAATGTAGGTCGGACCCTATGATAAAATATTTACAACAATGTGAACAATATATCACAATAATCGTCAATCTAGCTTCAATTATAAATAACACTCTTACGTGCTGAGTACGTAGTGCATCAGCCGACAAAGGCAGATTCTATTTTTAAATTTTGATTTTCGATTAGAAGACTGCTTGTACCGCCCATATTCTAACAAAAAGTTGCTAGGTTAAAAAAGTTAAGTAGTATTTAGTTAAGCAATGTAAAATTTTTGTTTATGAGTTAGAATTTTTTTAATAATGTTTAAGACTTAATCAGCTGCTTTGTTGACTAATGTTTAGAAGGTTGTTTAACAAATTTTTATGAATATCGCTGTTAATTTATAAACTTTTCATTGAAATACGTTCAGCCGTTACCGTGCTTGTTCGAGACGAACTTTGACAGACAAATGTCCAATAGACCATAATTTATTATAAGGTTTGGTGGAAGTTGCAGTTTTCACTATAATGATGACTATATTCAAATTAAAACGTTTTATTCTAAATAAGTTCTACTGAACAACATTTTTTAAAGTTATATATGTTTTTTTTTTCTTTTTTTGTAGACCCGGGTGTCTCCGCCATGGGGTAAAGCAGAGGTACTCTTTTCTTTTATTTTATTGCTTTATGAGTTCCAATTTTTTCTCATCTCTTTTAGCTACTAAACTATTACATGCAAACACTACTACTGGTTGGGACAAGTTATATATGTTAGAGTACCTACCTAACCTAACTTAATATGAATAAGACCGTAAGTAAGTCTACATAAGTAGTCGGCCTTTGTGGTTGAGCGGGTCAAGCCTTTGCCGGCTTACCTAGTGAGGTAAGCCAGCCAAGGCTTGACCCGGAACCTCTGCGTTGCAGTGGCAACGCAGAGGTTCCGGGTTCGATTCCTGGCAAGGGAAATTTCTTAATTTTCTTCGTTATTTTCTATGGTCTGCGTGTCGGGGATCGGCCGCAAAATAGCGCGTTGTATATTAACCATAACACAAAAGTAACAGGTTCTAACAATACAATATGTCATTGTATTTGGCTGCCGATTATTATCTTTACTTCCTTTTCTTTTTACACCATTTCGCAACGTGTTAGAATATGCGGCAAAAAAGCTCCCCAGCAATGCGTCTAGCTAAAGATTCTTTTACGTCATACTTGGTTATATTAAGCTCTTTTTCATATAAGTACAGAAATATGTTATATAATTACTTTTCGAAGAATTAATGGAGCTGTAGCAAACCGTAAGATAATAAGATTTTTTTTTATTAAGTACTGTCGTAATGACAACGCATACTATTTTTTTTTATTGCAGAAGATCAGCAGACAGGCAGACGGCCCACTTGATGGAAAGCGGTTACCATCGCCTATGGACATTTGCAACAGCAAAGTTGCTACAAATGCGCTGCTGCTCTCTTAAGGGAGACTAGAACCTGATCACTAATGCCGGAACACAACTCAATGTTGTTGATGACGACATACTTTAGACCAGGGGTGGTAGCCATCCAGTTCACCTGGCTGTGGGTTGTTAAGTCGCCTCTTACGTCAGGCCGCCCGGCCGCAGGAAATTGTATTCTTTCTCCGTTCCTGCACGGATAACAAAAAAATTACTAATAATTCCAAGTGCAAAATATCTCCATAAATCCAAAATTGCAGACACTTCGACTTTATTAATGTTAGTAGTTGTGAATATGACAGTTATACTTTAGCTAAAGGGCAGACAAATATAGGACAAATGTCAAACAGCAAACAAACTGAAATAAGAGAGATGTCTGGCGTAATGCCCAATTGCAGAAATTACTTTTCTAGATTAAACGTATTGACCTACTCCAGTGAAAGAGGTGTGTCAATATGTCTCCCACAATTGTTACGCGGCGGCATAATCCGAATTATCTCGACCTAGGCAAAAAAATAGGATCAACGTGAGAACAGAATGAATAATTCAAAGTGATACAAATAAAGGGCATGATTCACCTGGTTACTCGAAATGCGTTAGGGTTGAAACTTGAAGAATTTCGTTCTATATCTTCAAGGTCCAAGGTTCAGTATCAATTAAATTATAATGATATACAAAAATCAATCGTTAACATATATATTTTTTTATTGCAGGAGTTCAGCAGACAGCCAGACGGCCCACTGGATGGAAAGCGGTTACCATCGCCTATGGACATTTGCAACATCAAGGGTACTACAAATGCGCTGCTGCTCTCTTAAGTGAGTCTGGAGCCTGGTCACTAATGCCGGAACACAACTCAAAGTTGTTATGGCGGCATGTTCTAGACCAGGTGTGGTAACCATCCAGTCGGGCAAATGCCCTACCACCTGGCTGTGGGTTGTTTAATCGCCTCTTACGATAGGCCGCCCGGCCGGAGGAAATCGTATTCTTTCTCCGTTCCTGCACAGATAATTAATTATACGGATAATATATACATAAACAAATAAAAAAGATGTCTACAGTAATGCCCAATTACTTTTCTATATTACTCCAGTGAAAGAGGGGTGTCAATATGTCTCCCACAATTGTTACGCGGCGGCATAATTCGAATTATCTCGTGAGAGGCAAAAACATAGGAAGGTCTGTACGTGAGTACGAAGTAGATAAAAATCAAAGTGATACAAATAAGGGGCATTATTCACCTGATTACTCGAAATGCGTTAGGGTTGAAACTTGAAGAATTTCGTTCTATATCTTCAAGGTCCAAGGTTCAAAAATCAATCGTTAAATAAGTCCACAAACAAATAAAGAAGATGTCTACAGTAATGCCCAATTACTTTTCTATATTACTCTAGTGAAAGAGGGGTGTCAATATGTCTCCCACAATTGTTACGCGGCGGCACAATTCGAATTATCTCGTGAGAGGTAAAAACATAGGAAGGTCTGTCAGAAGTCCTCGAAGAAAGTCAGTTCAGAGCAGCAACGCATTTGTAGCACCCTTGATGTTGCAAATGTCCATAGGCGATGGTAACTTCTTTCCATCAGGTGGACCGTCTGCCTGTCTGCTGAACTCATGCAATAAAAAAACCTAAATACAAAATATGTTGTTCTTATTTTAACCGTGTTAAAAATTATTTCCATGCGTTACTAACACTAAGCGTGAGTAGTTCCTTGACTTGTCGCGTTTTAAACATCTAGACCACGGGTTCTCAACGGGGGCGGTACCGCCCCCTAGTGGGCGCTGATGCATTTCGTGGGGCGGTAGTGGGTCCAAAGGCAAACCGAGGGGTGAGTTGTGACAGTCACGGGGGCGGTCGCGACGTACTTATCTAATTAGAAATTTAATATGATTAAATACTTTGAAAATATCCCTATCGATTACCTATTGAACCTCAGCCATGACCATGAGGAGTACGATTAGAGAGAGAGAATTAATTTTTAATTGGTAATTATTAAAAGAATGACTAAACAGATATACAATGCAAAAGTATACAATCCATGATAAAATTGATCGTGTACTAGCGGAGGGTGATGTCAGGAGCCTTAAGAACAGACGAGCGTGCATGACAAGAGTTATGAATGTCAAAGAAGCAAGTAAGGTGTGTAAGAATAAGCCTAAATACCCCGCAAGGGAACTGGTGTGAAGTTATGTATGTATGTATTGTATTATTAATAGATAATATAAAGAGATATAAAATTGGTATAATTGATTATTATCTAAAAGGGGGCGCTGGAATTTTTTTCTTGTAAAGGGGGCAGTACTCCTAACAAGGTTGGCAGCCACTGATCTAGATTGAAATCCAAAATCTAGGACTAACACCAAACGTGACGAATATGTAAGCTATTGTTGCCTTAAATATGTATTGTTCAGTAATAACAGAAAGCGTCACGAGTAGGAACAAACGGTACGTAAATCTCGAAGAAATTGCTAAATCTGAACATCCCTTTGTGATGGTAATGTTTTTGAAAGTTTCGAGACGCTCTCGTTTAAATCAGAAGTTATTTGGCACGGAATTGTATTGTTTATTCAGAAAGTCACTTTTTCTGGTAAGTATAAACTCCGAATCATAAACATCTTATATTGTGATTAATTTTAATACACTCACAGTGTGAATACGAATCACTCACTCAATGAGTGACTTTGTAAATGGTTTAGTGACTTCTCACTTTACTACAGGATAAGATAGATGCATTAGAGCTTAGGTATTTGGAAGTGAAACTTCTATATTGGGTCTTAGGATTTTTCTGTCACGAAAAGGCGTTACGGCCGCGTGGAGGATCGGCATAAATTTAGACTAGACTATGTATGCGTTTTTTTGGTTCCGGATCATTAATATTAATATTAATAATCGGCAGACAAACACACACATTGTATATCCCCAAATTAAGCAAGTTACGCTTGTGTTATGGGTAATATACAACGGACTACTCTGGGGCCGATCCCAGACACCCGGACCATAGTAAATAAGGGAGAAAATAAGTTTCCGAAATCTACTATACCAGGAATCGAACCCGGAACCTCTGTGTTGCAGTGAGGTACGTCGGCAAAGGCTTAGCCCGCTCAACCACAGAGGCCGGATCGAATTCAGTTTTTTTGTTTGATAAAGTAAAATGTGTTTAAATATAAAATGCATTCATTAAAATGTGCCTAACCTAACCAAATCATAATTTGCAGTAAACCTGCGATTAATCGAAATGTGTGCTGGGACACATAGTAGAAGTGAAACTTCAACGGACAAGTGGCAAAACGAATCGCAACAAAGGTTGATAACCTACAGTTCAGCTGAGCTATACATAGGCTTAAGAAAATGAAGAAACTATATTGTAATCTAAGATGATACGCACATTTTCAAATATTCTATATGAAAAGAAGATTTAAAACAAACGAAATAATATGATAGATTTTTATTTTATTAATTCACTAAGTGGTAGTTTGGAAAAAAATTATTCAATTAACTGCCGGTAGCAGTTTAGAAAAAAATATCATCACCCATGTGTCTGGTGTTTTAATGTTCATAATAATTCGACTATTATACTTTATCAGAAAGAAAGAAAGAAAAATGTTTATTTCCAATTTATCATAAAAAATCATCGTGTAAAGTTATTATTATAACAATGTTACAAAATGTTTTCAATTGCTCCCCAAATAAAGAAAAAGCATATCTTACAATATTTATAACCTGTTTATTTGTTCAATAAATAATCAACTTTGGTTGAATGCAAGTAACAAAACACAAAGAAAAAACAAAATAAAAAGAAACATAATTAAAAATGAAAAAACAAAAAAAGTTCATCCTATAAAAAAAAACACACAAATTTAAATTAGAAATACAACAACTTCGACGTACAACAACGTAATCATTAAGAGTGACAAAATGTGGAAAAAAAAACAACACGGAAGTAGTCATGGACATTTGAAAATCAAAAATATCCGAGTGGAAATCCGTATAACGGGATTTTCGTGCAAAGGCTATCCTTTAAAGCCTTTTCGATACAAATTGCTTTACAGTACCTTTTTCCAATTTGTATAAGGAAAGTCCGCCGGATAATACCGGAATTCTGGTATTATGGACCGAGCATTTGTGGACATTTATAAAAAAAAAAACTAAAGCTGCGAATGGCACTGGCTGAATTATCAAATAAATTTACACTTAATTTGTGAACTAAGAAAAAAAACAAAAAGGTAATAGGTAAATAAATAATCAAAGAAGAGATACAAAACAAGAAATAAGTAAAAAAAATAGCTTTCTACAGATACCAAACATGAGTTTACCGGTTTAATGATCTGATGAAAAGAAACCTCCTTGCGATACAGCAAATAACACTCAAAAAGGTAAAGGTAAGAAAAAAAGGGAGGACTAGTTTCTCTAAAGGCTCTTCAATTAGTAAAACTAAGCAGTTCGGAACGTCACTTTCAGTTTAAAACACTTGCACATAAGCAGCTGAGGGCTGGTACTGAGGTACTGCTGTATACACATACACAGGGGCACGTTCCTCATTCCTGTATTGCAGACGAGCAGTATAAGCCATGTTCCTTAAATCGTTTTCTGTCTGGAACTGTACCCTTTGGAGTTGATTATTTGGCAACAGCACAAAGTATGCTCCTTTTGAACTAATCACTTCAGAGTCCTTATCGGCTTCTGCTAAATTTTCTTTAACACCTTCAACTTTTAAATCTTCTTCATTCTCATCGTTATCATCGATTTTTTCTTCTCTGTTTTCAGGAACTCCATATTCAGTGTCAGGAGTAGGTTCAGGTAAGCCATACTCTCTTTCAGGAGTCAAATATGTGTTGACTGGTGCGGAGTAGCTATTGTCTGGAATGCCGTAGGAGGTAGCTGGGGGGCTGACTCCTTGACGACTTGGAAGCTTGAATTCCTTAGCAGGCCTGTATCCTGCAGGCGCATAAGGAGCTTCGTTGTTAGACCCTTGTTCCGAACCCAGTTCCTGTCTTTCGAACTTTAAGTTGCGGCGGTAGAGTGGCGGTTCCGCGACGACCGCTGCGATCAGAGAGACTAGTACGAATGTTTTCATTGTTGTGTCTTGGAATGCTCAGATGTGACTGATGCTGTGGGATGCCGCATTCCTCCTTTTATACCGTACAGTTTCTAATTTTGTTTCCGCACCGGACATCTTCCCATCGATATTCCGTGAAGACCGCGACATTGGCCTCTTAAGCGATCAGATTGCGTAATAACGATTAGGTTCTGCCATTGTACTACAGAACGTGACGCTGCTCCGAATAGGCCTCTTAAATATTCATGCCAGGTGGAGAATTCGCTTTCTTTGGTTTAAGATAATTAACTTTGTTCATGACTGTTTAAATGCTTTTGGATTAGGCGCAAGTTTATTCCAAGCTAAGTTTAATTAATTTTTAATTAAAAGTAATATTTCGCTTTATTTTATAGTAAACTAGCTGTCCTGGCAGACGTTGTTCTTGAAGAAATAAAATTTAGAACCCGATTCCAGCGCCATTTTTTTTTTTTTGGCCAGGGGAAATCCGTTTGAGGACTAAGCCGCGACAGGCACAGAAGCCTGGGGGGATGTTCGCGACCCGTGTGAGTGTGGGATTCGCCAGATCGGAGGTGGCAGCGTGCCCGGTCAGAACCGGTGCCACGCTATTGCCACTCTCCAGTTAGGGGTACCCACTAAAACCCCTGGGTGTTCCATCCTGCGCCTTATGCCAGGGCTACGTGAATGCGGGATTCCAGCGCCACCTAACGGGTCCAAATGTAAGCTATCCTATCTTTCAAGTCGGATCAAACTGCACACGGTGTGCAAATTTGATTAAAATCGGTCAAGTAGTTTAGGAGTCCATCGCGGACAAACAACGCGTTGTTCTGCCCTGAACTAATAAAATTTAGAACCCGATTCCAGCGCCACCTACCGGGTCCAAATGTTAGCTATCCTATCTTTCAAGTCGGATCAAACTGCACACGGTGTGCAAATTTGATTAAAATCGGTCAAGTAGTTTAGGAGTCCATTGAGGACAAACATCGTGACACGAGATTTATATATATTAAGATTGGACAACCGTGGCAGGTATACCTGCTATTCCTGCGGCCGTTAATTACTTAGGCCAAAGCCCAGGAGTGGTATGTTATGACCTGTTTTTATTGTGTACAACAAACAGCTATGAAACTAATCCCACACACTCAGACTATAATATATCGATATTATATTAATACGTGAAGCAAAAACCTCATATCCATTTTATCAAAAATTGCGCGGACGGCGGAGTATGAAATTTCACACACTTATAGTTTATATAGAGAAGGAGTGCAGAATGCTAATATTTAAAAAAAATTATGCATCAAAAATACATTAAATCAATAGAAAAAATATTACACACACTATCATGTATTTGACACACACACACACACACGCATATATACTCTTATGTTTATTTTTAAAGTTAAATTAACATAGCCTTGGCGAAATCTGTGATTGTAGAAGTATATCCTTGACAACAGAACCTTAATAATGTTCAAACTTATAATTTAAATTAATTATTATGGTCGAATTTTGACCACTAGTATCGATAAGTTCGCTTACGTTTTTCCATATAAATATAAATAAATCGTAGAAGTATATGTACGTGCATAACTTGAGAACGACTTTACCGATTTTGATGAATTTTTGTGTGTGTTTGAGTGGGTCCCCGGATGGTTTAGATTCACAATTGGAATCGGTAGGGGGCGCTGGAAACGAGTCGTAGACTTTTATTTTTTCAGGGCAGAACAACATTTTTTTTTAATTTTTTTTATTGCAGGAGTTCCGCAGACAGGCAGACGGCCCACTGGATTGGAAAGCGGTTAACATCGCCTATGGACATTTGCAACACCTAAGGTGCTACAAATGCGCTGCTGCTCTCTTAAGTGAGTCTGGAACCTGGTCACTAATGCCGGAACACAACTCAAAGTTGTTATGGCGGCATGCTCTAGACCAGGGGTGGTAGCCATCCAGTCGCGCAAATGCTCTACCACCTGGCTGTGGGTTGTTTAGTCGCCTCTTATGACAGGCCGCCCGGCCGCAGGAAATTGTATTCTTTCTCCGTTCCTGCACTGATAACATCTGCCTGTTAGGTCCCGACAGACACAAAGTTTATTTTATACCTTATTAGAAAACAAAATTGGAACCTTAGCGTTCCAATGAACGTGGTATATCAAGACTTCGGTCCGCAAGGGGCTGGCCATCATCCGTCCGAGTTAGAGATGAATGCACGAGCGAGCCCATAGCCCGGACACGGGACGTCTAGAGAAACGTCCAGGGGTTCACTAGGTATCCAGGACTCGAATGGCAATATCATTCCTGCATGGGTTTTATCCGTGCAGGAACGGAAAAAGAACACAATTTCCTGCGGCCGGGCGGCCTGTCGTAAGAGGCGACTTAACAACCCACAGCCAGGTGGTAGGGCATTTGCCCGACTGGATGGCTACCACCCCTGGTCTAAAGTATGTCGCCATAACAACCTTGAGTTGTATTCCGGCATTAGTGACCAGGTTCCAGTCTCTCTTAAGAGCGCAGCAGCGCATTTGTAACAACTTTGGTGTAGCAAATGTCCATAGGCGATGGTAACCGCTTTCCATCAAGTGGGCCGTCTGCCTGTCTGCTGAACTCGTGTAATAAAAAAATAAAAAAATGGGTACTAGTGCCACCTCAACCAGGCGAAACCCACACGCCCCATCGCGCTTTATCCTCAAGAGGATTTCCCCTGGATACAAAAAAGGCATATCAACTCTTAGTACTCTGCCAGGTGGTAGGGCATTTGCCCGACTGGATGGCTACCACCCCTGGTCTAAAGTATGTCGCCATAACAACCTTGAGTTGTGTTCCGGCATTAGCGACCAGGTTCCAGTTTCCCTTAAGAGAGCAGCGGCGCATTTGTAGCACTTTGGTGTTGCAAATGTCCATAGGCGATGGTAACCGCTTTCCATCAAGTGCGCCGTCTGCCTGTCTGCTGATCTCCTGCAATAAAAAAAAATAGTCCATTAGACAACTAGCCGATAAATTACATTGCCTTTTGATTACATTGCCTTGTTAGTTATGAACATCAAATACTATTTCGATGTTAAGCCAGCAATGCAATTAACACGTCCATTACGGGTCTGTATTGACTTTCATGAATAATGCATGGATCTTTGAGCTATCGGCTGACTTGACCGAATTAAAAATAAATGAGTCATGTGTTTGTTTAGTTATGCTCGATGCGGTCTAGAATATTTTTACGAAGGTTTGCTTACCTTCGTATGCTTTTTGCATGCTGTGTACTAATTTTGACGCCTTGTTTGCCTTTTGAAATTTTCCTAAGAGGTCACTGTTGATTGGCATTACGTGGTGTTTGATATAAATACTTTAGTCAACAGTGTATTTTCAAATTATTTGGTTTTTGTAATATTTTCTTAAGTTTTCGCGACTAGTATACAAAATAATCTTTATCCGTGCAGGAACGGAGAAAGAATACAATTTCCTGCGGCCGGGCGGCCTGTCGTAAGAGGCGACAAAACAACCCACAGCCAGGTGGTAGCGCATTTGCCCGACTAGATGGCAACCACCCCTGGTCTAGAGTATGCCGCCATAAAAACGTTGAGTTGTGTTCCGGCTTTAGTGTCCAGGTCCCAGTCTCCCTTAAGAGAGCAGCAGCGTATTTGTAGCAAGCACTTTTGGTGTTGCAAATGTCCATAGGCGATAGTAACCTATGTCTGCCTGTCTGCTGAACTCCTGCAAAAAAAAACTACGTTCTAACGGTTTTAAGCGCGATAATTTATTTGTTTTTTCTATCCCGACGTTTCGGCCACTTTTCAGTAGCCGTGATCACGGAAGACAAAGACGTCGTGTTAATGAATATTGTTAAAGTTTTATTTAGCCTACCGCCAACTTGTTCATTTTAATTATTTATGGTTTTAATTTTGTTTATGGTTATAATTTACTCTATGGGAGCCTAATTTAATTTACTACCGCTTCGCAACATGCCTAACTCAAATATTTTATACAATAAAGTTAAGTTATAAGAGGAAAGGTGACCAAATTGACTAAAATTACCAAAATTACCAAAATGACCATAATGACCAATATAACCAAAATAATCAAAATGACCAAAATAACCAAAATCACAAAAAACCCTACCCCACTTTTTGGGATAACCTTTACATAAATCTATCCCATTATCCAGGATGAAAAGTATCCCTTGTGAATCCTCGGTATTAAAATTACGTATATACCAAATTTTAGTCAAATCAGTCCAATAGTTTTTCCATAAAATCGTAACAAACAGAGAGACAAATATATTTTTATCCCGGAAACTATCCTATTTTTCGAGATAAAAAGTATCCCATGTTCATTCTCGGCATCGAAAAAATATATATATACTGAGTTTCAGCCAAATCGGTCCAGTAGTTTTTCCGTGAAAACGGCACGGACAGGCAGCGTTACTTTCGCATTTATAATATTAATAGGGATCTTCTTTAGTTATGAAAGAAGTCGCTTTTTGACTATTTCATTAAAAGTACGAAACCTTCAGTTATTTGTAAGTGTACATCAAAACTGTCAAAAATCATCTAATCCCTCTGATCTCGAATTTATATTTTATCTTTGGATATTTTCATTTGATACTTCATCCAAACTCGTAATTTAATTTTCAGAGTTTGATTTTCAATAGAGCCGGATTACCAATTTGATGAACAAACGACCCGTGCTAGTTTTGATTTGTTCCGAAAGTCCTTTGTTACAAACTGACTTTCATTGTGATATTTTGATATTGAACAATTTGAATTCGAGAGAAATATGTTTGTACTGAACGTTCATCATACTTTATGTAAGTAGAGCAGCTTTCTAGTTAGCCTCCGATCCGTACAAAGTGGTTTGGGGTTAGCATCGGATAGATTTTTTTCACAGCAACTAGTTATTTATTTATGGAGAACCTGCAGCTAAATACATTTGAATAGATTAGTGGTCGCCCAGTGGTCGAAATTCGACCATAATTAATTTAAATTATAAGTTTTTTTTTTAAATTATTGCAGGAGTTCAACAGACAGGCAGACCGCCCACTTAATGGAAAGTGGTTACCATCGCCTATGGACATTTACAACACAAATGCGCTGCTGCTCTCTTAAGGGAGACTGGAACCTGGTCACTAATGCCGGAACACAACTCAAGGTTGTTATGGTGACAAGCTTTAGACCAGGGGCCATCCAGTCGGGCAAATGCCCTACCACCTGGCTGTGGGTTGTTTTGTCGCCTCTTACGACAGGCCGCCTGGTCGCAGGAAATTGTATTCTTTCTCCGTTCCTGCACGGGTAAAAGTTTGAACATTATTAAGGTTCTGCTGCAAAGTCTATACTTCTATAATGACAGATTTCGCCAAGGTTACACTGTTAATTTGACTTTAACAATTAACAAAAGAGTATATATGCGTGTGTGTGCCAAATACATGGTAGTGTGTGTAATGTTTTTTTATTGAGATTTAATGTATTACAAATTCCTGCAACAAGGCGACCTGTTAGAAGAAGTGATAGAAGAACCAGCAGCCAAGTAGTAGGGGGTTTAGCCGTTTGAATGGCTACCATGCCAAGTCTAGAGTATGCCACCATAACAGATTAAATTGTGTTCTGGCATCAGTGGCCATTTTCTAGGTTATTGTTAACATCTTCGGTGTTGCAAATATCCATAGACGATGGTAACCGCTTTATATCAGGCAGGCTGCTGTAGTCCAGCAATAGAAAAATCATTAAGCAATTTTGTTATGATTTTAAAAACGGGTGTTTAAGGTTACGAGGTTTATGACACAAGGTACAAGGTTTATGAAAAATGTTCATCTTCTTACTTCTTTTCGCATCTTTACAAGCGTATAATAGATGAAATATTTTTAGCATATTTCGTCCGCATAGACTTGATAGTCAATAATTTTACCATGGCATACATGGGTAATACTTATAATTTATTTTATTAAAAAGAGTAGAATAACTAATAAAACCACGCAATATATCGTACGGAACTAAATCACAGAAACAATCAACACTAGCGTTGAGCATCTTTCCCGCCATAACGAGACGAGACGCACCGCCATTTGCGCGAGTAATTAAACGTCAAGCGGCCATTTTGTGAGTGATATAAACATGTACGGGACGAGCTGCGAATGTCACGTGTCTATGGCGCCGCCGTCGGATAATGTGTTGAATATGTAAAAAGGTTTTATTACTTTTGTCCAAGTTAAAAACTAGCTTTTTTAAATAAAGAATAGTCCGGGGCTACTTTTTTGTAATAATTAATGATCATTAAAATAAAAAGCTAACGTATATGATATTTTTTAGGTATTATACTCTGGTTTTTAATTACCTGGACTAAAGTGACAGCTGCGATGGATTTTTTTTTTATGTTGCTAGCTAAGTGTTGTAGTATAGCTCATTCATGAGTTAGTTGTGTAAGTTGAATCAAAAACTCTCACACGCACACGGTAGATATAAATCTATGGTTTAGCTCTTGTAGCACCCCATAAAAGATGCATTGGAGAGAGGTGCAGGTTAGGTTTAGTGGGTAGTCTGATGGCCGGCCATCTCTCGTCCTTTTTTTTATTGCAGGAGATCAGCAGACAGGCAGACGGCCTACTTGATGAAAAGCGGTTACCATCACCTATGGACAATTGCAACAACAAAGTTGCTACAAATGCGCTGCTGCTCTCTTAAGGGAGACTGGAACCTGGTCACTAATGCCGGAACACAACTCAAGGTTGTTATGGCGACATACTTTAGACCAGAGATGGTAGCCATCCAGTCGGACAAATGCCCTACCACCTGGATATGGGTTGTTAAGTCGCGTCTTACGACAGACCGCCCGGCCGGAGGAAATTGTATTCTTTCTCCGTTCTTGCACGTCTCTCCGATTGGAGGCCATGATGGGCATCCGGCCGATCAGGAGTCCCACACATCCCTCGATGTAAAACCGTCCCACCAGGCCCGAAGATAGTGTCCCAAGAAAAGACATTCCTTGCGTCATCAAAAAAATGTTACCTAACGTATATTAGTGAATTACAAATTTTTGGTTATATTCGTGTATCCCGGGGAAACGACGTCATTTGTCGGGTTAAAAAGTTTACAAGTTTTGACTTCGGATATAAACTAGAATCTAGATCACTGTCAAATTGAATTCAAATTTGTTCAATATTTTTAACATTGGTCTAACAGACATACTGTTAGTGCAAAGTGGATTTTTATAATGAAACACGTAGACTCTTTAGAACTGTTTTATTTGGCTTTCAAACGAAGAATGCCGATAGAAAGTACAATTATGATATTTGCACAATAGTTAGCCACGCTAGAGACCTACTTATGACATGTGCATCCGACCAAAGTCAGTCACTGTGATATTTTGTTATGTCCGACTAGAGTTTACTCCGCGGCTGCGCGCGGGTCAACCTCTGGTGCGTCCCTCTTGTTTAAAGAGGTTACAACACAGGTTACATTGACCGACCAAATCGACTAAAATGACGAAAATGGCAAATCACAAAATAAAAACCTATCCTACTTTCCGATATAATTTTTACATAAATCTATCCCCAAACTTGTCTCATTATCCGGGATAAAAAGTATCCCTTGTCCACACTCGGTATTAAAGTTACATATATATCGAATTTCAGCTAAATCAATCCAATAGTTCTTCAGTAAAAGTATAACAAACAGAGAGACAAATATACTTTTATCCCGGAAACTATCCCATTTTTCAGGATAAAAAGTATCCTATGTTCATCGTCGGCATCGAAAAAATATATATTCTAAGTTTGAGCCAAATCGGTCCTGTAGTTTTTCCCTGAAAACGGAACAGACTAACGGACAGACAGACAGACAGAGTTACTTTCGCATTTATAATATTAATAGGGAAATAATAGGGATTAGTATTTTTATCCGGAACGGAGAAAGAATACAATTTCCTGCGGCTGGGAGGCTTGTCGTAACAGGCGATTAAACAACCCACAGCCAGGTGGTAGGGCATTTGCCTGACTGGATGGCTACCACCCCTGGTCTAAAGTATGTCGCCATAACAACTTTGAGTTGTGTTCCGGCATTAGTGACCAGCTTCCATTCTCCCTTAAGAGAGCAGCAGCGCATTTGTAGCACCTTTGGTGTTGCAAATGTCCACAGGCGATGGTAACCGCTCTCCATCAAGTGGGCCGTCCGCCTGTCTGCTGTACTCCCGCAGAAAAAAAAATAGTAAACACAACTATCTGCAAAAATATTACAATAGTACAATGATAGGTGGCACTACTTGGACCAAATGCAATTAATAATACCTACCCTCCTTTTTTAACGAGCTACTTTCTTTTTATATATTATAAATTCTGTAGTGTATAACATTCATATAAAACCCTATATTCTCATAAAACCGTGTAACAACATGTTAAAACGATTTTTTGTTCCCTTGTATCCTCTACAGAGATTTAATACTTTTTAATGACTACCCTCGGCCCAGAGTTAGCGTGATGAAATTACCTAAAATTGCTAACTTTTTATGTATTCCAAGGCTTGCACGAAATTGGAATTTTCATATTGTTTCATTTAAAATTCGATTGTGTTCGGCTGTAACTCGATTTTCGTCTTTGGGGAAATAATTTGTTTTTAATTCGGCAATGTTAGGTTATTTTTTTGTATTGTTTCTCTTTTATTTATTTCGTTTCAATGATGTTTCTGACTTTAAAGGGAGAGATATATAAAACTCAATATGAATAAGACCGTAAGAAATCTATATAAAAAATAATTTTATCCGTGCAGGAACTGAGAAAGAATACAATTTACCTGCGGCCGGGCGGCCTGTCGTAAGAGGCGACAAAACAACCGACAGCCAGGTGTTAGGGCATTTTCCCGACTGGATGGCTATCACCCCTGGTCTAAAGTATGTCGCCATAACAACCATGAGTTCTGTTCTGGCATTTGTGATCAGGTTCCAGTCTCCCTTAAGAGAGCAGCAGCGCATTTGTAGCATCTTTGGTGTTGCAAATGTCTATAGGCGAAGGTAACCGCTTTCCATCAAGTGGGCCGTCTGTTTGTCTGCTGAGCTCCTGCAATAATAATAATAATATATATATATATATATATATATATATATATAGAAATGGACCGTAGAAATGTATGTACGCGCATAAGTTGAGAACGCCTTTACCGATTTTACGATGATTTTTTTGTATACGTTTGAGTGTGTCCTCGGATTGTTTAGATTCACAATTAGAACTGGTAGGCGATGATAGGATCAGATCTGTTTGCCATAATGGTAGGCAGAGACTATGGGTCTTCATTTGTGATGATCCTGACAAACAACTTTCGCTTCGTCTACTGTCATTAACCTCCACATATATACACGTTTATTTGAGATGCTTTTTACCTGACATCTCTTTAACACTTCTGATATTTGATCGGTGTGTTCGTCTCGATCTACCGGCAACAACTCTACCATTCACAATACTGTCATATACCTCTATTGTGATTCTACTTTTATCCATTCTCTCTACATGTCTAAACCACCTTAACATTCCTTTTTCAACTTTTATTATTACATCTTCTTTCAATTCACAACGTTCCCTTATCACAGTGTTTTTTATCATATCATTCAAGCTAACTGCACATATACTTCTCAAAGCTCTCATTTCTACAGCGTTTATCCCACTTTCATGCTTCTCCTGATATACCCAACTTTCACTGCCGTACATCACTGTATCACCAACACCCCTTGGACCCCATGGATAGCTAAGCGTGCCTTTACAGACGCTTTCTTGCTGTTCATAAATGAGTTTAGCGTCTCTGGTAAACATGCACTCTAAGTAAATAAATTCTCTGATTTACTCTAACTTTTGGGTTTCCTATCAGTGTATTACCAATTGTCATTCTTTCATCTCTTTCAAACTACATAACTTTCGTCTTGTTCAAATTAATTTTCATACCCTTTCTCTCAAAATACTCGTTCATAATTGATACCATCTCCTGTAACTCTGTTTCCGATGATGTAAGTATAACCTGATAATCGGCGTAAAGTAGACATTTGATAATTAACCCATTCATTCTTAAATCACTTTCGGTTTCTTTCAAATCGTCTAAGCAGCTGTCCAAGAATAAATTGAACAACAACAGTGACGGTATATAACCCTGTCTAATACCTTTTTCAATGCTATTTTTATTTTTCTTCAAATCTTTGAATGCACAAAACACGTTTTGATTTTTGGCCAAAAAAAATTCATTTATGCATCGTAAGGTAAAGATTTGGTCTATACATCCCATTTCGTTTCAAAAACCGGCTTGTACTTCCCATACTTTCTCTTCTGTTACTGTCAATACTCGTTCTATCAATACTTTATCATATATTTTACCGATAACGCTAAGAAAGCTAATGCCCCGATAATTTTTGCAGTCCTGTTGTGACCTTTTTCCTTTTGACCATTATTTAAACTGTTTCTTTCATCCTTTTATACAAAATTCTTGCCTCATCTACATCTTCATTTTTTGTATTCTTCAGTCTTAGGTCCACTTTTAAAGCTAACCAATTATTCTATGCTTTCTTTTTATTATTCACTACACTCTGTACTTCTTTATCCCACCACATATTCTTCACGCATTTACCTGTTTTTCTTTTAGTTACACCACACACATCAGTGGCAACACTCACAACTTCGGTTTTAAAGAACATCCATAACTTTTCTATCTCGCACATATCATTAAAACCAACAATTTTTTCTTCTGATTTTGCATTATACTCTTCTTTAACTTCTTCTTGCAACTTTTCAACTTTTATTCTTTCTATTGTATTAGATTTATCAGAATGTTGGTGTCTCCAAGTTTCGAAAAGATCTTTTATTCGGCATACTACTAAGAAGTGATCTGTATAAATTTGATTCCTGCACTCCAATATGATCTAGTGTATATACATGATGTAGTTTATTTGTAAGATATATACACCCCCCCACACCTCAAGCGTTGTAAAGTTTATTTATTATTTACTTACATACATACTATCTACAGATTTCTTATTCTACTGTTTTATTTAAAGGGCTAATATTTTTCACAAGCACATATTTCTCGATATCTCCTGATCCTAACACAAGTGTCCCGGAACTTCCTCGTATCGCCACCAAATATCCGTGAATTCTCAACTTTCGACCTTTCCTCTTCAAAATTCTAACACAAATAAGGAAGCTGTAGAGGCAAATGTAAAATCCTTCGGCGCACGATAAAGACCCGACCTCTCTTTGCTACGTGTTCCGAAAGGCGTGATTTGATTAAAATATTTTAGATAGTTCACGCGATCAGAATCTAAGTAATACAAAGAAAAAAAAAAGATATAAATAATAATTTTACTGTTTTACATGTTATAAAAGGATTATATTGCGTTAATTAACTTGGACTTATTATTATAACAAAATTAAAACGGGTATTGTTAAAGTTTTATTTAGCCTACCGCCAACTTGTTCATTTTAATTATTTAGTTTCAAAAGTATACAATATAGTTTACATAGTTTGCTATACAACGTGGCAACGCCGCCAGCCTTCTGGGAACGTTCCCGATAAGTGACAGTGGTTTGGGACCAATAACTTATGTTTATGACTAAACAGATATACAATGCAAAAGTGGATGGATGCAGAAGTCGTGGAAGGCCACGGCACACCTTCCATGATCAAATTGATCGTGTACTAGCATGTAATGTCAAAATAATAATAATAATAATTCGGCAGACAAACACACACACTGTATATCCCCAAATTAAGCAAGTTACGCTTCCAACATTTACCACATCAGGAATCGAACCCGAAGCTTCTGCGTAACAGTGAGGCTGTCAAATAAAAATAAAATAAAAGTAAAATAAGAATGTGCAAAAATCAGAGGAGATAATTCGGACCAGAAGATTACGAAAATGCACTTTTTAGAATTTTGTCTGTCTGTCTGGATGTTCTGGATATTCGCTGAAACGTGTGGACCTGCAGATTTTTTATCCGTGCAGGAACGGTAAAAGAATACAATTTCCTACGGCCGGGCGGCTTGTCGTAAGAGGCGACAAAACAACCCACAGCCAGGTAGTAAGAGATTTGCCCGACTGGATGGCGACCACCCCTGGTCTAGAGTATGCCGACATATAACAACCACTTAAGAGAGCAGCAGCACATTTGTAGCACTTTTGGTGTTCCAAATGTCCATAGGCGATGGTAACCGCTTTTCATTAAGTGTGCCGTCTGCCTGTCTGCTGAACTCCTGCAATAAAAAAAAATAATCTCAAATTAATATATTTTTTTGGCCCAACGATTCCCGTAGGTTCCGACACTTGACACAGAAATTGATGTCTCTTTGTAATGTCAAAATAAAAATGTGCAAAAATCAGAGGCGATAATTCGGACCAGAAGATCCCGAAAATGTAATTTTTAGAATTTTGTCTGTCTGTCTGGATGTTCTGGATAATCGCTGAAACGGCTGGACCTATTTTGACGGGACTTTCACTGGCAGGTAGCTGATATTATAAGGAGTAACTTAGGCTACTTTTTTTTAGGGTTCTAAAAAGTCGCGGGCACAGCTAGTAATAAAATAAAATCGAAACTTCAATAATATTATGCCATTCATCATTTTCGATTCGAAAACAATAAGCCAGAATGTTCGTGCGTAAGTACAGTCGGATTGGTTGAATTATTGATGTCACTCAATGACATTATCTCTAATTAATATTCATGTCGTGTCCAATAGCGCCGTAGGAATACATTCCATAAATGATTCTGTATTATACTAGTTCCACGTCAGACAGCCGCGGGGGTAACTAATTAATATAAATAAATGAGTAAATCGACAGACAAATACACACATTGTATATGTTAATATGAGAAGCTTGGACGCAGTGCCGTAAATATCCGTGCAGGAACGGAGAAAGAATACAATTTCCTGCGGCCGGGCGGCCTGTCGTAAGAGGCGACTTAACAACCCACAGCCAGGTGGTAGAGCATTTGCCCGAATGGATGGCTACCACCCCTGGTCTAATGCATGTCGCCATAACAACCTTGAGTTGTGTTCCGGCATTAGTGACCAGGTTCCAGTGACCCTTAAGAGAGCAGCAGCGCATTTGTAGCACCTTTAGTGTTGCAAATGTCTATAGCCGATGGTAACCGCTTTCCATTAAGTGCGCCGTCTGCCTGTCTGCTGAACTCCTGCAATAAAAAAAGAATAGAATATATATTTATTGCGTAATGCATGTACAAAAATGTTACGGTTTTTATAGTATGAATGCATTGGGCCCATAATTGGGCGTGCAAAATTATCATTACAATATTGACTTCCAGAGAAACATTTCATACAATCAATCAATTAAAATAATTTTTTTTTTTTTTAAATCATTACATTAATAATAATAAACCCGCAGGGGGGGTTTGTGGCGAAGCCTTAGGTGAGTAGCGACACCTCGTACCTGACTCCGGGGGCTAAGGCAAAGCCCCCGCCTCCGTACTTGCCTTAGCCAGCCGGCACGAAGTGGAGATCGCTAGAGCTAAGACTCAAGCTCCAGGGGTGGAAGTGATAAATGGCATCACGTCAGAAGTAGCTTCGGTGAACCTGCAGCCCACATCTCTACACCCCTTAGCCACTCACACCCTGCCCCTGTCTTCTATGGTATTTTTTGGGGCCCATGCAGGGAGTGGAGAGTCACCGTCTGCCCATTTTTTCATATTCCCAGACCCCTAGTACCACTAGCAGTTCACCCCAATAGCCCGGTACTTTTTGTCCTCATTTCCCACTATAGTCCTACACTGGCCGGGGCTAGTCCTTGGGTGCATTACTATATGGTGTAGACAGGGATAATCGCCGGTCAGTGTCACGCCATATTTACATTAAATTTGTCAAGGGGCCTCTACGTGTTGGCCTTCTAAGCCCCACGCAAGCCCTCCAAATGTCCGGGCCATTTTCATGGCCGGTGGTTTTGAAAGAGATACAAATAATAATATATCTACCATTACAGCATGTCAAATATATTTATATCAGTTCATAATGTTTTATCGTCTATAAACACGTTTATATTTTAATAACATTTAGTGATCAGTAACATTTTTTTTTAATTAGTGTACATGGCAGCTCTCTAAGAGACTTTAAAAGCTTTTTGTATACGAAGGGTCCCATGCAATAGACACTTTTGCACGTTTATATAGTCTATTCCAGTTGTTTCTTTTAAGTAGCTTTGATGTACAGACACGGCGTGTTTAGAATTTTATAATATTACTAGCTGACACCTTGCCAGGTGGTAGGGCATTTGCCCGACTGGATGGCGACCACCCCTGGTCTAGAGTATGCCGCCATAACAACCTTGTGTTGTGTTCCGGCATTAGTGACAAGGTTCCAGTCTCCCTTAAGAGAGCAGCAGCGCATTTGTAGCAAATTTGGTGTAGCAAATGTCCATAGGCGATGGTAACCGCTTTACATGAAGTGGGCAGTCTGCCTGTCAGCTGAACTCCTGCAATAAAGAATAAAAAATAAAAAAAATGTAAGGACACGGACACACATGATTAGAATTTTATAATATTACTAGCTGACCCGGTAAACTTCGTACTGCCTCAGAATCAATAAATAAAAAACGTTGATTTCTGAACGACGGGACGAACATCAAACTTTTGACATTCAAAACCAAAGAAATGAAAAAAAAACTTCACATTTAAATAGAATTTGATTTCTGAACGACTTTTAAACTTAATTTATTTCTAAACGACGCGACGGGATGAACATCAAATGTTTGACAGGTAGGAATAGTTTCTAAGGGACAGCGAAATTGTTGTCTTTACTATATTCTAAGCATTTTTTTCATACTTCACCTTTTAAACCTTCCCTGGACTTCCACAAATAATTCAAAACCAAAATTAGCCAAATCAGTCCAGCCGTTCCCGAGTTTTAGCGAGACTAACGAACAGCAATTGATTTTTATATATATATAGATAGATAGATTTTATATTAAGACTTTATACTTTTGACAGAAAGAATGAACGATATTTATGGTGAAAGCATTTTAATAAATAAAGCAATAATAGAGAAATTGGTTTCCAGTTCAAGTGATGCTCCGCCGCGTTTATTGTCTCAGCGTACCATTTGCGCTTTTATTTTTCTGCCTCGTTTACCCTCAGGGATGGGGTTGGAAAACGAGTGGTAAGTAATGGCAATATTACGGGGTTTTATCACATAATTGACCTCTACTTAATGATAATGAAATATACATACATACATACATAACTTCACGCCAGTTCCCTTGCGGGGTAGGCACGAATAACAGAGCGCCATTTAGGCTTATCCTTACACACCGCACTTGCTTCTTTGACATTCATAGCTCTTGTCATGCACGCTCGTCTGTTCTTAAGGCTCCTGACATCACCTTCTGCTAGTACACGATCAATTTGATCATGGAAGGTGTGTCGTGGCCTTCCACGACTTCTGCATCCATATCTGTTTAGTCATTCTTTCATCATGCATTCTTAATGAAATAAGTAATACAAATAATCAGGGCTACACTATCACACAATCTATGCGTTTTGTGAGTTGTGCACTTTCCAGATTCGGGCTTTGATATATTTCAATTTATTTCTAATATAGTTTCTTCGTAACGTCTTTTCTTGAACGAGCCTATGTGTATTCACAGCTGAACTGTAGGTAATCAGATTCCTGAATGACTTTTATTTTTTATTTTTTTTAAGTCTATGGCTTGGCAGCTAGGCCTTTAAGCCAGATCTTAGTTTACAATATAGTTTCTTCTTTTTCTTAAGCCTATGTGTAGCACAGCTGCTGTATATAATCAGCTAGTGCCATTCAACGGGGTTCTTGTGACAACTCAAAAGGTCACATTTGACTATACAGTTCACATAATTACTACTCAAAAACTATCAATATCCCACAGCGATTGTTGATTTTAGAAACCTTCCCTAGACTTCCTCAAATAATTCAAAACCAAAACTAGCCAAATCAGTCCAGCCGTTCTCGAGTTTTAGCGAGACTAACGAACAGCTTATATATATAGATTAATTAATTATTACACCGCTGATATAGAAAGAAGAGTGAATTTGGGGAATAGTGTGAATGGAGCGTTAGGTAAACTTCTAGGCGCTAAGAACCTCAGCCAGAAGGCCCAGCTCGCCATACACAACACACCATACACACTTTCCATGATCAAATTGATCGTGTACTAGCAGAAGGTGATGTCAAGAGCCTTAAGAACAGACGAGTGTGCATGACAAGAGTTATGAATGTCAAAGAAGCAAGTGAGGTGTGTAAGAATGGGCCTAAATGGCGCTCTGTTGTTCGTGCCTACCCCGCAAGGGAACTGGCGTGAAGTTATGTATGTATGTATGTATGTAATTAATTGTTACTAGGTGGAAAAGTTCGCGAGTCCTCGTAAAGCACCGCTTTTTGCTAGTACTATTAAATAGATCTAAACGTATATATCGGCGAGTGGGTATGTAAATTTTGACTGAGAGGCTCCATTCACTCTTGAATACGTAGACGTAGGGTAGTCGGGCGATTACAATAGAACAACGGTGTTCAAATAATTTCGAATATTCATATGACGAAATATAACAATTCGAGTGCGTATAGTGATTTAATTATTCAATCTATAACCGACCCTCCACCAGACACGTAATGTAAGATGTTAATTTCAGATAGACGTTCATTTCTGATTTTCAATTTAATATAATAGAAATGCGTCATTACATAATGTTAACTATATATATTAATAACTTCTGCCTGTCACTTCGTCCACGTGGAATAGTTAGTGCGCTACCTAACACTGAAAGAATTTTTCAAATCAGACCAGTAGTTCCTGAGATTAGCGCGTTCAAACAAACTGACAAACAAACTCTTCAGCTTTATATATTAGTATAAGATTAATATTAAATGAATTTACTTATTAATTAGTCACAATGATGAAAGATGACTGTCAGGCGAGAGGCTTACATTTGAATGCGAAGAAAACAAAGGTTATGGTGTTTGAAAGAGAAGAAACTAGAACGAATGCAAGGGTAATGGTCGATGATGTTATGCTGGAGCAAGTCAATGAGTTTGTATATTTTGGATGTGTAGTAGGGATGGAAGGTACACCGCTGATATAGAAAGAAGAGTGAATTTGGGGAATAGTGTGAATGGAGCGTTAGGTAAACTTCTAGGCGCTAAGAACCTCAGCCAGAAGGCGCAGCTTGCCATACACAACGCGGTGCTGGTACCTACGCTCACGTATGGAAGCGAGAGTTGGGTATAGAAGAGAGAGCATGAAACTAGAGTAAACGTGGTCGAGATGCGTGCACTGCGCAAAATCTGCGGAGTGACGCTCGCGGACTGCGTTCGTAATACCGAAGTAAGGAAGAGAGTTGGTCTGAAAGAGAGTGTCGGGGTGAAGGTAAGGAAAGGAATGCTCCGGTGGTTCGGGCATGTGGAAAGAATGCATGATGAAAGAATGACTAAACAGATATACAATGCAAAAGTGGATGGATGCAGAAGTCGTGGAAGGCCACGACACACCTTCCATGATCAAATTGATCGTGTACTAGCGGAGGGTGATATCAGGAGCCTTAAGAACAGACGAGCGTGCATGACAAGAGTTATGAATGTGAAAGAAGCAAGTGAGGTGTGTAAGAATAAGCCTAAATGGCGCTCTGTTGTCCGTGCCTACCCCGCAAGGGAACTGGCGTGAAGTTATGTATGTATGTATGTATTGTCCTTCGTGACTTCACCTGCTGGTTCCAGGCGGAAGAACAGCGCTGGTCTTAATTTAGCTATTGGTCCAATTTTCAGCTGTTGCTGTTATAATAATGGGACAATACCAATATTTATTCTGTTGCTGTTATTTTATTGTTTGATAATACTGTATGTTGTATTTGTCCTAAATAAAATATGTCTTTCTTTCTTTCTTTCTTTCTATTACTACAAAAATGATAAATACAAAGTAACAAAACGAGGAAACAATCCTTTCCGGTGTAAAATTGCCAATTGACCGAGCAGTGAACTCCTAAACGGCTGGACCGATTTGAATGAATTTTTTGTGTGCCCAATGGAAATATTGACGCCATTCTGACTTTCAAATCGGACTCGGCTTACGGACAATCTGACCCTATCGTAATAGGCCCTTTATGTCACGGATTTAGGCTAGCTTTATTTACGTACCTACAGATATGAGAGTTCATGTAAGTAAATAATATGCCTGGCCATATATTCCTTGAAAAACTTACAAAATTCAACGCATTCGATTCTATATAACTTCAAGTCCCCTTGCGGGGTAAATAGTATTCTCCTGACATCACCCTCCGCTAGTACACGATCAATTATTCTACCTAACACGTAATTAGTATTTTTTTTTATGGCAGTAGTTCAGTAGACAAGCAGGCGGCCCACTTGATGGAAAGTGGTTACCATCGCCTATGGATATTTGCAACATCAAAGCTGCTACAAATGCGCTGCTGCTCTCTTACGAGAGACTGGAACCTGGTCACTAATGCCGGAACACAACACACGGTTGTTATGGCGGCATACTCTAGACCAGGGGCGGTCGCCATCCAGTCGAGTAAATACCCTACCACCTGGCAAGCTAGTATTAATTATTATGTATGTTTCGTTGCTATTTTGTTAAACATCGATCAATATTGTAAAATAGTTAAGTTCGTCCATCCGTTTTAGCATGTTAGGATGACTGTTCTTAAAAACTATTGATCTGTATTTATGGGTAAAAAGGTGTTTTTTATTATTGCAGGAGATCAGCAGACAGGCAGACGGCCTACTTGATGGAAAGCGGTTACCATCGCCTATGGACATTTGCAACACCAATGTTGCTACAAATGCGCTGCTGCTTTCTTAAAGGAGACTGGAACCTGGTCACTAATGCCGGAACACAACTCAAGGTTGTTATGGCGGCATACTCTAGACCAGGGGTGGTCGCCATCCACTCGGGCAAATGCCCTACCACCTGGCTGTGGGTTGTTAAGTCGCCTCTTACGACAGGCCGCCCCAACGCAGGAAATTGTATTCTTTCTCCGTTCCTGCACGGATAGAAGTTGTAGGAGAAGTGTAGTGAAATCGTAAATAAAACTAAAAATTATGGTTGGTCTCCATACAGTGAAAACATATTTTCAGTGCACATAGACTTGAGGACATCGTCAGTATAAATAACCCTTTAAAATTATAGATTAGTTTCTAGTGATTTTGGTTTTATTAGGGTAGACTACTTGACCGAGCATTGATTGATCTGGTACGATTTGCGAGAACATTGGACGCCCAATGGAAATATTGACGCCATTTTGACTTTCAAATCGGACTCGGCTTACGGACAATCTGACCCTATCGTAATAGGCCCTTTATGTCACGGATTTAGGCTAGCTTTATTTACGTACCTACAGATATTATGAGAGTTCATGTGATATAATAAAAAAATACTATTCATTCTTATTAGTATTAATGATTATGTATGATACCCTTGTATAATAATTAAGTCCTTCCGTCTGTCTTTGTATGTCACGATGATTTTTCTCAAAAACTACTGGTCTGTATTAATAGGTAAAAAGTGTAGTAAAATCGCGAAATAACCTAAAATTATGATTGGTTTTAAGCGTGGTAATTTATTTGATTTTTATTGTTCTGACGTTTCGGTCACTTTTCTGTAGCCGTGATCACGGAAGACAAAAATGTCAAGTGTCAAGAAGTATTGTTAAAGTTTTATTTAGCCTACCGCCCATGTATACTAGTCGCGAAAACTTAAGAAATTATTATAATTATGGTTGGTCTCCACACAGTGAAAAAATATTTTCAGTGCACACATAGACTTGAGGATATTGTCAGTGTAGCCCTTTAAAATTATAGATTACATTCTAGTAATTTTTGTTTTATGAGGGTAGATCACTTGACCGAGCACTGATTAATTGATTGACGCCATTTTGACTTTCAAATCAGACTCGGCTTACGGACAATCTGACCTTATTGTAATAGGCCCTTTATATGGTATAGTGGATTTAGGGTAGCTTTATTTGCGTACAGACATCCTCTGTAGTTAAGCGGGCTAAGCCTTTGCCAGCTTACCTCACTACAACGCAGAGACTCTGGGTTCGATTCCTGGTATGATAAATTTCGGGAACGAATTTTCTCCGCCATTTACTATGGTCTAGTTGTCTGGGATCGGCGCCAGAGTAGTCCGTTGTATATCACCCATAACACCGGCGTTACTTGCTTAATTTGGGGAGATACAATATGTGTGTTTGTCTGTAGAATTTATTTATATTAGATAGCTTTTAAAAATGTGTATAACATCTTTTACTTTTTATTGACATATTTAAATACATTTATATGTATATGCATGTACATGTATTTATTGCACGTTGATTGACGTGAATTGATAAAAGAACCCTTATGTCTCTCCGTCTGTCTGTCTATTTGTATGTCATACTCAATTTACTCGAATTTCTACTAGTTTGTATAGATATAATTTAATAGGAATATGAGTAATCTTTATCCTGCTATAGAATGATGCAATGAGATTACGAAAAACAAAGAATTGAGGGTGTTCAGGTATTTATGTAACTAAGAGTTAAAAATATTTTATTTAACGTAGATAGATAATTGTGTGTTGTCTCGTTAGATCTTGAAATTCACAGCGTTATACACTGATAAGTAACTTTTACGTAACTTAATTAATTTTAACCAAGCCATTAATTACAAGTGTATCTGCACTGCGTATATTGAAGTAGCTTGTATATAATAATGTTTCGTCCAAATGTACATTGATTTCGGCCTATTAAAGCCTCTCAGCACACACCAGCCTCTAACCGCTAATAGGCTATAATTTACGCGGCACTGTACCAAACCATATTTACGACCTAATTTCCGAATGTGGTAAATCAAATAGAATTCATAATAGGCCTAAGATGTAATGTAAAGTAGTAGTATTTTTGTTCTTTATTATTTGAAGAACCGGCAAGGATCCCAGACCATACAGCCTACATGTAATATGAGTCGTATCTAATTCAAAAAAGGAACATTTGCGATCAGTGTTTTTTTCGTACTTTATGGACTGGTAACGAAAGCTTTAAGCCAAGTCTGTATGTCTTAAATGTTTAATTTTTTTAGCGGAAATTTGAAGGTTACGTAGCAGTAGTATTGACCATAACGGCAGGCAAAGGAACTCATACATACAGCCTTGTCTGATGTATTAAGTTCCAAGCTAAGCTCAGCCAAATTGTAGGTCTTTGACTGACACGAAACAACGGAATTTTCTTATGTTCAAATAACAATAGCTACATAAGCCAGATTGTTCCATACAAGTTGAACTTTAAACTGGCTCTTCGCTAAGCCAAACTGTGTTGGTACTAGCCGAAATTTAAGCTCAGCCAGTGAAACTAAAATGCTTGTTTGACATTTTCGTTGTGCACGAGTTTAACTTTGTCCGTGAAACCTGTTTTTGGTGTACATTAAAAGATGAAGCGATATTCTTTGTATTACGCTGAGCAAGATCTGTTTTGGTAGAATCGTTTAGTGAAAAAAAAAACGTCTAGATACAGGTATGTCTTAACATAGTATAAATTTATTTTTGATACTTGTGATGTTCTACATAAGAATCTGCGACAACGGCCTGGGGGCCTAAAGCGGCCGCTTGTGGAGTATCGCTAGTGACATTGACATCTAGATATACTAGTAGGTATAAGACGTACAGTTAAGTACCAAATTATTTTTGCTAAAAATAACCACGGTACTATTCAAGGTGTCCTTCCAGACTGGAGAACTTTGCTTATATAATATGATAAAACACTTTTAGTCATAGTTATTACTTATTAAGCATTTGTGGGTACTTTTTGGGTCAAATAAATAGGTAGGATATTCAACGAGCCATTTTTCTTTGAATATGGTAATTTTGATATTTTTTTCAAAAATCACAAAATCCAGAATAACTTGAAAACCATTAACTTTCGGCCGTACATATAGGGGTCAAATTTGTAGCATTTGAGCTCCTCCAGCTCGTCCCGACGAGAATACCTCGAATTACCAGTAACCCTGTATATATATATATATATATATATATATATATATATATATATATATATATATATATATATATATATATATATATATATACTAGCTGTACCTGGCACACGTCCTGCTTTTAAAAAATAAAAATCTAGAACCCGAATCCAGCGCCATCTACCGAGACCAAATGTTAATCTAAACTATTCTCAAATCCACTTGAAGAATCAAAAAAATTCAGCAAAATCAGGCCCACCGTTTAGGAGGAGTATCGCGGTGCCACCTACTGGGTCCAATCTGGTTAATTTATGGTTTAAATTAATGGAAGTTTGTCCCGGAATAGTTTCCGGGACAAACTTGAACACATACAACAACAAAAAAACACCTAAATTCTGGTACCCGATTGCAGCGCCATCTACCTGGTTTAAATGTGAATGTAAATCATCCCAGTTGAAAATTATTAAAATACTAATATCGCTATTAAAAAATAGTGGTTAGTGGTAGAAGGGTGAAAATTTTGGGTTGTATGTATTTTTAATGCCGAATCACAAAATAATTTTAAAAAGATGACCAAAAACAAACATTTAGGGGTGGGTCACCCTTATCATTTAGGGATATGAAAAATAGATGTTGGCCCATTCTCAGACCTACCCGATATGCACATAAAATTTCATACAAATCGGTTCAGCCGTTTCGGATGAGTTTGGTAACTAACACCGCGACACGAGAATTTAATATATTAGATAGATATATATAGTAAATAGACATAGACAAACCAAAAGCCGCAATGTGTGAAACGAGGTTGGCATCTTGCTGTGCCGAAACGTAGTCCAACACGGCACTGATTAGACCTATACCACTAAGCCACTAAGCTTTTTTTTTGGCCAGGGGAAATCCGTTTGAGGACTAAGCCGCGACAGGCACAGAAGCCTGGGGGGATGTTCGCGACCCCTGTGAGTGTGTGGGATTCGCCAGATCGGGGGTGGCACTAGCATGCCCAGTCAGAACTGGTGCCACGCTATTGCCACTCCACAGTTAGGGATACCCACTAAAACCTGGGTGTTCCGTCCTGCGCCTTATGCCAGGGCTACGGGGAATTGGGCTTCCCCTCACCGCGTGCCATGGCAGGCGTGGGCCCCCCTCACTGGACCTCTTCAAATGCCGGGGGACTACCCCCTCGTCAACGTCATGGTCAAATCCAGCGTGAAGCGGTTTGTGACGCGCCCCACGGGAGGAGAGATAAGCGCGCGCGGAACACTTGCGCTCTCATCTCGACGGCATGTGCGGGTGAGTGAGAACCCCTATACCCCAAGGGGCCCCACCCGCGCCGCCCGCTTACGGTGGCCGAAGATCGAAGTTCGCCCTCCGGCGTCGGCGCGTCCTCCTTTGGAGCGGAGCAAGGACGTACGCTCACGCTTCCGCTCCGCCTCCTCCTTCGCAAACATAACGTGCTCGCAGAAGGAGGAGACGGCATCCCATCAGGTAAGCCACTGAGCCACCATGACTGACATTCATTACAAAAAATAAAAAAATACTTTTAGATCCCAAACTTCTACGACCTCATTACTAACACAGTGAAAATGCTCCTATTTAAAAATGAAAGAATTTTTAAACTTCTATTTTCATTTTTGAACAAAAATTTTCCTGTTACCCCCATTTTCCGAACAAACTTTAATTACTTAAAACTAGTTCGCCTTTCCCCGTCGCCAGTTTCTCGCTTGAAAAGAAGCCATTAAGTTGCTTGGCTGGTCTTTTGTCTGCAAGTTGTGAGGACCGGCGTATGTCGACTCTGTGCAACCGCATACATGCACCATGAAAGTATATTCCAGTGTTTCCATATAAAAAAATTAAAAGGTATTAAGGAGTTAACAAGAGACGGATACGCTTTTACGCGTTCTTGTGCACAGATTGTAAAAAGATACATACATACATACATACATAACTTCACGCCAGTTCCCTTGCGGGGTAGGCACGAACAACAGAGTGCCATTTAGGCTTATTCTTACACACCTCACTTGCCTCTTTGACATTCATAACTCTTGTCATGCAAGCTCGTCTGTTCTTAAGGCTCCTGACATCACCTTCTGCTAGTACACGATCAATTTGATCATGGAAGGTGTGTAACATGTAAAAAGATGAGAGTGATTTTAATTATTTTTATTATGTTGATATTTGAATTTGGGGAATAGTTTGAATGGAGCGTTAGGTAAACTTCTAGGCGCTAAGAACCTCAGCCAGAAGGCCCAGCTCGCCGTACACAACGCGGTGCTGGTACCTACGCTCACATATGGAAGAGAGAGCATGAAAGGAGAGTAAACGCGGTCGAGATGCGAGCACTGCGCAAAATCTGCGGAGTGACGCTCGCGGACCGCGTTCGTAATACCGAAGTAAGAAAGAGAGTTGGTCTGAAAGAGAGTGTCGGGGTGAAGGTAAGGAAAGGAATGCTCCGGTGGTTCGGGCATGTGGAAAGAATGCATAATGAAAGAATGAATAAACAGATATACAATGCAAAAGTGGATGGACGCAGAAGTCGTGGAAGGCCACGACACACCTTCCATGATCAAATTGATCGTGTACTAGCAGAAGGTGATGTCAGGAGCCTTAAGAACAGACGAGCGTGCATGACAAGAGTTATGAATGTCAAAGAAGCAAGTGAGGTGTGTAAGAATAAGCCTAAATGGCGCTCTGTTGTTCATGCCTACCCCGCAAGGGAACTGGCGTGAAGTTATGTATGTATGTATGTTGATATTTTTTTTTATTTCGTTATTTTGTAGTAATTTGATGTGTGGTGTGAGTTGATTAAAAAAGAATTTGTTGTAATAGTAGGGGAGTCCAAGATGCTAAATGTGGAATTACTCGAGCGCCGTGGTGACATTTTGGATTGTGATGCTGTTGTAGATTGTGATGTTAAAAAGAAAAAAGGTTATATGATGTATGCCCTTTCACCTGGTGGGACGAGCGTGTATAAATTAAAAAAAAAGAGTCGCACAGAAATACTCAAACGCGTCAGATATTCAAAAGGGATGTTAAGTAAATCCTAAAGGAACTCCTATTCAAAAAACTAACGATTTGGACGCGACCAAAAGTCAACATTAAAATACTCGAGCGCGTCAGATTAATATACAAACGGTTCAGTTTGATGACCTTGTCGTGCTGACCCATATGACAATTACTTGGAGGAATTTCCTTAATCTGACGGTTCGAAAAAAAATATTAAAAAATATCCCCACCCTATATTAAGGGTTCATACATAATAGGGTGCAAGTTTTCTCCCCTTATGTTATTCTGCCACACTCGAGTAAATCCCAAAATCCCCGCTTGGCCTCCCCTACTATAATTAACTCACGTAAATCGATAACTTATTCTATTTATGACCCTATTTTTAAGTGAGGTGTGTAAGAATAAGCCTAAATGGCACTCTGTTGTTCGTGCCTACCCCGCAAGGGAACTGGCGTGAAGTTATGTATGTATGTATGTATTTTTAAGATTACTCGTCTTCCACATAGAATTTAGGGCTGATTTTGTAATAGAAAAATAAAACGCTTTTCTTTTTTTTTTATTGCGGGAGTTCAGCAGACAGGCAGAGGGCACACTTGATGGAAAGCGGTTACCATCGCCTATGGACATTTGCAACAACAAAGATGCTATAAATGCGCTGCTGCTCTCTTAAGGGAGACTGGAACCTGGTCACTAATGCCGGAACACAACTCAAGGTTGTTATGGCGACATACTTTAACCCAGGGGTGGTAGCCACCTGGCAAAAAAAACCCTACCCTACCACCTTTTTTTAGTTATATAGTTCAATTGATACTGCCATCTTTCAGATTACTAAATGTACTGCCTTCTTTCTTGAGGGCTATACGCTTCTTCAATAAGATCCCGAATGAAGCGTTAGATCTGCCCTTTAGTAAATTTAAAGCTGAATCGAAAAGTACCATGCTTAGAAAGGGATACTACACTATTGAAGAATATTTAAATGACAAAACTGCATTTACATATCTATCCGTGCAGGAACGGAGAAAGAATTCAATTTCCTGCGGCCGGGCGGCCTGTTGTAAGAGGCGACAAAACAACCCACAGTAACCCCTGGTCTAAAGTATGTCGCCAAAACAACCTTGAGTTGTGTTTCGGCATTAGTGGCCAGGTTCCAGTCTCCCTAAAGAGAGCAGCAGCGCATTTGTAGCAACTCTGGTGGTGCAAATGTCCATAGGCGATGGTAACCGCTTTCCATCAAGCGGGCCGTCTGCCTGGCTGGTGCTAAGCTCTATTAAATTTTCAAAATTCAAAAGGTTTTATTCAAAATAAGTTCCGCTGGAGAACACTTTTTGAAAGTCATACATGTAAGTTAAAATTTAATTTTTACTTCCTATTCTATGCACACCGCTTCGCAACGTGTGGATGCTGTAAAGGAGAAGAAGCGGCAAGAAACTCCCCAGCAACACGTCTAGCTAAATATTGTTTATCTTTATATTTCATATTCTATTTATATCTCAAATACTTTTTTTTTTTTTAATTTTGTACAGAAGTATGTTACAGAATTACTTTTTGAAGAATTAATGGAGTTGTAGCAAACAATGCATACTCAATAAGACCAAGACAATAAAAGGAAAGAAAAATAATGTTGTAGTTATAATAATGATATGACGTACTAAAATGTTATGCTGCAATATGTCTCCATAAATTCCTTCTCCAGTAAAACATAATTTGAATAACATTTTTTGAATTCGAATCGATCAGTTTGTTCCCAATAATAACTATTGAACCCTAACGGTTTTATTCATGAGAGTTAAAATACGTTTGAACGCTTCTTTAAGAACCATAAACAATCGTTCAAACTTATTCTACGTCTCTATGAATAAGACTGTAAAGATCTAAGTTTACCGTGAATATAGTACGAGAATAGCATTTATTTCGGATCTATCACGTTGTTCAGGACACTCCATTAGTTACGGACAGAAACACGGCGGCCCAGTCTCGCGTGACAAATTAAAATCGTCCAATCCACCCACTTATTGTCCGGGAAATTGGAACGAATTGACATTTGGAACTTTAAAAATAGTTGAAGCAATTTATATTGGACTTTATAAGAGGAGCCTTGTAGAATAGAATATTGTTGCACATAAGAAACATTAGATAAATAATTGGCAGACAAACACACAGATTGTACATCCCCAAGCTAAGTAAGCTACGTTTGTTGTGGGTAATGTACAACGGGCCACTCTGGGGCAGAGAATTTTAACTTCTACTAGCGGCCCCGGCAGACGTCCTGCCTTTAACAAATAAAATTCTAGAACCCGATCCCAGAGCCACGTACCGGTTCTAATTGCGAATCTAAACCATCCGGGTACCCACTCAAACACAAAAACAAAATCACCAAAATCGCTCCCGGTGATTAGGAGGATTCTAAAACCCGATCTTAGCGCCACCTACCGGTTCTAATTGCGAATCTAAACCATCCGGGAACCCACTCAAACGCACAAAAACAAAGTCACCAAAATCGCTCCCGGTGATAAGGAGGATTCTAGAACCCGATCTCAGCACCACCTACCGGTTCTAATTGCAAATCTAAGCCATCCGGGAACCCACTCAAACACACAAAAACAAAATCACCAAAATCGCTCCCGGTGATTAGGAGGATTCTAGAACCCGATCTCAGCGCCACCTACCGGTTCTAATTGCGAATCCAAACCATCCTGGTACCCACTCAAACACACAAAAACAAAACGACCAAAATCGCTCCCGGTGATTAGGAGGATTCTAGAACCCGATCTCAGCGCCATCTACCGGTTCTAATTGCGAATCCAAACCATCCGGGAACCCACTCAAACACACAAAAACAAAATCACCAAAATCGCTCCCGGTGATTAGGAGGATTCTAGAACCCGATCTCAGGGTCACCTACCGGTTCCAATTGTGAATCTAACCCATCCCGAGACCCACTTAAACACACACACAAAATTTCATCAAAGTCGGTAAAGTCATTCTCAAGTTATAAAATTACAACGAAAAGTGGCATTGATTTTTATATATATATAGATGTGTGTATGACCATTAAAAAGTATTTTCCAGTGGAACTTATTTTGAAGAAAAACTTTGATCCCAGACACCCGTAGACTACAGTAAATGAGGGAGAGTTCATTTACTAAATTTACTATGTCAGGAATCCGTGCAGGAACGGAGAAAGAATACAATTTCCTGCGGCCGGGCGGCCTGTCGTAAGAGGCGACTTAACAACCCATAGCCAGGTGGTAGGGCATTTGCCCGACTGGATGGCTACCACCCCTGGTCTAAAGTATGTCGCCATAACAACCTTGAGTTGTGTTCCGGCATTAATGACCAGGTTCCAGTTTCCCTTAAGAGAGCAGCAGCGCATTTGTAGCAACTTTGCTGTTGCAAATGTCTATAGGCGATGGTATCCGCTTTCTATCAAGTGGGCCGTCTGCCTGTCTGCTGATCTCCTGCAATAAAAAAAAAAAAAAAAAAAACAAACCTGGAGCTTCTGCGTTCCAGTGAGCTCTGTTGACTAAGACTTAGACCATTCAACCATAGAGGGTGTGAATTGTACAGTCTTATTGCTACTAGCGATTTCTTCCAGATTACCTGATGGAGATAATTATGCTTATATTATACATATATATAAGTGGATCGGTCTTAAATACGCATAGTTTAAAATGTACCTACTTAATTTTATACTAATATATAAAGCTGAGTTTGTTTGTTTGAACGCGCTAATCTCAGGAACTACTGGTCTGATTTGAAAAATTCTTTCAGTGTTAGATAGCCCATTTATCGAGGAAGGCTATAGGCTATATATCATCACGCTAAGATCAATAGGAGCGGAGCACCAATGAAGAATGTTTCAAAATGAGAGGTTTTTTATAACTTACTTTTTTTTAACTATTCCACGCGGACGGAGTCGCGGGCAGAAGCTAGTTATCTATATATTAATACGTGAAGCAAAAACTTTGTATACCTTTTTACGAAAATTGCGTGGACGAAGGAGTATGAAATTTCCCACACTTATCTATACTAATATTAAAAAGCTGAAGAGTTTGTTTGTTTGTTTAAACGCGCTAATCCCAGGAACCGCTGGTCCGATTTGAAAAATTTATTCAGTGTTGAATAGTACATTTATCGAGGAAGGTTATAGGCTGTATTATATTTTCAAAAAAATTAGAGATTCTTACTAAAAGTCCGATAATGTAACCCAAGGTGTAAAAAAATGACCCGAAAAAATCCTTACACGGCGTGCGCTGCGAAAACTATTGATTATAGAACAAAACAATGTACCACCACTTTGCAGAACATAATTGTCTACAAAAAATATCGCGTAACCATATGTCTATTATAGTTAATTCACAATAAGTGTTTTCTTTTATTTTTTTAAATAATTAAAATGCTGTCGCTTTAAAAACTCTTTATTTTGTACCTTGGTATTAATCCTTATCAAAATAAATCACTCCATATTCAAAACGAATTCAATACCTTTCTAGAACTTTTTGAATTATTCAATTCGGACGTTTCATTCAAAAGATATCGCGATATTTAAAATGTAAGTATTAGTGTTGTAGCCAAATATACTATTATTGTTTGATTGAACACGCTAATCTCAGGAACTACTGGTCTGATTTGAAAAATTCTTTCAGTGTTGGATAGCCCATTTATCGTGAAAGGCTATAGGCTATATATCATCACGCTAAGATCAATAGGAGCGGAGCACCAATGAAGAATGTTTCAAAATCGGAGGGTTTTGAAAGAAAATTCCACGCGGACGACGTCGCGGGCACAGCTAGTAGTTTATATAGAGAAGAAGCGATGAAAACTAATATTTTTTTTAAATTATGCATAAAAAAAAACATTACACACACTACCATGTATTTGACACACATACGCATATATACTCTTTTGTTTATTGTTAAAGTCAAATTAACAATGTAGCCTTGGCGAAATCTGTGACTTTGAGAACAGAACCTTAATAATGTTCAAACTTATAATTTAGATTAATTATGGTCGAATTCCGACAACTAGATTATTAATTATCCCTTATATGAAAAATCTAACACGCGCATAAGAGCTAACCTAATGTTTTAAACGCAAACAGCTGATGGAATTGATAGCTATAATGAATTCATGTCGATCGAACTTCGCAGACTGCTACTGGTATTATGTCATGTCTGGAAGTTAAACATCCAACAGCGGTGATAGTTAAAGGTCTGGTGCTATTGATAGCGTGGCGTTTTATTTCGGAAATTATTTTAATAATATTCACGTAAACCCCACAAGTGGTGATATTGTGGTGTTTGAGCGAGAGATATAATTCGGCGGGGTGTTCACCCCCATTTCCTGGAGCTCCCACGCTCAACTACGCAACGGTTTGTTAGAAAGTTTATTTCGCGTACAACAATAATCTGGAGAGAATTTCCTGGTGAAGTTTTCCTTCTGCGCTACGACATGGGGTCGTTTAAGAAGGGCGTTATAAAATTTCTTAGAGGCCGGCAACGCGTTGGCAACGCCTTTGGTGTTGCAAACGTCCATAGGTGACGGTAACCACCTTCCATCAAGTGGGCCGTCCGTCTGTTTGCCTGCTTCAGGCAATAAAAAAATATAATATTTTGTGTTATTTCAAATATATAAATTTAATAAACACAACAATTTATCCAGTGAAAATTTTTGAGAGGAATACACATATAAATATCTTTTCAACACACTTGCTCATAAAGTGGCTCTATGGTCACCGCAATTAGGCACAGAATGACACCCATAATCAAACTGTGACTAAAAAACATTATAACTCACTAGTGAGTTATAGATTTTTTTTTTAATTTTATTGGTTGAGTTGCTTTGTTCTTAAAAAAGTTTTTATTCAAAAAAAAAGATCGTGTTCTATAGAACAAATAAATTAATGTTCCTATTGCTTGCTCATTTCATGCAACTTCTTATTTAAATAGATAATTTTAACTCGTACGTGTTTAATAAATAAAACTTTCACTCATATATAACTTTTTTATCTACTAAATAAAATGAGTTTTTGTTGTTATTTTATTCACAAGTGTGTTGAAAAACGTCGTATGATACACGTGTGTATTGATGATTACCGTCCTCGGCTCTCTTAAGACCCTCGCCTATGGCTCGAGTCTCAATGGCGCCTCGGCGGTAATCACCAATGTTACACACTAGTACCATAATGTACTATTATACGTGTATTCCTCTCAATAATTTTTACTCGACAAAAAATAGATTGACATAAAAAAATAAAAAGACATATTTAAGTAAACCTATTTTCATATAGACTGTCTATATGAAAATAGGTTTCAAAACTAATGAGTCTGCAACAGGTTAAACATATTCGTGGATACATCTCTGTTTTCTGTATTGACAGATTTTGGCATTTATATGGACTACTCAGTTATAACCTTGTTAATTATTTAACAATAAATTATTCCATGTATGTGACGTAACATAACTCGCATACCACTTCATTTATTTCAAGGTAGCCTTTTACCATTTATCATAAGTAAATTATAAGTTAGGATTAAAATTACAATAAACTAGGACTAACGCTTTCTGTAACTTAAAAAAAAAAAATCCAATGTTGATTTCATTATTGAAATGATAAATAAACTAAATTTCACAATAGCCACATTAGTTCTAAGAACTTGAAGACAAAAGAAACAACACATATAACACTAGAATAGGTAAAAAAAATAAGTTAAGAAACCCCTAGATTTTGAAACATTCTTCATTGGTACTCTGCTTTTATTGGTCTTAGCGTGATGATATATAGCCTATAATAGCCTTCCTTGATAAATAGGCTATCTAAGACTGAAAGAATTTTTCAAATCAGACCATTAGTTCCTGAGATCAGCGCGTTCAATCAAACAAACAAACTATTCAGCTTTATAGATTAGTACAAGATTATAAAATTCTAAAAATGCCGAGTCTATAAATTGCAGTTATTAAAAAAACAACTGGAATATACTATATAAACGACCGAGAACACGGTACATTTTTTTTAAATTTCTTGTCTGTTTATCTGTTTGTTCGGGATTCACGTAACAACTACTAGGCTGATTTCGATACGATTTTCGTTGATTGATGGAAAATTCTTGGATTCAAAATCTACGCTACTTTTTATCCCGCGAGAATTTCATGTCACGCGTGGACAAAGTCTCGGGCATATCCTAGTAATAACATATATACATAAATATATAAGCAACCGAATTATATGACATTAACTGAGACAGCGGTTAAATGACAACTTGCACATACTGACATTTGAAACTTGGTAGGTACTTCATTATTTTAAAATATGTAACAATAATATAATATTTACTTTATAAGTTATAAGCGTTATAAATTTATATTATCTTTATATCACGGAAGTCTCAATTGTTCTCTGTACAGACGAACCAGTTATGGCTAAGGAGGAAATTTCATGATATATAATTTGATTGTATTTCGAATTTAACACTAATAATTACATAATAAAAAATGCAACATAAAATCAAGAACATTAATATACAAGTACAATCGGCGGTCTTATCGCCCATGGCGATTTCTTCCAGACAACCTTTGGATGGAGTATAGAAGGACAACAAAAGTCGGTAGTTGCTAAACCAGCACTTGTACAATAATTTAGTTTATTCATAATAAATATTCATAATTCATAATAACATATGATGATATATATAAGACTGGTTTATACCTCGGACAGCGCATCAGCATTGCCATTCAGAGAGGCAATGTGGCCAGTCTTTTGGGCACGTTTCCGACTGACAGCGGTCTAGAACTAGATTTTATACTTTAATTTTAGTTTGTATATATAGTTTATTTTTAGTTTAATTTATTGTATAGTTTAATTTATTTATAATTTAGTTTATTTATAATTAGATACATATTTATTTTTAAGTATTTAGTTTTTAATTAGTTATTATAATTCTTAAAGCTACGTTTCACACCGCTCGCCAGCTACGGGATATTCACCCCCATTTCCTTGAGCTCCCACGCTCAACTACGCAACGGTATTCTAGAACATTTATTCCGCGTACAACAATGATCTGGAGGGAACTTCCTGCCGCGGTTTTCCCTTTGCTCTATGACATGGGGTTCTTTAAGAAGGACGTTATGAAATTTCTTGGACAACGGTAACCACTGTTTGCCTGCATCAGGCGATAAAAAAAAAGATTGAGAATATCGCTGGAATTGGCACCCCGCGATATTTGAGAATTGGCAGCTTGTACAGTCAGTCTGTCAGCAACCGCTATCCTGAAAGCGTTCGGATCGTTAGTCACATTATCTGTCCTTATCGTATTATCTGACTTCCTTTTGAAGACGTACGACGCCTTTTTGAGCAAGCGTTTTGAAAGTTTAAATAACATTTTGAAAGTAAGATGTTATCACAAATAGCAAAGTGCAGATAATACCATCACGGAATGAAAATCGCTCAGTAAAACAGTACAAAACATAAATTGTAACAATGCCAAATATAGGTGGCGCTGCCAGTCAGTTCTTATTTTTATGTAAATATTTTTTGATTAAATAATAATAATAACTAGGTGGTCGCCCGTGGTCGAAAGTTGACCACAATAATTAATGTCGAAGACTATACTTCTATAATCACAGGTATCGGCAGGCTACACTGCTAATTTGACTTGAACAATAAACAAAAGAGTATATATGCGTGTGTGTGTCAAATACATGGTAGTGTAGAGAGTGTAGTGTGTGTTTTTTTTATTGATTTAATGTATTTTTATGCATATATAATAATAATAATAATATATGCATAATTTTTTTTTTGTATAGCGGACAGCGTTTTGGGAACGTTCCCGACTGACGGTGATTTGGGACTTATTTGTAGTTTTTATCTTTAATAAATTAAGTTGTATATATATATATATATATATATATATATATATATATATAGTAAAATATGTAAAATAAATTCTGCAAATTGCTAAAAATATAAATATATGAAATCAATTTTAAAAAAATGCATGCTTTTTCTGACTACATGTATTGAGTGTTGTTGCTTTTTGTAATGAGATGTAAATGTATTTTTTTTTATTGCAGGAGTTCAGCAGACAGGCAGACGGCTCACTTTATGAAAAGCGGTTACCATCGCCTATGGACATTTGCAACACCAAAGGTGCTACAAACGCGCTGCTACTCTCTTAAGGGTCACTGGAACCTGGTCACAAAAATATACTGTACTTAGGTAAACCAAGTAATTCGAGCCGTTAGGATGAATCTTTCGCTATAACCCCGGTGGTGGAAACTACTATTGGGACAATTGTAATTTTACGCATCCTACAGATTCTTTTGACTTCTTCCTGTAATTCTGTATATCTATATATTAATACGTGAAGCAAAGACTTTGTACACACTTTTTACGAAAAGTGCGCGGACGGAGGAGTATGAACTTTCGCACACTTTCAGTAGTTCAATAGTTTTCACGTGATGCTAGAACAGACAGACAGATAAAAATTCTAAAAATTGCATTTTCAGAATCTGCTACTCCGAGTTAGCCCTCCTCCCCCTCATTTTTTTTTACATTTGTAAACGCATTGTACAAACTTGAACCATTTACAGATTTATTATAGTATATAGACAGAAAGTAGATTATTTTATTGCAGGAGTTTAGCAGACAGGCAGACGGCCCACATGATGGAAAGCGGTTACCATCGCCAATGGACATTTTCAACACTAAAGGTGCTACAAATGCGCTGCTGCTCTCTTAAGGGAGACTGGAACCTGGTCACTAATGCCGGAACACAACACAAGGTTGTTATGGCAGTATAGTCTATACCAGGGGTGGTCGCCATCCAATCGAGCAAATACCCTATCACCTGGCTGTGGGTTAAGATAGATAATATCTACACAGAAACTCTCCAAATAAAAAGTCGTGGTAGCGTAATGGCTAGCGCATGCGTCCCAGACTCAGAGGACGCGGGTTCAATCCTGGCCGGAACGCATGCACCTCTTAGTCAGTTTTCTGATTTAATTTGCATATTGTTACAATTACCATGTGCTAACAACGGTGAAGGAAAACATCGTGATAACCGATGTGTCAAACCTGCCAAGCCGCCTTGGACAAGCGTCGCGGGTATACTGTCTGTTCCTCCTATAATGGGAGGCCCGAGCCCAGCAGTGCGACATTAATGGGCTGATATTATGGGAACTCTCCATTTCTTTTTATTGCAGCAGATCAGCAGACAGGCAGATGGCCCACTTGATGGAAAGCGGTTACCATCGCCTATGGACATTTGCAACACCAAAGGTGCTACAAATGCGCTGCTGCTCTCTTAAAGGAGACTGGAACCTGGTCACTAATGCCGGAACACAACTCAAGGTTGTTATGGCGACATGTTTCAGACCAGGGGTGGTAGCATTCCGGTCGGACAAATGCCCTACCACCTGGCAAATAATATACATATCTAGGTACGTAAGATTCATAAATATCTACGTCTGTGGTTCTCTACATAAATCCATTACACGAGCCACTCTTTGTAGAGCCCGGTTAGATGTTAATATGCTCTACAGCCTTTTCAATGGAAATGCGGCGAAAAATCCCGCATTCAATCTTTAAGATTAAAGAGATGCATGAAATTGCGGGAGCACTGTTAGTTCAGTCTTCAAATTGAATTTTGTCTGGAGTTTTTGTTCACTGCTCATTGTTAATTGATAGTACTGAATGAAAATGGTAGGCAAAGGAATGTTAAGGTGTTTTGGGCACTTAGATAGAACGTATGAAAGACTGACAAGACAAATCTGTAAGATAGCAGTGTGTTAGATAATTTAACAAAGTGAAGAATTAATAAGGAAGCCATTTTGAGTTGAGGAGAATTTTTTATTATAATGTTGTCACATATGAAAATGTGTTTTTTAGTGTTGCCATGCTTAAATGTAAAATTAACATATTTTATGTCTTGAAGCCTGGACACCAATATCTTATGCAGGGCTGCACAACACCTCAGGGCGTTTTGTATTCGTATAAATATTTCGTCCTAAGTAAGTAAGTAAGTATGTCTTGAACATAAGCTGGGCCCAGCAAAGCAAGCTACATAAAAATAAATAATTAATTAAATTATATTAATTTTGTTTAGTTTATGAGTGACCGTCGCGGACCGCGTTCGTAATACCGAAGTAAGAAAGAGAGTTGGTCTGAAAGAGAGTGTCGGGGTGAAGGTAAGGAAAGGAATGCTTCGATGGTTCGGGCATGTGGAAAGAATGCATGATAAAACAATGACTAAACAGATATACAATGCAAAAGTGGATGGATGCAGAAGTCAAGAGTTATGAATGTCAAAGAAGCAAGTGAGGTGTGTAAGAATAAGCCTAAATGGCGCTCTGTTGTTCGTGCCTACCCCGCAAGGGAACTGGCGTGAAGTTATGTATGTATGTATGTATGTATGAATACACCAAAAATCGTGTGCATGATGTACAAAAATGATTTTCTAATGAAAAATAATCTTATATATAAAATTCTCGTGTCACAATGTTCGTTCCCATACTCCTCCGAAACGGCTTGACCGATTCTTATGAAATTTTTTATGCATATTCAGTAAGTCTGAGAATCGGCTACTATCTATTTTTCAAACCCCTAAGTGATAAGGGGTGTCCACCCCAAATTTTTTTTTTTGGATAAATCTTTATTTTTTTAGGATACAGCATTAAAAAATACATATAACCATAAATTTTCACCCCTCTACGATCAATCCCTATTTTTTAATTTTTTAAATCTTATTTTGTCATGACTTAGAATAAAAAAAATTATATTACTCTTTTAAATTCACAATTAGAACCAGTAGGTGGCGCTGAGATTGGGTTCTGGAATCCTCCTAATCACCTGGAGCGATTTTGGTGATTTTTTTCGCAATGGTTCTCTAGAACGTTCGTTCCGCATACAACAATGATCTGGAGGCAACTTCCCGCTGAGGTTTTCCCTCCGCGCTACGAGATGGGGTCGACTAAGAAGGGCGTTATAAAATTTCTTATAGGCCGGCAATGCTTTGGCAACGCCTCCGGTGTAACAAACGTCCATAGGCGACAGTTACCACTAATAAAAAAATATATCTCGGGAAATTTGCGAGGTTCCACTAGGTATGTGTAAGTAAGCGAAATTTCATGAAAAGCCTAATCTTCTGCTTCATAAAATTTTAACTACTCGAAATAATAAATAAAGACATCTGGAAATAATAGATATAAATTAAAAGAAGTTTCTAAAAATGGAGACTGCAATTAAAATCGCCGGAGATACCGGGCTAATTAATGAAGACCGACACAAACAACGTGATAAATCTTGTACCGGAGAAGCTGGGTCGTTCAAGGATCGAAGTTTTACTGTGATCAAGAAAGATAGTCTTGTAACTTTAACTGTTCAATTAATAATTAAAGGTACTTATTTAATTTACTTAGATTTTAGCGACTGCTCTTATAAATTTATTCTTTTATTGTGGCAAAAAATGCTGGTAAACAGGTAGACGGCCAAGGTCATGGAAAGTGGTTACCGCCGCCTATAAGCGGTTGCAACACCAATGCCCAAGCCAATGTGTAAAGAGAGTGGGATAGGATTTTTATATGGATGTATAGATTTGCGTTTGACTGTCTCACCTGATGTTGAGTGATGACGCAGTCTAGGATGGAGCACGCTTACCTAGAAGATTCACTCGTGACTTGAAGACTTCAAGATTGGATTTGTCAGGAAAAACAGACTCCGGAAAATTATTCCACTCTTCGACAGTGCCCACCAGAAAAGATGAAACGAAACGCTTGATTCTGACTGGTGTCACAAGCCATGTTAACGGTGGCACAAACCAGTGCGTCTGGTTGTCTGATGGTAAAATGGGGATGGAGGAATTAGCTCGTGCAATTCTAAGAAACACTCCCCGAAATGTGTCCGATAGAGGACAGTTAGCGCCGCGACCTTGCGTCTATGCTCTAGACTCTGAAGTCGAGCATAAAAAAGACGTTCAATGCCGACCAGCTTTCTGGTTCTTTTCTCAATTGATTCTAACGCCTCCAACTGATATTTGGCTGAGCCGTCCTAAAGAGTGATGACATAGAGGGATCAGATAATAGAAATGAGATAGAACGGATGTGATATGGAATGGAATATGCGTCTGGGATAGGTTAGATAGGTTAGATAGGAGGAAGAAGAAGTAGGCCATTGGAACTCTAATTCATCGCTCAAAATACGATTAGCTCAAGGCTAAGCGTTTCACGCCAATATTGTGTTCGCGTGGTATCACACCAATCGAGCTACTCCTAACAGTAATCAAGATAATGATTCCAACTTAGCTCCACCACGTAAACATGGTGTAAATTAAGACGATGTTTACATATCCAACGACCTAAACCCTTTACGAACAAGCTGCAAGGAATTTCAAAGCACTAAGGAGATGCGCATAATGTGATGCGGACTCATAGCATTAGCAGCGTAATCGGACGGTAAAAAGTTCTTTGAAACGCAGCGGGTGCTGGATTCATTTAACGTTGCATCTAAGAAAATGTCTACATTTGAATATGTTTCATCAGACCTGATTTACGTTGTAGCACAAAAAACTTACTATTGTTGGCAATGTATATTTTCTTGATGTAATCCGACCACCCTCTGCAAAAATAAATATAAAAAGTATGAGACTCGAGCTAGATTAATTTTTTGTTACATCTCTTGTCATTAAAAACAATCTTATAATTATTATCTTTCTTCTGTAATATGTTTTTAACCGACTTCAAAAAAAGGAGGAGATTCTCAATTCGTCGGAATCTTTTTTTTTTAATTTTTTTATGTATGTTCACCGATTACTCCGATATTTATGATCCGATTTACGTGATTCTTTTTTTGTTCGACGCGAAATAGCTGCCATTTGGTCCCCTAAAAATTTGACATAGTTTGACCCAGTAATTTCATTTTATGAACATTTTTTATGAAAAAATTTCCATTCCGTTCTATATTACACCGATTACGCTGAGATTTATGATCCGATTTACGTAATTCTTATTTAGTTTGATGCGAAATAGTTGCCATTTGGTCCATAAAAATTTTAACATAGTTTGGCCCAGTAGTTTTTATTTTACGAACATTTTTTTGTTCCCGTTTCTTGGGACCTATATTTTTTAAGGAGCGCGGCACCTTTCGTAGGTCTACCCATACATAGTTAGACACTAAAAAGTAACAAAAAAATAAAAATATACTTCATTTAAAAAAACCGACTTCAAAAACTAAAAAATATAAAATAACTTATTTCTAAAGCTATTATTATTAATATATATATTATCTAAAACATCTTGAAGTCGGTGCAAAGTAAAACATAAAAATTACTATATTTTTTTGAAAATTACTAAGCATCGATTTTAAGATGTTTTAGATAATATATATTAATAATAATAGCTTTAGAAATAAGTTATTTAAAAAAAGAATAAAACCTAGATATTTATTACAAACACATTTAAATTAGAACAATGGGCGGCCTTATCGCTTATAGCGATCTCTTCCAGGCAACCCGGTGTCTAAGGAGATATTACAAGAAAAATTAAATAATATTTGGTGGCTTAACTAAATTGAAACTAATTCAATCGTAATTGAAGAAAAAAAAATTACAATAATAAACTAATAAAGACATACATAATTAAATAGATTAAAATAATATAAATTACATATACTTACATGCGAATAATAATAGAATTCCATTTACTGCAACACATTTTATTTAGCGGACAAATAATGGTCAGTGATCAAGTGTTTGAATGTACCAATGGATGTAGCTTGTCTGATTTTCAAGGGGAGGGAGTTCCACAGGCGAACAGCCTGTACGGCAAAAGAGTTTCCTACAAAGGACGAAGTGTGTTTAGGTATCGTTAGCAGAAGATTTTCATTTGAGCGCAAATTACAGGAATGAGATTGATAGAGGAAACTAAAAAGTTCCTTTAAATATGGGGGAGTACAGGGATTGAAAAGGATATTGTGCAGAAGTGAGAGTAAGTGAACATTCCGGCGAAGGCGAATTGGCAACCATTTAAGCTTATTACGAAATTCGGAGATATGGTCATATTTACGCCAGACGGTACAAAGTTCTTTGAAACGCAGCCGGTGTTGGATTCATTTAGCGTTGCATCTAAGAAGTCTACATTTTAATGTGTGATTTGAAAGAATGAAAGGAAAAAAATATTTGAAGATATGGTATTATTTCCACAATTTTAATCACCGAATGACAACTTATATGACAACTTCCAAAAATACATTAAAGTAATAAAACCTTTACAGACAAACATTACAGAAGAAATAGAGACATACTTTCGTTGTTTACATGTATTTTAAAAGTGGGAATGCTCCTCTGTCTCAAAGGAAGGTCTTCCAGCGAGACTATCAATTTCGCCAGAGACCTTAAATACGACACAAGTATTTTATAATATGTCGATTATTACGATATGACAAACCATTATCAATTTATTATTATTTTTGTCTTGTTCGTCATTTCTGTCCAGTTTTTTTTTTTGTTACTTTCTTTTATTTGTAATTAGAACAATGTTCATATAAATGAGTAATTTATTTTGCATAATTTTACAACAAATGTTTATCGTTTTAATTTGGTTTGTGGAGCTAAGCCGTGGCATCACTTACAGGTACTTGCGGAAGATCAGCGCTGGTTGTGAAACTAGCAATATGCTGAGCAAGAGCCTTTTTAGGACATCACAATTAATTGTTACATATATTATCATATAAGTCTTTTTGTATCTTGTCCTAAATAAATATTTTTTCTTCTTTCTTCTTCTTCTATTGCTGTTCCTCGCAGGCCTAGGCCCATCTTTTTTTTTATTGCAGGAGATCAGCAGACAGGCAGACGGCCCACTTGATGGAAAGCGGTTACCGTCGCCTATGGACATTTGCGACACCAAAGTTGCTACAAATGCGCTGCTGCTCTCTTAAGGGACACTGGAACCTGGTCACTAATGCTGGAACATAATTCACGGTTGTTATGGCGATATAATTTACACCAGAGGTGGTAGCCATCCAGTCGGGCAAATGCCCTACCACCTGGCTGTGGGTTATTAAGTCGCCTCATACGATAGGCTGCCCGGCCGCAGGAAATTGTATTCTTTCTCCGTTCCTGAGCGGATACCATCAATTATTGTTGGAAATTTGTATATATTCTTTATACGTTCGGGAATCGTTTGCGACCTCAATTATTGTACAACGCCATCTATTGGCTTGTAAGTGTTCCACTACAGGTATATATATATATATTTATTTATTCGGCGTGTATTATTACTAAACTTACAAAGACTAAGAGGAAATTAAATTTGGCATGTCGCCCGTCTCGCAATCACACCCGGGCTTAATGAAGTTAGGCTTTGAACTGTTTCACATATTTTGTTGCGACCCAACACCGTTTATGAGTTAGGGTTCAATTAATTGTTGTCACTTTGCGTTGCCTTTAAAGGGTTGTTAAATTTGTTGTTATTAATTAATTTGACATGGGTACCTAATAAGAAATAACTTCTAGTCCCTTGTATATTACGTGCTTGTTTCAAGTTAAAAATTGAAAGTCTTAATTAGTTCCATTTTAATTTTATAATCAAAAAATAATAAAAGAACGGTGTAATTTAAAAATGTGGTAATACTCGAGCGAGATAGTGAAACTACTTTTACGTAACAATTAAAAAAAAATGTGGATGAGGTCATAGATATTAAGCTTTTTTTTATTGCAGCAGATCAGCAGACAGGCAGACGGCCCACTTGATGGAAAGCGGTTACCATCGCCTATGCACATTTGCAACAACAAAGTTGCTACAAATGCGCTGCTGCTCTCTGGAACCTGGTCACTAATGCCGGAACACAACTCAAGGTTGTTATGGCGACATACTTTAGACCAGGGGTGGTAGCCATCCAGTCGGGCAAATGCCCTACCATCTGGCTGTGAGTTGTTAAGTCGCCTCTTTTTTTTTTACATGGGGAAATGCGTTACCGCACCGTCAGCCGCGTGGGGATCGACGCGGCCGGTGTGTGGGACTCCCCCGACGCCGATTAATCAATACGACCGGTGCCGGGTATACCCACTAAAACCCCATGGGAGCCTTCTTCCGCCTGAGTGCCGGGGTCACGGTATGTAGCGTGAGCCTTAATCCGCAACCCCGGCGGGCGGTGGGCCGCCCCATGAACAGGGGCGGCCTCTCCTGTGTGGGCCGGGGAGGTTAAACTTCCCCGGCCCTGAGAGGGTCGCGCGGCTGCCTCTCGCGCCCTCTCGCGGCATTGGTGCGGGCGGAGGCCTGACTGATCCCCTTGGCCTCAACGCCCGCTGCCGCTCGCCCGTGGCATTACCGTCACGGGCGTTACTCCTTGCCGCTCCCCGCGGCGGCTGCGGCAAGTCGCCTCTTACGACAGGCCGCCCCAACGCAGGAAATTGTATTCTTTCTCCGTTCTGCACGGATAAAAGCTCTTTTGTATATTATAATTACTGAAATAATTTTTACTATAGAACATTCTTCTTGTGGTAGGTATACGCAATTGATACAAGAAGGAATCCGCGTGGATGCCCCTTTTTTATTAAATTCAAATTCAAAAGTTTTTATTCAAAATGAGTTCCACTGGAGAACACTTTTTGAAGGTCATGTAAGTTAAAATTTAATTTTTACTTCCTATTCTATGTACACCGCAACGTGTTAATGCTGTAAAGGAGAAGAAGCGGCAAGAAACGCCCCAGCAACATGTCTAGCTAAATATTGTTTTTCTTTATATTTCATATTCTATTTATATCTCAAATCCTTTTTTTTATAAGCTTTGTACAGAAGTATGTTACAGAATTACTTTTTGAAGAATTAATGGAGTTGTAGCAAACAATGCATACTCAATAAGACCAAGACAATAAAAGGAAAGAAAAATAATGCTATAGTTATAATAATGACATGACGTGCTAAAATGTTATGCTGCAATATGTCTCCATAAATTCCTTAGAAGCTTGGCAAGATAAAAACGTTATACAAAATTTAGTATAAGAGGTTGGAGCGAGCAGCTATGTAAATGAATTTTTGCTTCATTGCTAGTATATAATCATTTATATCGCATGTCTCTAAGACTACGGATCATAAAAATGGATCGGACTTTTGGAGGGCTTGCGTGGGGCCATGGGGAGGCCAACACGTAGATGCTCCTAGAAATATTTAATCTAAATGTGGCGTTACACTGGCCGGCGATTATCCATGTCTACACTATATACTAATGCACCCAAGGACAAGCCCCAGCCAGTGTTAAGACATGTTAAGACATGCCGTCCCAGTCCTAGAAAGCATCCTTTCCTGGCAACATTTCCTCATTCACACCCTTATTGGGCCGGTCACCAGTAGAGGGCGCTGCACATAAGCATGCGTCTCATTGGCCAAGCAAAATTTTTCATTGGCTGCCTAACAATCATAACGACGCCACGCTCGTCAATTAACATTAACAAAACGTTGGAAGACCGCTGAATTGTGCCTCAAAACCGTTTCTCAAAGTGCCATCGTCTCCCGCAAACCAGTGTAATGTTTGTGCAACGCAAGAAAGCTAATCCGGCCAAAATCCTGCATATCTCCTTACACAGCTCCAGTGACGGTAAGAGTTCAAATTTCTTTATGCTTGTTTCGCTAGGGTTTGAGAGGCGGCATCAGGTGTACAAAGAGTCAGGGTTTGCTCCGGCTGAGTAGCCATTCATATTCGTTCAACTATTGTAGGAAATGAATATAAAAGGTACCGGGCTATTGGGATGAACTGCTAATGGAACTAGGGATCTGGGATTATGGCATCTGCCCGTCGCGATGTTCGGGGAACATTGATAAAACGGGCAGACAGTGACTCGCCACTCCCTGCATGGGTCTCAAAAAAATGCCGTACAAGACTGGCGAGAGGCAACATGGATGTGTGTGGCTAAGGGGTGTCGAGACTGACAGCGGGACTGATCCACAAATTCAAAGTCGCTCAACGGTCTATGGAGTGAGCTATGTTAGGTGTTTCTCTTATGGATAAAATCAGAAATGAGGACATCCCTAAGAGAACGAAGGTAACCAATATAGCTCGCAAAATTAGCAAGTTGAAGTGGCAGTGGGCCGGTCACGTCTGTCGCAGGACCGACGGCCGATGGAGCAAACGAGTCCTGGAGTGGAGACCACGTCTCGGCAAACGTAGCGTACGACGCCCGCCAGTCCGGTGGACTGACGACCTGCGCAAAGTCGCCGGCAGAGGCTGGATGAGGAAGACGGGAGACCGGGATATGTGGCGCGTATTTGGGAGGCCTACGTCCAGCAGTGGACTGAGAGTGGCTGAAGAAGAAGAAGAAGAAGTGGTGTCGAGATTCGGGCTGCAGGTTCACCGAAGCTACTTCCAACCTTATGCCATTTAAAACTTCCACCCCTGGAGCTTGAGTCTTAGCTTTAGCGATCTCTACTCAGTGCCTGTTGGTTAAGACAAGCACGAAGGCAGGGGCCTTTCTTGGCCTCCCAGAGTCGCATGCAAAGTGTTGGTACTCATTTAAGGCTTCATAAAGCCCCCCGGGTATATATGTGTGTCGGATTCGCGCCGCCGACAAGGAGCGAACGGATGACGCTCCGAGAATAACACAATAATACTCTGAAATATTATAATCAAAGTTTATTACACTAGAATTATCACAATTACGATATTAAATATTGCACAATAATACACAGAAATATTAGGACAACTCCAAGAGTTGCATCGACGCTTTGTCAGGTATCGAGCAACAATTTGCCCTTCAAGAATACTGCGATTATCAAGCAGTAAGTATCGACCACATTATATTACGTGCTCCTCGATCTAAGACTACCAATGTAGACTGTCAGTGTAGACTGCCGATTGAAGACTGCCGGTTCAGGACTTGGTTGTATACTCGTAGACTGTCGGTTTAAGACTGCTGGTTCAATACTGTCAATTCAAGACTGCCATTGTAGACTGTCGGTCGTAGACTTCTGGTTCAATACTACCCCTCCTCTGACCGAACATCGCGTTTTAACAGGTCCTTGTAGCGCGCCGCAGTGACACCATCCGGTAATGCTGTGGCGCCACTTTAGTAACACTTCCTTTATAAAAACCAACTTCCGCCATACGTATTAACTTCCAATATTCGGTTACCCCATTTCCGATATCCGTTAGCTTAATAAATGCTTCTACATTGACATCCGGCTAAACAACTTCCGAATACTACATGAAAGAATACTCTATCCGGTTATTGACTACTTCCGTCATATGGTTATTTTATAATAACAAATACGACTCCGACATATATATATATATTGCATTTTATTATAGTATAGATAGTACTGCATATAGTACAATAGTTTTATGTATAATACTATCACTGTTTTCAACTTAATTTATTCTGGCCACAGGTTGACTGGAAAAGATCGCTTTTTAGCAATAAGACCGCCCTTTGTACACCATTACAAAAGTACTTCTACGGTCTTATTCATATTGAGTTATAATCATACATACATACATAACTTCATGCCAGTTCCCTTGCGGGGTAGGCATGGACAACAGAGCGCCATTCAGGCTTATTCTTACACATCTCACTTGCTTCTTTGATATTCATAACTCTTGTCATGCACGCTCGTCTGTTCTCAAGGCTCTTGACATCACCTTCTGCTAGTACACGATCAATTTGATCATGGAAGGTGTGTCGTGGCCTTCCACGACTTCTGCATCCATCCACTTTTACATTGTATATCTGTTTAGTCATTCTTTCCACATGCCCGAACCACCGGAGCATTCCTTTCCTTACCTTCATCCCGACACTCTCTTTCAGACCAACTCTGAGTTATAATCAGTTTGATGTATATATATACTTTTATGGTTCTTAAAGAAGCTTTCAAAGTTACTCTAACTCAATATGAATAAGACCGCTAGTCTTTAAGTTTCTCTGTAACGGTGTACATTAAAGACTTATCTATCTGTCATTTTTCTAATACCTATTGTTAAAAACAAGTTCATTTATTTAGACTACATCAAACTCAGTAATGCCCGGAGTAGCTGATGGATTACCATGGGTATTACTCAGTTTGATGTATTTCAAATCATAAAACCTCGTTGCGAATTGTTCTAACATCCACGATCTTTCACGTTGCGAGCACTTCAACCCTGACATACACCCACATTAAGCCTAAATTAAGAATGCTATGTCGTGCCCTGGGCACTCCTCGCATTCATTACAGACCTCTTACAGCCCTCCTATAATTTTAACAGTACATACAGAATAAAATTCGGCGTTAAACGTTGCAATTGTGTAAATAGTGCAGGATTTTTGGATGTCCTTTTTTTTATTGCAGGAGATCAGCAGACAGGCAGACGGCCCACTTGATGGAAAGAGGTTACCATCGCCTATGGACATTTGCAACACCAAAGTTGCTACAAATGCGCTGCTGCTCTCTTAACCTAACTGGAACCTGGTCACTAATGCCGGAACACAACTCAAGGTTGTTATGGCGACATACCCTAGACCAGGGGTGGTAGCCATCCAGTCAGGCAAATGCCCTACCACCTGGCACCTGTCTGAAAACAGAATTTTATCTTTACGAACAGGTTAACAAGTCATATGTAGTTTGGTATAAAAACAATATAAGCTATAAAAGCAAATAATATTATATATAGAATGTTAACAAAGTATAGGATGCTTTAATTATGGGTATAATAAGCTTTTTTAAAAAGTTTTTTAAATACAAGCTTTTGAGATCCTGGATATCATGTAGCAGCAGAGTGCTAGCCAAGACAAGTAAAACGTGCCCAAACACGACGAGTCTATCTTGTTTAGTACAGGAGTTCCTATGGCCACCTTCCGACTCCATCATCAGATCAGCTCCATATTATTGCATTGTCACGCGATATACATATGAGTGTTTCAAATTATTATCATATAACGCATCGTCACCGTGTATGAATATAAAATGTATCTAAGTCTTCATTTGTCGTATTAATTGTACTAGTTTACTCATAAATACTTGAATTCATTTAATTAACACTATTTGCTAATATCTTTACTGGACCTTATCACACCTCTCTGAAGTTGTATTATATTCTTTTGTAAATTATATAATAATATAATATAGTTCGACTATAGATGTTTTATCAATAAACAATTAAATACATATTTAAAGTGAAACACAATTAACCATAATTTAGAAAATGAAACAGGAAATAAACGTTGCGTAACGTACATAAATATATTTATTTTGTGATCTACGAAAGTATCACTTCAAGAAAATCTTATGTATATTTCAAAATCTTAAGAGCTAATAATAATATGTTTACGTATTTTTTTAGTTTTTTTTTAACTTATCAAGTGCACTGATTAAAACGATAAAAAGAGTCAAATTCATAAACGCGGTAATAATAAAACGCGACGCACATGTCCAAGTTGCCCTCCCGTATGTTTTCTCCTGTAACATTTGTCGTTGAAATGTACATTTCCGTTTCTGCAATTTGTTAAATTACGAAGCGTTCTTCTTGTGTTATTAAACGTTTAAGCAGATTTTTTTTTAATTCTACAAAATGTTTTAACATCGTATACATGTAAGTTATTTTTGCGCTTAATAATCTAACGGAACAAATATCTTATACTAATATATAAAGCTGAAGAGTTTGTTTGTTGTTTGTTTGAACGCGCTAATCTCAGGAACTACTGGTCTGATTTGAAAAATTCTTTCAGTGTTAGATAGCCCATTTATCGAGGAAGGCTATAGGCTATATATCATCACGCTAAGACTAATAGGAGCGGAGCACCAATGAAGAATGTTTCAAAATCGGGGTTTTAGTTAACTGACGAAGTCTCGACCAGAAGCTAGTTATTATATAAAGCGGGTAAAAAATAAACTATTGTGATGTTAATTTAATTTTACGGTGACATGTTTAAGCGTTACACGTTCTAAAATGAAAATGAATGTATTTCATTTTTTTTTTTATAGCTGGAGTACAGCAGACAGGCAGACAGCCCACCTGATAGAAAGCGGTTACCGTCGCCTATGGACGTTTACAACACCAGCGGTGTCATCAACGCGCTGCCGGCCTCGAAGAAATTTTACGACGCCCTTTTTAAAAAAACCCATATCGTAGCGCTGTGGGAAAACCACGGCTGGGAGTTCATTCCAAATCCCCACGGTGCGCAAGAGAAACATTCTAGAGAATCGTTGCGAACAAGAGTGAAGCGGCTCTGGGAAGTGGGGGTGTACGCCCAGCCGATGGCGTGCGGTGCGGTGGTAAAAAGAAGACGAAGGTACCATTCTAAACAGTTCCTCGGAACACTCACCATTGTATAGTCAGTAGAATACGCAGAGACGCGAAGTCTCTCCGAAGGCCAAGCGTATCCAAACCGTCTGAGTATGGGATCGTCGGCAATGCGAACGGCTCGACGTTGAATACTGTCCAGGGGATTTAGCTGGTAGGCGGGTGCTCCAGCCCACAAATGTGAGCAGTACTCCATATGCGGCCTCACCTGGGCTTTACAAAGCACAAGGCGTTGCCGCTGAGTGAAATACTGCTTGGACCGGTTTAGCACTCCCAGCTCCTTGGAGGGCAGGCTTTACCTTGCCTTCAAGATGACACCTGAACTGCACATCGTTCGCGATGTCAACTCCAAGGATCCCGATACTCTTGGAGGTGGTAAGGAGAGTTATTTTTTTTTTTATTGTAGTATAGATTCGCGTTTGACCACAATCTTGCCTTATGTGGGGCGAAGATATGGTCTAGGATGGAGCACGCTTGCCTAGAAGGTACCTATTCACACGTGACTTGAAGACACCCAGGTTATATGTATCCGGAAAGACAGACTCCGGCAATGAGTTCCACTCCTTTGCGGCGCGTATGATGAAGCTAGATGCAAAGCGCTTCGTTCTAATAGGTGGAATATCCACCATATATCGATGCCGCATGCCGGTTCGCCTGGTTGTCCGATGATGGAAGGGAGATGGCGGGATCAGATTGAAGAGCTCAGCTGCACACTCTCCAAAGTGAATCCGATAGAAAACCGACAAGCTGGCAACCCTGCGCCGATGTTCGAGACTTTGCATTTTGTCATCGAAAAGCTGGTCGTTGCCAACCAGCCTCCTGGGTCTCCGTTCAATCGATTCAAGTGCTTCGAGTTGGTATTTGGCTGAGCCATCCCAAAGGTGAGAGCAGTACTCCATACATGCTCGTACTTGTGTTTTGTACAATACTAGCAGTTGTTCAGGTGTGAAGTACCGTCTCACCTTCGAGAGTATGCCCAGCTTTTTTGCCGCAGTTTGTGCTATACACTCGATATATGAGCCAAAGTTGATAGTCGACGTCAAGGAAACGCCAAGAAGCTGAAGTTCGTCGGTCATCGGAACGGGTACTCCTCGGAAAGTAGGAGTTAGTTCAAAAGAACTCCTTTTCGCGGTAAAAAGACACGCCTGGGTCTTAGAGGCATTGAACGTAACTAGGTTAGCTTTTCCCCAGTCGGAGACTGCCTTTAAAGTTACATTCAATCGCTCTACCATTGCCTCCCTAAGTGTATGGATTTCGACTCTCTCAGCTCGCGCGGTGGATGTGTATCTCTCTACAACGGTGCTATCGTCTGCATAACCATAGATACCTGGTTTGAGCAAGTCGTTGATATGTAGCACAAAGAGCGTTGCAGAGAGTACCGACCCCTGAGGAACGCCGGCGTTAATTGGCATAAGATCGGAGGACTGGCCATCCACGACCACTCGTATAAATCGGTCCGTGAGAAAGTCTGATATCCAGGTGCACAGACTGTTTGGTAGATCATATGCTGGAAGCTTGCGAATAAGGCTGTCGTGCCAGACTCTATCAAAGGCCTTAGAGACATCCAGTGATACCGCAAGGGCTTCGCCGTACTTCTCAATCGCCTCATTACAGATGTGTGAGGCGTACGCTAGAAGATCTCCAGTCGATCGATTTCGGCGGAAACCGTATTGTCGATCACTGAGAAGGTCATTTGCTTCTAGGTACGCCAGAAGCCGGACGTTCAATACACGTTCCATGCTCTTACAGAGTATGGACGTGACTGAGATGGGCCTGTAGTTAGCAGGGTCGGCACGAGTACCTTTTTTTGGTACAGGTTGAACATTGGCAAGTTTCCATGATCTTGGTAATATACCAGTACTCAGAGAGAGTTCCTTGGAACTGAAGCGCTTTTTCGAATGGAGTTTTCTTTAATTTGTATTATTGTAATGTATTAATGTCAGTCATATTACTCGAGCGGCCGGTGGGTGGACTATACGCAACGAGCCATCAACGCCCTACAAGTAAAATATAATACTGTTTTCAGAATGCTGTTGGGGTTGCCGCGGCACTGTAGTGCATCTGGGATGTTTGCGGAAGCCCGCACAGACGGCTTTAGGGCAATTATCCGCAAGAAATCCGCTTCGCTAACGCAACGCTTGCGCGGCAGCACCGGCAGCCGTATTAGGTTGGGGAAAAAGTTTCTTCGCATTTTATATAAAAATTCAAAAGGTTTTTTTATAAAGTTTATTTACATTTGACTAAAGTATGTAGGTGTCATTTTGTTGGATAACTTTTTGCCATCTTGTAGGTAGGGATGTGATCCCATTGCTATAAAAATTTTGGGGCTTCTGATCAAAAAACTGCGACAAGTGGTTTTGGCAGTCCTCTCGTGATGTTAACCTGACACTGCCTAAGGAATTCTGCAGAGACCGAAACAGGTGAAAATCTGAAGGTGCAAGGTCAGGACTATACGGCGGATGCATTAACACCTCCCAGCCAAACTCTCGTAATTTTTGCTGAGTGGCTAAAGATGTGTGAGGTCTAGCGTTATCATGGTGAAAAACCACACCCCTTCTGTTGATTAATTCCGGCCGCTTTCTCTCAACTTTTTGCTTTAATCTCATCAGTTGTTCGCAGTACAGTTCAGAATCGATGGTCCTGCCTGGCGGTAACAGCTCATAATGAATAATGCCCTTCCAATCCCACCATACACACAGCATCACCTTGTTGCGAGTTAACCCGGGTTTCGCCACAGTCTGTGAAGCCTGACCGGCCTTTGACCACGATCTTTTTCGCACGTTCTTGTCGTACGTGATCCACTTTTTATCACCAGTTATCAGCTTCTTCAAAAATGGTTCGGTTTCATTACGTCGTAATAAAGAATCACAAATGAGTACACCGTTCATTAGGTTTCTTTCAGTGAGCTCATGAGGCACCCAAATATCGAGCTTTTTTGTGTACCCAGCTTTTTTCAAATGCGCCAAAACCGTTTTGTGGTCAATTCCCAGTTCTCCAGCTACATCGTAACTACTAATATGCCGATGTTGCTCCACTTTTTCAAAAATGGCATCAATTTTGTCCGTAACAGGGCGACCAGAGCGACGTGCATCTTTGATATCAAAATTTCCGGATTGAAAACGCTTAAACCAAATTTGCGCTACTCTCACAGATACTGCATTAGGTCCATAAACATCACAAATTTTTTTCGCGGCTTGTGTTGCATTTTTACCTTTTTTGTAGTAAAATTTTAAAATGTATCGAATTTCTTCATTAGATTCACTCATTTTAACAATAAGAAAAACAAATGAAAATCACACATTTTCCTAATTTGAATTTGGAATTGTCTTCTTTAAAATTAAAACTTTTTAATGATACCAAAACCAGCCAGATGCAAATGGTATAGCCAAAGAGATCTTATTACAAGTTCATACATACTACATGCGAAGAGACTTTTTCCCCAACCTATTATATAAAAAGATAGTGTAAATTATCCAATATATAACGATTTTCCATCACCACGCGGGTGAAACCGCGGGCGCAGCTAGTATGTAATAAAACAGAACATAAAAGAAGCAACTAAAGTAACAACATTACTGTTTAGGAACAAAGAGGCGTCGGTTGGAGGGTTTCTCTCTCGATGTTTGTCAAACATTTGCTCTCGGCCCTTTCACAGAGCCTTTTGTGCCTTATACGGCAATTACACCTCTATGTGGTGTTTAGCACCTTTGAATGACTTTTTAAGGTTTCCCTTGTATGAGAATGCCTTTGGTCTTAAATTGTACAAGGTATTTTTTTTTTCTTACATGAGATCAGCAGACAGACGGCCCACGCGATGAAAAGCGGCTACCATCGTTGTTCAAACCGTCCTTCTTTTTAACCGACTTCAAAAAAAGGTGGAGGTTCTCAATTCGTCGGGATCTTTTTATATTTGTTTTTTTTATGTATGTTCACCGATTACTCCGAGATTTAGGATCCGATTTACGTGATTCTTTTTTTGTTCGACGCGAAATAGCTGCCATTTGGTCTCTTAAAAATTTGACATAGTTTGGCCCAGTAGTTTTCATTTTATGAACATTTTTTATGACAAATTTTCTATTCCGTTCTATATGTACACCGATTACGCTGAGATTTATGATCCGATTTACGTGATTCTTATTTAGTTTGATGCGGAATAGTTGCCATTTGGTCCCCTAAAAATTGAACATAGTTTGGCGCAGTAGTTTTTATTTTACGAACATTTTTTTGTTCCCGTTTCTTGAGACCTATATTTTTTAAGGAGCGCGGCACCTTTCGTAGGTCTCCCATACATAGCTAGACACTAAAAAGTAACAAATAAAATAAAAAAAAACTTCGTTTAAAAAACCAACTTCAAAAACTAAAAAATATAAAATAACTTATTTCTAAAGCTATTATTATTAATATATATTATCTAAAACATCTTGAAATCGGTGCAAAGTAAAACATAAAAATTACTATATTTTTTTAAAATTACTAAGCACCGACTTTAAGGTGTTTTAGATAATATATATTAATAATAATAGCTTTAGAAATGAGTTATTTTATACTTTTTAGTTTTTGAAGTTGGTTTTTTTAAATAAAGTTTTTTTATTTTTATTCGTTTTATTATTAATTTGCAAATTGATTTGTCTCTGGCAGCGTGGCAAGCCTTTGGTGTGGGATGCGACTTGCGTAGACACGTTGGCCACATCCCATTTACCAAACACGTCTAGATCAGCCGGTTCGACGGCGGAAACAGCTGAATCGCTCAAGCGGCGCAAATATGCAACACTCAGTGAGAGTTATATGTTTGAGCCGTTTGCTGTCGTGACGCTTGGACCGTGGGGTCCTGAGGCCATGAGCCTCTACCAACATTTATCGAAACTACTTATTGACTCTTCAGGCGAACAAAGGGCTGGTGCTTATCTCGGCCAATGGATCAGTATGACGATCCAGCGAGGAAACGTAGCCAGCCTTCTGGGCATCTTACCCATAGAAGACGGTGATCTAGATCTACTTATAGTCTGGAGATTTTATTAGTCTATTAGTAGAATACAATACAAATAAGTTAAGTTTTCTTGCATTGTATTCGATTATTTAATATATATCTAATATCTAAAATTCTCGTGTCACAGTGTTAGTTACCATACTCCTCCGAAACGGCTTGACCGATTCTCATGAAATTTTGTGTGCATATATGGGTAGGTCTGAGAATCGGACAACATCTATTTTTCATCCCCCTAAATGTTAAGGGTAGTCCACCCCTATTTTTTTAATTTTTAGATATTTTTTTTTTTGAGGATACAGCATTAAAAAATACATACAACCATAAATTTTCACCCCTCTACGATCAACCCCTATTTTTTATTTGTTAATTATAAACTTTATTTTTTGTTGGCAAGATTTTTAATCTTATTTTGTCATGACTTTTAGATTCACAATTAGAACCGGTAGGTGGCGCTGAGATCGGGTTCTGGAATCCTCCTAATCACCTGGAGCGATTTAGGTGATTTTGTTTTTGTGTGTTTGAGTGGGTACCCGGATGGTTTAGATTCGCAATTAGAACCGGTACGTGGCTCTGGGATCGGGTTCTAGAATTTTATTTTTTAAAGGCAGGACAACGTCTGCCGGTGCCGCTAGTATTATATGTAATTTTATTATAATAGCAATGTATGCAAATTGTTTACTTATAGATTTATATTCTTTTGTAGGTATAGCTTTATTAAAACTAACATAGTTTAATTTATTAATAGGTTTTTATTTATAACTAGCGGCCCCGGCAGACGTTGTCCTGCTCTGAAAAACATATAATCTAGGACCCGATCCCAGCGCCACCTACCGGTTCAAATTGTGGCTTTAAACCATCCGGGAACCCACTCAAACACACAAAAATAAAATCACCAAAATCGCTCCAGGTGAATAGGAGGATTCTAGAACCCGATCTCTGCACCACCTACCGGTTCCAACGGGGTAAAAAGTATCCTATGTCCGTCTCCTGGTTCTAATCTACCTCCCCACCAATATTCAACCAAATCGGTACTGCCGCTCTTGAGTTATAAATAGTGCAACTAACACGACTTTCTTTTATATATGTAGGAATCGTATTTGTTATTATAAAATAACCATATGACGGAAGTAGTCAATAACCGGATAGAGTATTCTTTCATGTAGTATTCGGAAGTTGTTTAACCGGATGTCAATGTAGAAGCGTTTATTATTAAGCTAACAGATATCGGAAATGGAGTAACCGGATGTTGGAAGTTAATACGTATGGCGGAAGTTCGTTTTATGAAGGAAGTGTAACTGAAGTGGCGCCACAGCATTACCGGATGGTGTCACTGCGGCGCGCTACGAGGACCTGTTAAATACGCGGTATTCGGGCAGAGGAGGGGCAGTCTTCAATCGGCAGTCTACGACCGACAGTCTGCATTGACAGTCTTGGACGAGGAGCACATAATATATTGTGGTCGATAATTACTGCTTGATAATCGCAGTATTATTGGAGGGCAAATTGCTGCTCGACACCTGACAAGCGTGGATGCAACTCTTGGAGTTGTCCTAATATATCTGTGTATTATTGTTCAATATTTAATATTGTAATTGTGATAATTCTAGTGAAATAAACTTTGATTATAATATTTCAGATTATTATTGTGTTATTCTCGGAGCGTCATTCGTTTGCTCCCGGCGTGAACCCGCCATGTATATATATAGATAATTGTTAAAATTAAATCCAATCATGGCTTTGTATTAATAAATCCAATCGATCGTGTACTAGCGGAGGGTGATGTCAGGAGCCTTAAGAACAGACGAGTGTGCATGACAAGAGTTATGAATGTCAAAGAAGCAAGTGAGGTGTGTAAGAATGGGCCTAAATGGCGCTCTGTTGTTCGTGCCTACCCCGCAAGGGAACTGGCGTGAGGTTATGTATGTATGCATGTATGCGCTATTAATGTGCTGTTGCTCTTTAAAGGGAGACTGGAATCTGACCACGATTGCCGGAACACAACTCAAGGTTGTTATGGCGGCATACCTTACCTGGCTGTGAGTTGTTTTGTCACCTGACAGACCACCTGGCCCCAGGAAATTGAATTTCTTCTCCGTTCCTGCACGGATAAGGAATCGTATCAAGATTCCGAATTGTGAAAACTTATAAAGAAAATTAATGAAAAATTTACGCGTTTCTTGTCAATATGGATGCAATTTATTATTTACTGCTCTTATAGACATAATGGACCGTTAATTCTTAGTGATATGGTACTTAATTATTTTTTTTTATATATTTTTGTGACTATAGAATTTAGTCTAACAAGTAAATAAATAATGAGAATGTAATTTTTATTATACCTGCGGTGCTGGACTCCCATTTATCGTCAATTTTCCTTGCATTTCTTTATCCGTACAGGAACGGAGATACAATACGATTTCCTGCGGGTTGTTTTGTCGCCTTTACGACAGGCCTCCCTGTCGTAAGAAGCGAGAAAACAACCTACAGTTATGTGGTGGTTATTAGGCCGTCTGGATGGCTACCACCCCTGGTTTAAAATATACTGCTATAATAACCTTGAGTGTTTGGGCATTAGTGGTCAGTTTCAAATGTTTAGAGAACGGCAGCATATTGGTAACAGCAAATGTCCATAATCGACGGTAAATGCTTTCCATCAGGTGGGCCGTCTGCCTCTTTGCTGAACTCATGCAATGTTAAAATATTTTTGGTAAAAATCAATATCTTTACAACCTAAAGCCTATATATTTTGGTATATAACCTATATATATATATAAGTTGTATATATTTAATATAATGTGGATGTAAATTTTATGTTAATAAGAAACAAAAATTAAAAATTATTACAAACAAATAATGTTAAGTTTCATCAAAATCAGTTCAGTAGTCTGCTCGAAACACTAACTAATAAACATCCAATATCAATATTTTTCGTTTACAATATTAATAGGATTCTTGTTTGTAGTAGTAAAAGTAACTGGCAAGCGTTACTTTAATAATATTAGATAGATAGATAGATAGATAACACTTTATTGTACACCATGACAGAAAAACTTACGAACTAGTATTAGTCTAGTTGGGTACAAAGGGCGGTCTTATCGCTAAAAAGCGATCTCTTCCAGACAACCCGTGGCAAGAATATTCTGATTAGGTGTGGCGACGGTGGTATACATAATTATTGTACGATTACTTACATTTTAACAATAAATATATAACTATACTATATATACAAATATACACATAAGTTATATACATATACAAGATATGGTGATAATATGCAACTATTTAAACATAACAAACATATATCTACTAATTATATAAAATTACATATCATTATATTGCAGATAGAATTTCCTGACTAAGTTAACATTTAACCATTAAAAAATTAAAACACATTTCAAATGTTCCTTAATTATTTAAGCTCTCTGAGTGGGATTCTTACCACAATTTAATCGGGTTATGCTTCAAATAATCTTCAATGTAAACAATGTCGTAAATGTCTTCATCGCTTGTATTCTCCGACGAGCTACAGTGAAGCGTTATCTCGTGTTTTATTCGCAACGCCTTGTGGGAATTTAAAATGGCGGCAGAAATATTTCTGTTTGTTTACATTTTCGAATATTTATCTAATATAATTAAGTGTTTATTGAATATTGTTACTAATCCATGCACGAACTGAGTGAATGGTTTATTGCTAAAATATACGTACACAAGAGATTATATTAATATTATGCATTGTGGCGTGTTAGTCTTGCAATGTTGAATATTGACATGTCAAAATATTGTTACGAGTTGCGAGATTCGAATTAAAACGCCGTTGGAATCATTATAGAGTTTATAACCAAATATAACCGAACACAAAAAGTCCAAACGTAATGCAGAAAGTCGTAATTCAAGAAAACGCGCAAAGTCCGTCACTTATTAGATTCCCAATTGTACTACACACGTCTCGCTTTGATCGTGGCTCTCACTCGACTGTCCTCCTCCCTCAACAATTCCATCGTTTTATAGGGCACAAATGCAATATAGCCGCCCGGCAACGTGCACCGAATTTCCTAGAATCAGATTGTATTTTAAAATCCGTAACACCTGGATAACGATTACAATACAACAATAGGCCGTTCTCTAGAATAAGTAAACAAAAGAAGACGATCATAAAAGAATTACAATAGTCTCAATGTTATTAGTTCAAATGCCGACTGGTAATAAACTGTGTTTTGTTTCAGATATGCAAGTGGGTTTTGTTTTTATCGAGACCTAAGTTGTAACAATATTAAAACTAAATTACTTTATTAAAACTTTAAATATGTTATAAAATATATTTCCAGGTATAATGTTATTTATTATCCATTATCTTTGTCATTCTCATATTCATTTACAGTATAATAACATTTGTTTATTAAGATATTCTTGGGGGTCTTTTTAAGCAATGAGATTGAGAAATAAGAATTGATTTTCTGTAGCTAGGCGGCCCTTTGTAAGAAGCGATAAAGCCACCCACAACCAGGTGACAGACGTCTGTAAAGCTAGAAAGGTCAAGTCGGCAGAATCACTCGTTTTATATATCAAAATTTAGTGCTCATTTAGTGCTAATTTAGTGCTGACAACAGATATTTGGTGCTGTGATAGGTGGACTAAAAACGAGAACACTGCTAGCTTTTAATTAAGCTAGCAGTGTACTATTCGTGACCGTCGTGACTGTCGGCAGAATCACTCGTTTTATATATCAAAATTTAGTGCTCATGTAGTGCTAATTTAGTGCTGACAACAGATATTTGGTGCTGTGATAGGTGGACTAAAAATGAGAACACTGCTAACTTTTCATTAAGCTAGCAGTGTACTATTCGTGACCGTCGGCAGAATCACTCGTTTTATATATCAAAATTTAGTGCTCATTTAGTGCTAATTTAGTGCTGATAACAGATATTTGGTGCTGTGATTGGTGGACTAAAAATGAGAACACTGCAATTTCCTGCGGCCGGGCGGCCTGTCGTAAGAGGCCACAGAACAACCCACAGCCAGATGGTAGGGTATTTGCCCGACTGGTTGGCTACCACCCCTGGTCTAAAGTATGTCGACATAACAACCTTGAGTAGTGTTCCGGCATTAGTGGTCAGGTTCCATTCTCCCTTAAGAGAGCAGCAGCGCATTTGTAGCACCATTGGTGTTGCAAATATCCATAGGCGATGGTAACCGCTTTCCATCAAGTGGGCCGTCTGCCTGTGTGCTGAACTCCTGCAATAAAAAAAATGTTCGTAGATGCATCTCCGAAGGTTTTCTGTTTTCTGTATTGACAGATTTCGGCACGTACTTGGACTACACAGTTATAACCTTGCTAATTATTTAGCAATAAATTATTCCGTGTACGGGACGTGAGATCACACACTGGCTACAACGTTCCCTCATCACGCGGCTGATGACCCTCAAAAAGATATTTTGAACTATTATTTTGTTCTAAGACTTTTAGTTTTTGATTCAGTAGGGTGTAATGTAGCTAGTCTTGAAACAAATTTTATTGTTTAATTAATATTTAACTATAGTATAAAAAATAAACCTAAAATTAAAAACTAGAACTAAATAAAAAATTATAGATAAAATATTGGTCCCAGACCACTGTCACTTACCGGGAACGTTCCCAAAAGGCTGGCGACGTTACCACGTTGAATAGCAATACTTAGCCTTTGAGCAAAATAGACGCCAGCCTTTTGGTCGCGTGAGAAGTCTATTAAACGGCGAAACAAAATAATAGTTTAAAATATCTTTTGCATCAAAAAATATACTTAGGTCCAAACCTCTTTACAATAAAATTGCGGTAAATGCTCGATATTATCAAAGTACGGTGTCTAACGTATGCGCATAATAGCGGCAAACAAGACGCTGGAACGCGCCCAAAATATGTCAGCACCGGATGAGGCATTGCGCCTCCTGCATATTGGCAGCTAATGTCTAATGGAATGCTGCCATTGCATAACCTCATTAACTATTATGGTGATAACTAGACGCACTGGATGCACTGTATGATGTCTGATTGAACGCGTTAGAAATACCCGCATCGGCAACAATCTGCAAGTTTGTCACATAGCAGAACATTTTATATTATATATAAATAGTGTTACGAGTTGCGAGCGACTCGAATTAAAATGCCATTAGAATGATTTATTAGAGTTTATTAGAAATTTGCAAACACGTATAACACAGGTACAAATATAACCGAACACAACAAATCCAAACGTAATTCAGAAGGTCGTAATTCGATAAAACGCGCAAAGTCCGTCACTAATAGATTACCGATTGTAGTACACACGTGTCGCTTCGATCGTGGTTCTAGCTCGACTGTCCTCCTCCCTCAATCATGCCATCGTTTTATACTGCACAAATGCAATGTGCCCGGCAACGTGTACCGAATTTCCTAGAATCAGCTTGTACTTTAAAATCCGTAACACCTAGCTAATGGTTACAATACAACAATAGGCCGTTCTCTAGAAACTTATGCCAATAAATAAGTGTAAACAAAAGACATGAGTGAATCATAGGGATATGTTACAATTGGTAAACAATAAGTTTACAAAGCTACAATTGGTAAATATTGCTAAATTGGCCCACAAAGCTCTTTTACTATCAGTTTGCTACACATATAACTCCTTCATTACTTAATATTTTCAAAATCAAATTCAAAAAGCGTTGTTTTAAGTTCTAATATGGTTTCCTTGCCTGTTTACATTACATATTTTACACATTACATTTTCCTTTAACGTATTTTTTTTATGTCACATAACTCCTTCCTCTACTCATGTCTTCAATTCAAATGCCGACGGGTAATAAAATGTGTTTGTTTCAGTTATGCAGCTGGGCTTTGGTTTTGTCGGAACCTGAGTTGTAACAATAGTAATAGAGAAAGAACACTACAGTAAAACCTCTTCTTTAAGTCGAACTTGAACGGAGACGCCAAAAGATTCGAGTTATAGAGTTTTCAACTTATGGAGGATTTCGACGTAAGCTAATTTTGTAAGGAAACATGGGACTTGTAGAGGTTAAGCTTTATATTATATTTATATATATAGAGGTTGTAAAATCAAATATTGCTATGTGCGAGATAGAGAGGTTTAATTTATTATTTCGACTTATAGAGGGTTCAAGTTCCTAGCAACGGAGGTTATTGGGGATTGAAGGGAAGGAAACACAATTTTAATACTCTATTAAGATAACAAATTAAGCTAGGAATTTATTAAGTAGTACAACAAGTACGCGGCATATTTTCTTTGTGAACGCGGCTCTCCGCGGATACGCGTACTTCTTATGAGCTCATATTATCCACTATACGGGGTGGCGGGCGCAGAGGGGAAAGCTGCATTCCTTTGTTGGCAGGGGGAATGGAAGTCGCGGAATTAGCGTTTGGCCTGAGTGACCGCTCTATTCGAGCGTGCAGCGGAGCGGAGAGTGCGGTGTTCATGTCAAACAGATAGAAACGCTAGCGGGTGTCCCTAGTGGCGGCTCCAGCGGGTATGTTTGCGTTGAGCGACGCGTCGGGCGTGCACTGAGACCGTAGATAACCTATTTTAAATGTATCTAAACGCTAAGGAGTGTCCCTAGTGCCAGCCGAGATGTGCGTCGGCTGCAGCGGAATCTTGTGCGTCGAGCAGGGCGTCGCGTACAGGTTTAAACCAGTTTGTTAACGATGAACGCAGCGCGTGTAGCGATGAGCAGTACACGCGTGAGCCAGTACATTTGTCCCGTACAAAATATATTTGTACTGATACGGTTCAAGAGTTGCAATGTACCACTTCAAAATTGTTGTCGCGCTACTACTCAAAAGTAAGAGGAAGGATGGAACGAGGCTTATGATACAACGCTTCTACGGATATTGACATGACAAAGCGGAACAACATGACAATGTCATAGTACCTACGGCTGTCAGTTAAATGAGGTGACCGAGGCAGAGCACATCCGATTCTTAACGAACATTTTCGAACTAGTTTTGAACGGGACAAATTAGGGTATCATGCTCACCGCCTCGCCAGCCTCATCGCTTTAAATTTACTGCCGTGCAGGAACGGAGAAAGAATACAATTTCCTGCGGCCGAGCGGCCTGTCGTAAGAGGCGACAAAACAACCCACATCCACGTGGTAGGGCATTTGCCTGACTGGATGGCTACCACCCCTGGTCTAATGTGTGTTGCAATAACAACCTTGAGTTGTGTTTCGGCATTAGTGACCAGGTTCCTGTCTCCTTTAAGAGAGCAGCAGTGTATTTGTAGCACCTTTGGTGTTGCAAATGTCCATAGGCGATGGTAACTTCTTTCCATCAAGTGGACCGTCTGCCTATCTACTGAACTCCTGCAATAAAAAAATAAAAAAAACTGCCACGGTACAAACCGTACAAATGTCCTCGCCTCATTTGAAGTGGTACATTTTACTGGTTCAGTACAAAATGTCATTTTACTCTTACAAACTCATTTTAAAATCATGTACTGCCCAACAGTACGCGCTTGCACTGAGGCCTCTCGGTTGAACGCTCTATTGCCCGCAGCCCGCCCCGCCGGACGCTTTGCCACTCAGGCCGTACACTCTGTGTCTCGCGCTACAAAACAAATGTACGCAACAAAATTATACGAATTCCATTTTTATATTAAGGTAGGAAACTCTAAATCGACGTTTCGACTAGAACTTTCGCGTGACTGACTGCAATAACTGTCAAGGGTATCTAAAAATAAACCATATCCAGGTGAAATGTATAAGTAGAAATCTTTATAACGCCAATGACCTCAATCGACTGAGTGCGATTGTCTGTTTGTGCAGGATAATAAAAATGATATACCTGTATACGGGTGCTGTGGTATTTTATGGCGCTTTCAACGGTCTAGAATTCTATTAGAGTGGTTAATGCTCAATCCTGGGAAGTGGGGTCGAAGATAAAACTTGATTGAAGTTGAAAAGGTTACTATGTTGAACATGATACGTTATTTTATTTATAGAAATGGAACGCGTCCGTCACTGTCAATATTCAGATTATTGTGACAGTGACAGATTCGAGTTTGACAGAGCGTCAATATACATTCATCCGTTGGATTAAGCGAATATGGAGCCTTTACCGCCATTTTCACATAAGCGACCTTAAGACTGAAGTATATATATTTTAATCAATTATTTTGCTTTGAGACTTTTAGTTTTAGATAGATAGATAACACTTTATTATACGCCAATACAAATTGAACTTAAAATTAAAATTATATCTAGTTATGTACAAAGGGCGGTCTTATCGCTAAAAAGCGATTTCTTTCAGACAATGCCAGAAATGAATTGAGATGATAATGGCGATGGTGGTATACGGGACGAACAACTTACTTTTTAGTCGTTTCAAATCACCACGATTCTAGAGAAGTTTTACTTCAAAAATGATATTTGTGAATGAATGAATGAAAACTCTTTGTTCTTCAGCATAAACTTAAACCTAGACAATTGATATGGATACATTTGCATTATCGGTTATATCGATCTCTTCCAGGCAACCCAGTGTCTAAGAAGATTTTAAAGGAAATTTCAATATACGATTTTTGGTGGTGTACTAAACTAAAATAAAATAAAAGTAATAAAATCACAATAAAATGCTATTAAAAATAAAATATAAATAAACTACTATATCTATATATATAAAAATCAATTGCTGTTCGTTAGTCTCGCTAAAATTGTAGAACGGCTGGACTGATTTGGCTAATTTCGGTTTTGAATTATTTGAGGAAGTCCAGGGAAGGTTTAAAAGGTGAGTAAATATGAAAAAAATGCTTGGAATATAGTAAAAACAACAATTTCGCTTCCCCTTAGTAACTATTCCTACCTGTCAAACATTTGACGTTCGTCCCGTCGTTTAGAAATCAATTAAATTTAAAAGTCGTTCAGAAATCAAATTAAATTTAAAAGTGAAGTTTTTTTTAATTTTTTTTGGTTTTGAATGAAACGTTTGATGTTCGTTTTGACCACATTTTTGACTAAAGTTGAAACATTCTGCAATTGTTATTCAGCTTTTTTATTTATTGATTCTGAGGCGGTACGAGATGCGCCGGGTCAGCTAGTACTTAATAAATTAGATATATATATATACACTCGAACAATGGATACATACATTTAATGTAATAATTTTTATTTAATAGACCGATAATGGTCAGTGTGAATAGTGTGAATGGAGCGTTAGGTAAACTTCTAGGTGCTAAGAACCTCAGCCAGAAGGCCCAGCTTGCCATACACAACGCGGTGCTGGTACCTACGCTCACGTATGGAAGCGAGAGTTGGGTATGGAAGAGAGAGCATGAAAGTAGAGTAAACGCGGTCGAGATGCGAGATCTGCGCAAAATCTGCGGAGTGACGCTCGCGGACCGCGTTCGTAATACCGAAGTAAGAAAGAGAGTTGGTCTGAAAGAGAGTGTCGGGGTGAAGGTAAGAAAAGGAATGCTCCGGTGGTTCGGGCATGTGGAAAGAATGCATGATGAAAGAATCACTAAACATATATAGCGGAGGGTGAGGTCAGGAGCCTTAAGAACAGACGAGTGTGCATAACAAGAGTTATGAATGTCAAAGAAGCAAGTGAGGTGTGTAAGAATAAGCCTGAATGACGCTCTGTTGTTCGTGCCTACCCCGCAAGGGAACTGGCGTGAAGTTATGTATGTATGTATGTATGTATGAGTCGAACAGCCTGTACGGCAGAAGAATTTCCTACGAAGGAAGAAGTGTGTGCAGTTATTGTTACCGAAAGATTTTCATTTGAGCGCAAATTGCAGGAATGAGATGGATAGAGAAAACTAAAAAGTATTATATATAATTATTTATATATAAAAGGCGTGACCAAAAGGCTGGCTTGCACCTAGGGCAACGAACTAGCGTTGCCATCCAACGCGGAAATGCGGCCAGCATTTTGGGCATGCTCCCCGCCGACAGCGATTTGGAGTCAATTTTTTATTTACAGATTTATGTTATTTTGTAAGTATAGCTTTGTTTATAGTTTAGTCTAGTTCATTTATTTTTAACTTTTAGTTTTATTACTTAGTATGAATATTATAAATAACTTGTTCAGTAGCATCCCTAATATAAAAATTTAATACTAAAAATTATTTATATACTTGATGAAATTCAAACAAGTTTTCGTCACACTGCAGGCGTCTGCGGAACATTCCAGCATCAACCACGGTATTAAACGCGGTAGTAATGTCGCCGTATTTTGTCACGTTGGCAACTCCTAGACAGCGGCATTATAATTTGTTTTAGAAAGTTTTCCACCCTTCTCATAGGGTGCTGTTACACAGACGTTCCCCTGTGCAAAAGTAAATTGAATTGTTTTGATATTTATTGTAGAGTACCACTTTGTTTGGCGGACCAAATGAGATTGCTTCTACGATGATATGAAATTGTTGTCTTTGTGCTCTGAATTGCAGTATGATTGCATAGTAACGCTTTGTTTTATGTTTAATTTTATTTTTATCCCTCTCTTTTCTTTCAGCATGTCCCAATTAATTGGGGTCGGCAGAATATGTCTTTTCCTTCCACACTCCTCTATTCTGTGACATACATCTTCTGTCACACCACAAATCATCAAATCATCCTCCACATAATTTTTTTGGTCTACCTTTACATCTGTACCCATCTTGTAGTTTAACATTCTTTTCTTCACGTGACTTTCATCCCTCCTCATTATATGCCCATACCAGCTTAGTCTTCTTCCTCTCAATTCTTCAGTCACGGGTGCAACTTTCAAAGATCCCCTTATGTACTCATTTCTCACCTTATCCATTCTTGTAATTTTTTATTATCATTATTTTATTTTTATCTGTTTAGTCTAAAAGATAATTTTTCACTTATAGTTCGGTCGTTATATAAAGCCACATTTGACACTTGTCAAACTGAGTTTAGTAGTGAATCGACATAGGAAGTGACACATCACCGAATAGATTAAAATCAAATAATTTATAATTTTCAAAAACATATTTTGTATCGTTGCCTTTTTTATTTTTAAAATGTAGAAAATGTACCTTTTATGTAACCTATAAAAGGTACATACATACATAACTTCACGCCAGTTACCTTGCGGGGTAGGCACGAACAACAGAGCGCCATTCAGGCTTATTCTTACACAACTCACTTGCTTAAAAGGTACTTAATAAAATAAATAGGAACTAATTATTTAAATAATGACGATTAATATCCTTGTATAATTATACTTATACTTGCACACCAGTGAAACTGGTAAAATGTACTGAATCATGTATTTCTAGAAATGACACCTATATACAACTACATTTATCCAAGAATAAATATTTCATTTAAAATATTTCATTTCATTTCAAATATTTCATTTCATTTCAAATATTTCATTTCATTTTAAATATTTCATTTCATTTCAAATATTTCATTTCATGTTATTTCAAATATTTCATTTAGTTTCAAATATTTGATTTCATTTCAAATATTTGATTTCAAATATTTTATTTCAAATATTTAATTTCAATCATTTTTATCAAAATCGGCCTCAGGAGTCTTTTGAGTATTCTCCGCTATGTGGATACTTTAGGATATAGCGCATTTGAAAGATTAATTCTGTATAAAATATCGCCGCTTTACATTTTGAAGCACGCATACAGTTTGTTTCACACAAAACTTTGCAGGCAGTGTAATGAGAAGAAATCTTTCCGGAAACTTCGACCATATCATTTCTCGCTGAACATTGTTTCAATTTCTTTCCGTAAACTTTGCGGATGATCCCGTTCCTCCGAATAGCTGGCGAACGCATATTTACAGGTTTCGGTGCGATATTAATATATATGTCCTTACGAAACTTTTTTTATTGTTTCCACAACTTTGTAGAATTTCTTTCGGAAGATTAATAAAGCTTTTGTTTGCGCGTTGTCATTTCATCCTGCCTTTGACAAAGAACGGATTATGCTGGTTATGGAAATTTCTTATATTGTGTTGAAGTGGTTCCAAAGGAGATAAGTACGAGCTCTAAGTGCCTATATGCACAATGCGGCAAGCCGCAGTCGGGTCTGACATATATATGCAGGAATCGTATTTGTTATTATAAAATAACCATATGACGGAAGTAGTCAATAATCGGATAGAGTATTCTTTCATGTAGTATCCGGAAGTTGTTTAACCGGATGTCAACGTAGAAGCATTTATTATTAAGCTAACGTATATTGGAAACGGAGTAACAGGATGTTGGAAGTGGGTTTTATGAAAGAAGCGTAACTGAAGTGGCGCCACAGCATTACCGGATGGTGTCACTGCGGCGCGCTACGAGGACCTGTTAAATACGCGGTGTCCGGGCAGAGGAGGGGCAGTCCTCAATCGGCAGTCTACGACCGACGGTGTACAACTAAGTTTACGACCGACAGTCTGCATTGACAGTCTTGGCCGAGGAGCACATAATATATTGTGGTCGATAATTACTGCTTGATAAGCGCAGTGTTTTTGGAGGGCAAATAGCTGCTCGACACCTGACAAGCGTGGATGCAACTCTTGGAGTTGTCCTAATATTTTTGTGTATTATTGTGTAATATTTAATATCGTAGTTGTGGTAATTCTAGTGTAATAAACTTTGATTACAATATTTCAGATTATTATTGTGTTATTCTCCGAGCGTCATTCGTTCGCTCCCGGCGTGAACCCGACATATACATATATGGCCGCAGGTGAGTATTAGTAGATTGTTACACGAGAGGTAGATGGGCATATTGTCGGAGGTGAGACGGTATTTCACATGTGAACAGCTGTTAGTGTTGTACAAAACACAAGTAGAAAGAAAGAAAGAAGAAAGAATAAATTTATTTCAAGAAATAGCGACATACTTATTGCTAACATGTATCCTAAAAATAAAAACATATTTTAAGAATTTGTACGCCGCATTTTCCGCAAACAAGGTTTGCACTCAGCTTGTTGCTGTGCCGGCTTAATATCCGACACAGCGCTGATTTTCAGTGCAAACCCTTCTTTTGAAGTAATACTAAAACGACCCGAATATTTGAATGAGTTTAATTTAAAACTATTTAATTTGTAATTTATAATATATTTGTACATAGAAGAAACAGTGTAAATATATTGTTAACGTTATGATTAAAATAATAAAACAATATACATACACACACACACACACACACACACACACACACACACACACACACACACACACACACACACACACACACACACACACACACAGACACACACACACACACAGACACACACACACACACACACACACACACACACACATATATATATATATATATATATATATATATATATATATATATATATACACACACACACAAGTACGAGCATGTATGGAGTAGTGCTTTCATTAGGATGGCTCAGCCAAATATAAACTCGAAGTAATAAAAATTTTCCTTCCACCTATTTTAATACATACATACATACATAACTTCACGCCAGTTCCCTTGCGGGGTAGGCACGAACAAAAGAGCGCCATTTAGGCTTATTCTTACACATCTCACTTGCTTCTTTGACATTCATAACTCTTGCCATGCACCCTCGTCTATTCTTAAGGCTCCTGACATCACCTTCTGCTAGTACACGATCAATTTGATCATGGAAGGTGTGTCGTGGCCTTCCAAGACTTCTGCATTTTAATATTATATAAAATTATTAGAGCTAGGCATGTTTGCTGAAGAGTTTCTTGCGCCGCTTCTTCTCTTCAAGCCATAACATGTTGCGAAGCGGTAGTAAATTAGATTAGGCTCCCATAGAGTAAATAATAACCATAAACAAAATTAAAATTAACAAGTTGGCGGTAAACTAAATAAAACTTTAACAATACTCGTTGACACTTGACATCTTTGTCCTCCGTGATCACGGCCACTGAAAAGTGGCCGAAACGTCGGAAAAATCAAAATCAAATAAAATTACCGCGCTTAAAACCGTTAAAACGTAGCTTTATTATGTATACAAGTCGCGAAAACTTAAGAAAATATTATCAACTCGAAGCTCTAGAGTCGATTGAGCGGAGAGCCAGGAGGCTGGTTGGCAACGACCAGCTTTTCGATGACAAAACGCAAAGCCTCGAACATCGACGCAGGGTTGCCAGCTTATCGTTTTTCTATCGGATTCATTTTGGAGTGTGCAGCTGAGCTCTTCGATCTGATCCCGCCATCTCCGTTCCATCATTGGATAACCACACGAACCGGCATGCGGCATCGATATATGATTGATATTCCACCTATTAGAACGAAGCGCTTTGCATCTAGCTTCATCATACGCACCGTAAAGGAGTGGAACTCATTGCCGGAGTCTGTCTTTCCGGATACTTATGACCTGGGTGTTCCGTCCTTGCCTAGTATAAAGTAGATAAAACATCGCTCCATCAATTTTGCTGTCTACCCTCTTTTCTGTGTGAGGCGACGACTAACGCAGCAGGGTATAGGCAGCCATTTTGGTTGTTCGGAGTCAACGTTTGATAAAGAAGACACTGCGCCGTGCGCTCATCTTTAACTATCAACCATTCTGAACTTCAGCTAATTGTGATTACTGGCCGTGCCAAAAACTTTTACTATAATTAGACTTTGTTAAAAGTGTTAGCTCTAAGGTGGAATCTAGTGCCGTGTGCTGTTCCTGTGTGTAACCTGAACCGAGCCAGGAGTGGGCGGATCTCAAGGTTGGTGGAGCTTCTACTTTTCTAGTGTAAAGGTCTAGGGCATATCTCTCTCATACAGTCCATATAAATCGAACCACATTAACCGTGGGCTATAAGCGCCCCACACTGGGTGTCTTCAAGTCCCGTGTGAATAGGTACCTTCTAGGTAAGCGTGCTCCATCCTGGACCGTATCTTCGCTCCATATAGGGCAAGATTGTGATCAAACGCGAACCTATATTACAATTTAAAAAAAGTGAAAATGACGAGCGAGGGCGCTAATAATTCGAGTGCCTAAATAGGCATTTTTTTAATTGCAGGAGATCCAAAGACAGGCAGACGGTTCACTTGATGGAAAGCGGTTACCATCGCCTATGGACATTTGCAACACTAAAGGTGCTACAAATGCGCTGCTGCTTTCTTAAGGGAGATTGAAACCTGGTCACTAATGCCGGAACACAACTCAGGGTTGTTATGGCGATATACTTTAGATCAGGGGTGGTAGCCATCCAGTCGGGTAAATGCCCTACAACCTGGCTGTGGGTTGTTTTGTCGCCTTTTACGACAGGCCGCCCGGCCGCAGGAAATTGTATTCTTTCTTCGTTCCTGCACGGATAATACCGTATAATAACGACAGCAGGAGAGTCATCTTTTTGGGGAGATTACGAAATCAGAAAAAGCATGGGGATTGAGAGGAATAATATGCGTAAAACATAGATACGGTCTGTGTGCCATTGTTTTCCACTTGAGTTTATTCGACACCGTGACAAGGGTCACGTGCAGGGTTGGATTTCGTACTATAATAGTACATTATGGTACTAGTGTGTAACATTGGTGATTACCGCCGAGGCGCCATTGAGACTCGAGCCGTAGACGAGGGTCTTAAGAGAGCCGAGGACGGTAATCATCAATACACACGTGTATCATACGATGTTTTTCAACACACTTGTGAATAAAATAACAACAAAAACTCATTTTATTTAGTAGATAAAAAAGTTATATATGAGTGAATGTTTTATTTATTAAACACGTACGAGTTAAAATTATCTATTTAAATAAGAAGTTGCATGAAATGAGCAAGCAATAGGAACATTAATTTATTTGTTCTATAGAACACGATCTTTTTTTTTTTGAATAAAAACTTTTTTAAGAGCAAAGCAACTCAACCAAAAAAATTAAAAAAAAAATCTATAACTCACTAGTGAGTTATAATGTTTTTTACTCACAGTTTGGTTATGGGTATCATTCTGTGCCTAATTGCGGTGACCATAGAGCCACTTTATGAGCAAGTGTGTTGAAAAATATAGTTATATATTTATTATTAAAGTGTAAGTAATCGTACAGTAATTATGTATACCACCGTCGCCACTCCTAATCAGAATATTCTTGCCACGGGTTGTCTGGAAGAGATCGCTTTTTAGCGATAAGACCGCCCTTTGTACCCAACTAGACTAATACTAGTTCGTAAGTTTCTCTGTAATGGTGTACAATAAAGTGTTATCTATCTATCTATAATTATAGTATTTGTACTACAATTTCATGCTTCATACTATATACTATTCATATCTAACGATAGTACGAAAAAATAAATTAATTTCAATACCTTGCCTATTTGAGTAACATAAGTAGTATGTAAATACCATTCGGTGCTAAGCCAACATTAAAAAAAAAGTTCATTGAGATGTAATCACGTTGTCTAATCTGTAGTCGAAGAATACAGATTATACTTCGGGGAGTTTTTGGCGGGAACTGAAAGGAGATGTGCTGTGCAGTTTTATTTTCTAAAAATGTGTAAAATTACTCTAAAATGAACAATAGTTATAGGATATTTATAGTTTTTGAGTAGTAATTATGTGTTTTGTGAGAAATATGAACTGTATAGTCAAATGTGGCCTTTTGAGTTGTCACAAGAGCTCCGTTGAATGGCACTAGCTGATTACCTACAGTTCAGCTGTGCTACACATAGGCTTAAGAAAATGAAGAAACTACATTGTAAACTAAGATCTGGCTTAAAGGCCTAGCTACCAAGCCATAAACTTAAATAAAATAATAAAAAAAAGATTATAAATCGTCATCCATGAACTATTTACGGGGAGTTCTCGTGTATTATACTTCTTCTTCTGACATTCTGTTTCTGAAAAGACAGTAGCAAAAGTGGGAATTCTACTAATTTTATTCCTACTGAGGATATTATAATTAGATTTTTTTTTTTTTTTTATTTATCAGAAAAGCAAATAGATAGAATATATATTTTATAACTAATGTGATAATCTGTATGTTATCCAACAGCACTTTTCACATTTTATTTTAGGACATATATTTTTTTTTTTGCCGCTGACCACGCAAGTTACATGTAGTAACAAAAATAATAATAAAATATAATACAAATACAGCATTAAGGTGGAGACGACGTGCTTAGAAGTTTGTTTAATATTTTATGTTTGAATTTACTAATAGCCATAGAAAATGTGTCAATTTCATTAAAGTAATAATAATAATAATAATCGGCAGACAAACACACACATTGCATATCCCCAAATTAAGCAAGTTACGCTTGTGTTATGGGTAATATACAACGGGCTACTCTGGGGCCGATCCCAGACACCCAGACCATAGTAAATAACGGAGAAAATACGTTTCCGAAATTTACTATACCAGCAATCGAACCCGGAGCCTCTGCGTTGGAGTGAGGTAGGTCGGCAAAGGCTTAGCCCGCTCAACCACAGAGGCCATCTAAGATTCTAAGATTTCTGAGGATGAAACTAATATTGAAAAACTGATTAACTTGGTAGAGGACTAAATTTTATGTAAACTCCTGTTGATTTAATGTTTAGGTATTTTTAATTCAAAATAATAAATCTACATACATACATACATACATAACTTCACGCCAGATCCCTTGCGGGGTAGGCACGAACAACAGAGTGCCATTTAGGCTTATTCTTACACACCTCACTTGCCTCTTTGACATTCATAACTCTTGTCATGCAAGCTCGTCTGTTCTTAAGGCTCCTGACATCACCTTCTGCTAGTACACGATCAATTTGATCATGGAAGGTGTGTCGTGGCCTTCCACGACTTCTGCATCCATCCACTTTTACATTGTATATCTGTTTAGTCATTCTTTTATCATGCATTCTTTCCACATGCCCGAACCACCGGAGCATTCCTTTCCTTACCTTCACCCCGACACTCTCTTTCAGAATAATAAAGTGTACTATAATTTGTTTTTATGATATTAGTTACGCGGATGACATGGTGTTGCTGGGTCCGTCTATCAGCGCCGTAAGGACTTTGTTGTCTATATGCGAGAACTACGCGGAGGAGCATGGGCTGAAGTACAACTCTAAGAAGAGTGAAATATTAGTTTTTAAAACACAAAAGACGCAGAAGCGTCTTCTTTCTATCCGTGCAGGAACGGAGAAAGAATACAATTTCCTGCGGCCAGGCGGCCTGTCGTAAGAGGCGACTTAACAACCCACAGCTAGGTGGTAGGGCATTTACCCGACTGGATGGCTACCACCCCTAGTCTAAAGTATGTCGCCATAACAACCTTGAGTTGTGTTCCGGCATTAGTGACCAGGTTCCAGTTAGGTTAAGAGCATTTGTAGCAACTTTGGTGTTGCAAATGTCCATAGGCGATGGTAACCGCTTTCCATCAAGTGGGCCGTCTGCCTGTCTGCTGATCTCCTGCAATAAAAAAAAAAAGAAGCGTTCACCTATCCATGTCCCTCCTGTGTTTTTCAATGGCGTAGCTCTTAAGATGGTTGATAGCTTCAAGTACTTGGGGCATATTGTAAGGAGTGACCTTAGGGATGACGAGGATATAGAGAGGGAACGTAGGGCGTTGGCGGTTTGGGGCAACATGTTGGCTCGCAGGTTCGCTCGAAGCACAGTTGAAGTAAAAACTACTCTTTTCAAAGCTTATTGCCAGTCATTTTACTCGAGCGGCCTGCGGGTAGACTATACGCAACGAGCCATTAACGCCCTACAAGTACAATATAATAATGTTTTCAGAATGCTGTTGGGGTTGCCGCGGCACTGTAGTGCGTCTGGGATGTTTGCGGAGGCCCGCACAGATGGTTTTAAGGCGATTATCCGGAAAAAATCCGCGTCGCTGATGCAACGCTTGCGCGGCAGCACCAACAGCCTTCTGAAGGCTATTGCGGTCAGATTTGACTGCCCCTTCCAAGAACATTGGATAGGGGTAGTCATCGGCTTAAAATAAGTGGCTTAAAAAAAAGTCTTAAATACTAGAAGAATAAATATTACTAACACTACTAACATTAATCTAGAAGATAATTGTAATTAACACATACATACATACATACATACATACATAACTTCACGCCAGTTCCCTTGCGGGGTAGGCACGAACAACAGAGCGCCATTTAGGCCCATTCTTACACACCTCACTTGCTTCTTTGACATTCATAACTCTTGTCATCCACACTCGTCTGTTCTTAAGGCTCCTGACATCACCCTCCGCTAGTACACGATCAATTTGATCATGGAAGGTGTGTCGTGGCCTTCCACGACTTCTGCATCCATCCACTTTTGCATTGTATATCTGTTTAGTCATTCTTTCATTCTGTAATTAACACACTAACGAAATATGGACCCCGGTCTGAAATAAAGTCTATATTATTATTATTATAATTTTTTACAAATACTATATTTTTAATTTTTTTATGCTATGGTTTTTAGCTTACCCAAATCCAACCCTGGTCACGTGTAAAGTTGTATCCAACCGTAGTTTTAGCGTCGCACAAAATATGTGCACAATAAATATCGTAACGTGTAACGTGTAGCAGCAAACAAAACTCGGGTCCCATTTTTTTTGTACAAATTCACAACAAATGTTCATGTTGTTTTTAGAACAATATGTATTTTATAATACAACTACGTTTTCACGGTTTTAAGTGCGGTAAATTATTTGATTTTTGTTTTTCCGACGTTTCGGCCACTTTTCAGTGCAAACGCGCAAAGTCCGTCACTAAAAGATTCCAGATTGTGGTACACACGTCTCGCTTCATTCGTGGATCTCGCTCGACTGCCTCTCTCCTCCATCATGTCCTTGTTTTATACTGCATAAATGCAATATGTCCGCACGGCAGCGTGCACCGAATTTCCTAGAGTCAGCTTGTACTTTAAATCCGTAACACCTGGCTAATAATTACAATACAATAATAGGCCGTATGCCAATAAGTAAACAAAAGAAGACGACCATAAAATAATTTCAATGTTAATAGTTGAAATGCCGATGGGTAATAAATGTGCTTTGTTTCAGATACGCAGGTGGATTTTGTGTTTGTCGGGACCTGAGTTGTAACAATATTATCTACAATTTCCAAACAATAATGTATTAAATTCTTGTCATTCATAACCCTTTAATTAAAATAGTTTATCAATGACTTCAATCCGCTATCGGTTGTACCAATTTGCTAAGTTTCACATACTGTAAAATTGTTGAAGGGATGGCGAGGTGTTCTAAAAATGTTTGTGTCGAGTCAGTGTATGAAATGCATGTAAACAGTAAGGTACATACATACATACATAACTTCACGCCAGTTCCCTTGCGGGGTAGGCACGAACAACAGAGTGCCATTTAGGCTTATTCTTACACACCTCACTTGCCTCTTTGACATTCATAACTCTTGTCATGCAAGCTCGTCTGTTCTTAAGGCTCCTGACATCACCTTCCGCTAGTACACGATCAATTTGATCATGGAAGGTGTGTCGTGGCCTTCCACGACTTCTGTATCCATCCACTTTTGCATTGTATATCTGTTTAGTCATTCTTTCCACATGCCCGAACCACCGGAGCATTCCTTTCCTTACCTTCACCCCGACACTCTCTTTCTTACTTCGGTATTACGAACGCGGTCCGCGAGCGTCACTCCGCAGATTTTGCGCAGTGCTCGCATCTCGACGGCGTTTACTCTACTTTCATGCTCTCTCTTCCATACCCAACTCTCGCATCCATACGTGAGCGTAGGTACCAGCACCGCGTTGTGTATGGCGAGCTGGGCCTTCTGGCTGAGGTTCTTAGCGCCTAGAAGTTTAACTAACGCTCCATTCACACTATTCCCCAAATTCACTCTTCTTTCTATATCAGCGGTGTACCTTCCATCCCTGCTAAAAGCACATCATAACATAACACATAAACAGTAAGGTCTCTGATTATAAGTATAGTGACCATTTGCTGTTCTTTTATTACCATGAACCCTTCTGAGTTGTTGTAAGTATTACACTAGTTAACAGTAAAAATGGCGTGATGAACACCTAGATACCTCTAATCGTATATTTGCTGAATAAATAATTCTTACAAATGCGTAATTTGCAAGAAAATACAAATCCCGAGGGTGCTATAACATTGAACCATGGCGTGTAGACAACATCGATCGTCTCCTTAATAATTCACAGACGGACTTTCCATTGACGCATTTATGGCCACCGTAGTCTACTGGTGTTTTTTATTATCAACTAGCAAGTGCCAGAAAAACTTCGTTCGCGTTGGAATGACGACGAAAAAAAGTGAACATTAAGAATATTTACATACATCTATACAAATAAATAAAATTTAAGTGTCTGTTTGTAATGTTAAAATAACAGCTTTTTACTCTTTTTTTATTGCAGGAGTTCAGCAGACAGGCAGACGGCCCACTTGATGGAAAGCGGTTACCATCACCTATGGACATTTGTAACACCATAGGTGCTATCACATTGGTAGCACCTAGGGTGTTACACTGCTGCTCTCTAAAGGGAGACTGGAACCTCGCCACTAAAGCCTATGGTCATTTGCAACACCAAAGGTGCTAGAAATGGGCGCAAATACTGTCTCTTAATGCACACTGGAACCTGGTCACTAATGCCGGAACACAACTCAAGGTTGTTATGGCGACATACTTTAGACCAGGGGTGGTAGCCATCCAGTCGGGCAAATGTTCTACCACCTGGCTGTGGGTTTTTTTGTCGCCTCCTACGACAAGCCGCTCGACCGCAGGAAATTGCATTCTTTCTCCGTTACTGCACGAATAAAAAATATATAGATAACTCGACGCATATATACGGTACTTACATAAAAATCATTTTTTTTGTCTATCTGTCTAGATCGGTCAGCTTATAAGTTAATGTCAGAAGGAGTAACTTAGGCTTCTTATTTTAGGGTTCCGCGAAAAAAATTAAAACCATTTGTTCCAGCCAGCTAATCTCTGAAATGGCTGGACCGATTTTGACGGGACTTTCAATGGCCACTGGTAGTTTTGACGTGATGTTCTAAGGCAAAACAAAAATTCTAAAAAATTGTATTTTCGGAATCTTCTCATCCGAATTATGCCTCCTGATTTTTTTCACATTACTAAACGCAATATAAACTCGAACTATTTACACATTTATTATAGTATATAGATAGGTAGATTAGTGCGGGATGTATATAACGAAACACATAGAACTTTGAGAAGCGTTTTATTTGAATTAAGAACGAAAAAAGCAGATTTAAAGTTTAGACCCTAGAGAGCTACTACGACAAGTGCATTCGACCAGTCGAAGTGAGAAAATGATCCTTCGTCACTACGCCCGCTCGCTTTTATATCCGTTTAGTAAACACAACTACCCACAAATTTTACATTAGTAAATTTACATTACATATTGCAACTAATGTTATTAACCATATTTTTTTTATTATGTTATAACATTTAAAACAAACATACAGATAAATACACTAGGTAATATGTACATTGTATACCATAATCCAGATCTTGATTATTAAATTGAAGGTAGTTGAAAGAGTATACCGGTCTGATCCCAGCCACCGCATTGTTAATTTAGCCTCTGTGTGACTTAGCTTTACAAATTGCCTTTACCAATATTCTCTTCGTATTTAACAACGTAACTCCCTTTGTTTTTGTTTGTTTAGGAAATTTTGTGATTAAGCTTTGTGCTCTATGGAATTATCTTCTCTCTTTATATTTGAACAAAAATCCTTTGTGGATCGGGTGGCATTTATTTATTAACACAATTTCATATCATTGTTCTTTACATCTATACTAATAACAATATTATAAAGAAATAAAGTTTCTGAGTTTGTTTGCAGAAAGTAATCTCTTGAACTATTGATACAAGTGACAACTTAGACGGTGTGACATATTAATAATAATAAAAAAAATGAAAATTGGTTCATAATTGACGGAGAAATCGCGTAACAAACATCCATAAAAAATCAACATACATACTTGAGAACTTTCTTCTTTTTGAAGTCGGCTAATCATTGACAATTTTTAAATTAAGAACGTTATAACCCCAACTTTTGAACAACCAAAGTATAAACAAAAAGCATTATCTCAAATGAATATAAAGTCATGGACGCAACAGTAATCCGGCATAATCTGATAAAACCCGCATAGAGCGGAATAGTAGCGACTGTACAAAAACATTGTCACCCTACTACAATGTTACAGTGGACAGGTGTTAACAGAAGTGTTCATGGTTCGTTCACCCCTTTATTACTGGAGGTTTCTGTTTGAATTGAATGCAATTTAATATATTGTTGAAAATAATATATACAGAAAAGACAAATGGGAAATATTGCATGTATTGTTTAAAGGTACAAAATAAAATATTTGTTTTCAGGTTTTGTTGGACTGAAATATTCGTAAAGATATATTTTTTTATTGCGAAACTGGCACACATAACAGACGGCCTAACTAATGGAAAGCGGTTACCGTTGCCTGTAGAAACGCAGCCAACGTGTTGCCATCCTTAAGTGTGCATCTTGAGTGACATTAAACAAATGTTCAACATGTTTGAACTTGTCCGGAGTGTGAGCGGGCGCAGTATTTCAAATGTAACATGAATTCTGCTCTCTTTATTGCGAATGCAGTATTTGCAATATGGCGGGTTCGAGAAAAACGCGGTAAACATCTACACAATATGTTATATAGCTTTCTAGTGTATCTAACAAAAAAACTTTGAAAGTTGCACCCGTGACTGAAAAATTGAGAGGAAGAAGACTAAGTTGGTATGGGCATATAATGAAGAGGGATGAAAGTCACGTGACAAAAAGAATGTTAAACTACTAGATGGATGGGTACAGATGTAAAGGTAGACCAAAAAAAAGATGGATGGCATGTGTGAAGGATGATATGATGATTTGTGGTGTGACAGAAGATGTGTGTCAGAATAGAGGAGTGTGGAAGGAAAAGACATATTGTGCCGACCCCGATTAATTGGGCTATGGTGGAAGAAAAGAGATTTCTGCAAATAAATTTAAACCCAAAATAATAATTAATAACCCAGGCACAGAAAAGAAAAAAAACAACACACATGGCACTAGATACGACTATATATAAGTATAGATATGAGGCCAACACTGTACATGCACTTCTTCACAACACCAGCATGTAACAGATACACTCTACATTAGTATAAGTTTAGTATTAAAATTAGAATAAATTAATATAATAAGTTATTCTTAAGGTACACCAAAACAGAAAAATTACTACATATAATGTCACATACACTAACAAAAATAAACAATAAGCGTGTATGGAGTCTCAAATTTTTCATAGAAATTAAGTAGTAAAAAAGGGTACGGAACTCGAGTCCGTAGAGATATTAATAATAATAAAAAAAAAACAAAAATGTCGATTACTACAAGTGTAATTTGTAGGGTAGAACTGTATTGTGTAACTCCGCTCCGTAATCCGCTGTGCATGGTGCACCGTAAGTCAGAACGCACACATAGGATTGAATAAACAGAATTGGACAGTTGGATGATATCTCATATGTCCGATCTTTCGATGGAAAGATCGGACATATGAATATATGGAATGGCTTAAGAGAGATGGGTTGGGGATGGTGGTCCGGCTGGCCGTCTGCCTGTTCGTTGCACTCGTACAATAAAAAAAAAACTCTAAGAGATACGATTATGATTCTAGCATGGCTCTACCACATATGTAGGTATAAATAATATCAGTTCATATAGTTCTCACTACAGGGTTTGAGTGTTCCTATTTTAAGGAAGAAAATTCTACATTTGGCTAAAGCAAATTATCAGAATTGACACATCGGTTATATTGTGCAGGTTTCATTACAATGTTTTACTTTTCCGCCAAAACAAGCATAATAGGTACCTAATTGGAACAGTAGGTCAGAAACTGTCTAAGTGATGTATGCTTCCCAGCCAGGATTCGGACCCGCATCGACTGAAATGAGAGCTTAAGACACCAGAGCGTTACCAATTAAGCTAGCATGACAATTTTTTTATTCATGTCGAACAAAGTGCCATGTGGGATATTCCGGATTTTCTTGTTTGGGAAAATAAACCTGTAATTTGTTGGGGTTTTGTTGAATGGCTGAAGACACGCGAACAGGGGCAGAAGAGGGGACAATAATGTTGCCAGTTTCCGAAAACATGTCCGGGAGAGAAGTCATATTATTTATTTTATTACATATGTATATGTGATTTGTTTTACTCTTATTCACGATATTATTTAATTATATATGAATATCTTAATAATAGATATATAAAAAAGTTATGTCATTTGTCTTTTTGACACATTCTGTATAAAGTTTTTACATTACGATTTTTACTCATCTTTGTTATTAAAAATAAATGATTCTTATATTTCTTTTGTTTTAATTATTGCATGGTAATTTTGTTAGAATTCAGTATTTATTAATACCTTAATTTTAAAATAAAATATGAAGCAAATAGCCCAAAGCCAGAACCTTACAACCCGAGCATTCCAGCCATAGCCAAATTGCAGCTTTTTGACTGACGCCAAACATTTTTATGGCAATTCGTAAGTCACATTTTACAAAAGAGTTTAATTTTGGAGACAAATACAATTTTACACTTAGCACACTTATAATCGTTTGTAAAACAATATTTATTTAAAAGAGCGAACATTAATTCGCTAAATTATTAGGATAGAAATAATTTTATTAAATGTTTAGACAATGAATAATAGGTTATTTGACTCGTTACAGAAATTACGTCATAAGTTGGTACGCTCGTACAACGTCGAGGCGGCTTCAAAGTTTTAATGTAATAAAAATTATCTCACCTGATTTGACAGTCGACTACCCTATTCTTGTTTAAGATAAATTTAAATTACTAGATTTATAAAAACAGCAAAAATTTTGCTTGTTATCCTCTAGGCTTATGTTGCATTAATTAATATCCCTATCTAGTTTACAGAGAATCTGGTATACTGCCAGGTGGTAGGGCATTTGCCCGACTGGATGGCTACCACCCCTGGTCTAAAGTATGTCGCCATAACAACCTTGAGTTGTGTTCCGGCATTAGTGACCAGGTTCCAGTCTCCATTAAGAGAACAGCAGCGCATTTGTAGCACCTTTGGTGTTGCAAATGTCTATAGGCGATGGTAACCGCTTTCCATCAAGTGGGCCGTCTGCCTGTCTGCTGAACTCCTGCAATAAAAAATAAAAAAATATAAAAGTTATCTTCCAAAAATTTTCAATAAAAATACAGCAACACATATTATAAACGTCGTAGAGGCGGAAAAAACTACTAAATAACTCATGGATGCACGACTGCTAGGGGTCAAAGGACTTTTGTACTCGATTGTACTCAGAATACTTAAATTGAATTCTTACCAATAGTCATGTGTATACCACGCATGACTTGATAACCGGTACAAATTGAAAAGTGTTTCATAAAGCACGAGCTTCATAGAACTTCGTGGCATTCTAATTTTACGTCCATAAGTATATATATATTAAAAAATACATACAACCCAAAATTTTCACCCTTCTACCACTAACCACTATTTTTTAATAGCGATATTAGTATTTAAAAAAATTTCTACTCGGATGACTTACATTCACATTTGAACCAGGTAGATGGCGCTGCGATAGGGTACCAGAATGTAGGTGTTTTTTTGTTTTTTTTTATTTTATTTTTTTTTATTGCAGGATATCAGCAGACAGGCAGACGGCCCACTTGATGGAAAGCGGTTACCATCGCCTATGGACATTTGCAACACCAAAGTTGCTACAAATGCGCTGCTGCTCTCTTAAGGGAGCCTGGAACCTGGTCACTAATGCCGGAGCACAACTCAAGATTGTTATGGCGACATACTTTAGACCAGGGGTGGTAGCCATCCAGTCGGGCAAATGCCCTACCACCTGGCTGTAGGTTGTTAAGTCGCCTCTTACGACAGGCCGCCCGGCCGCAGGAAATTGTATTCTTTCTCCGTTCCTGCACGGATAGAGATAGATGTGTTCAAGTTTGTCCATCCATTCCATTCCGGGACAAACATCCATTAATTTAAACCATAAATTAACCAGATTGGACCCAGTAGGTGGCGCCGCGATACTCCTCCTAAACGAAGGGCCTGATTTTGCTGATTTTTTTTGTTTGTTCAAGTGGATTTGAGAATAGCTTAGATTAACATTTCGTCACGGTAGATGGAGCTGGAATCGGGTTCAAGATTTTTATTTTTTATAAGCAGGACGTCTGCCGGGTACAGCTAGTATATATGTATATATATATATATATATATATATATATATATATATATATATATATATATATATATATACACGTTATATTACGTACGTAGTACATTATACCTTATTGCATATAAAAGCAATACAAGGTTTTAGGGGCTAGAATTACGTAATAAAAAACTGTCATTAGCCATCACACCATCACAGTCCACTGTTGGACGTAGATCTCCCCAAGTCGGCGCCCCTCAGTCCGGTCCTCCGTCTGCTTCATCCAGCGCCTATCGGCGACCTTGCGCGGGTTGTCAGTGCGAGCTGGAGTGCATACGACACTACGTTTCAAATAAAAAAAAATCATAATAATTAAAAATCTTTCAAGAACTTCAAAAAATAATAACACAATTCATTCACATAGAAATATAATGCAAAATGTTGCCTGTAAAAACAAGTCATGGACGGGGTATTTATTAGATTATATCGAACAAGTAGAAGTATCATAATTATATATTATTCACCCATAACTGATATTATTGTAATACATACCAATTGTTAATATCATTTGTTCCAAGTAGTACCATCTATTGTACTATTGTCATTTTTGCGGGTAGTTATGATTATTACTCGTCTCGTTTAGTCATCGCTTGGATATAAAAGCGAGCGGGCGTAGTGACGAACGATCATTCTTACTTCGGCTTTTCTCGGTTGTACACGTCACAATAGCGCTCTCTGGTATGTAAATATTGTGCAAAAACTATAAGTTATAATTAATTGTACTTCCAATCGGCATTTTTTTATTTGAAAATTACATAAACCAGTTCTCCAAGTTTACGTGTGTTGTTGTGTAATTTACGCACTAACATTATATTACGTCGGGGAAAATGTTTTTTTCACATTTTATACAAAAATTAAAAAGGTTTTTTATAAAGTTTATTTACATTTGACTAAAGTATGTAGGTGCCATTTTGTTGGATAACTTTTTGCCATCTTGTAGGTAGGGACGTGATCCCATTGCTATAAAAATTTTGGGACTTCTGATCACAAAACTGTGACAAGTGGTTTTGGCAGTCCTCTCGTGATGTTAACCTGAAACTGCCTAAGGAATTCTGCAGAGACCGAAACAGGTGAAAATCTGAAGGTGCAAGGTCAGGACTATACGGCGGATGCATTAACACCTCCCAGCCAAACTCTCGTAATTTTTGCTGAGTGGCTAAAGATGTGTGAGGTCTAGCGGTATCATGGTGAAAAACCACACCTCTTCTGTTGATTAATTCCGGCCGCTTTCTCTCAACTTTTTGCTTTAAACTCATCAGTTGTTCGCAGTACAGTTCAGAATCGATGGTCCTGCCTGGCGGTAACAGCTCATAATGAATAATGCCCTTCCAATCCCATCATACACACAGCATCACCTTGTTGCGAGTTAACCCGGGTTTCGCCACAGTCTGTGAAGCCTGACCGGCCTTTGACCACGATCTTTTTCGCACGTTCTTGTCGTACGTGATGAACTTTTCATCACCAGTTATCAGCTTCTTCAAAAATGGTTCGGTTTCATTACGTCGTAATAAAGAATCACAAATGAGTACACGGTTCATTAGGTTTCTTTCAGTGAGCTCACGAGGCACCCAAATATCGAACTTTTTTGTGTACCAAGCTTTTTTCAAATACGCCAAAACCATTTTGTGGTCAATTCCCAGTTCTCCAGCTACATCGTAACTACTGATATGTCGATCTTGCTGCACTTTTTAAAAATGGCATCAATTTTGTCCGTAACAGGGCGACCAGAGCGACCTGCATCTTTGATATCAAAATTTACGGATTGAAAACGCTTAAACCAAATTTACGCTACTCTCACAGATACTGCATTAGGTCCATAAACATCACAATTTTTTTTCGCGTCTAGTGTTGCATTTTTACCTTTTTTGTAGTAAAATTTTAAAATGTATCGAATTTCTTCATTAGATTCACTCATTTTAACAATAAGAAAAACAAAAGAAAATCACCCATTTTCCTAATTTGAATTTGGAATTGTCTTCTTTAAATTGAAACTTTTTAATGATACCAAAACCAGCCAGATACAAATGGATCTTATTACAAGTTCATACATACTATATGCGAAAAGACTTTTTCCCCAACCTTTATAATACTTATTTGAGACAATGAAGAAAACTAGACATATTTTATAATTGGTATTAAAACTAATTGTAGAAATTGCTGAAGATGAAATAAGACAAGAGTAGTCATTTGTGACGAAATTTATTCCAGTGTTTTCGCACGTGGATATAAAATTAAGTACTGCAAGCCTGTGATTCTAGTAATGTAACACAGTTTTCTAAATAATTTTTAATTTTATTCCTTAAGTACTTTCTCTGTCTTATGTCAAACGAGTCGTTTGAAGGTCTGTAGGCGTTTGAAACGGCTATAGATCTTCAAAGAGTTTATACACAAGTGTATTATAATTTACATTTAATAGGATTAAAATTATGTTGTGACGGTTCTAAGCGTGGTTTTATGCTAATTTACTTAAGTAATAAGATGGAAAATTCCGTTACTTCGATACAAGTCGAGCTAATGAAAGCGTCTAACAAATAAATACTAAATGCGGTAACCCTGAAGAGAGGAAATAACTAAAAAAAAATCTACTATTTGCCGGAGATCGGATTTGTAACTCGTTTATAGGAGAAGTGAAACAGTTCGAAGCCAGACGACTAGGGGGACAGGGGGCCCGCCTTGGCGGTGATGGGTATGAAATGTCGCACGTGTTTTCGCTAATATGTCATCTGAGACGCGACGCGAGATAGAAGACATAGTTATTTTCTCTAGACTTATAGACAAACTAGCTGCGCCCCGCGGTTTCACCCGCGTGGTTTTTTTTTATTTATTTTTTATTGCACGAGTTCAGCAGACAGGCAGACGGCCCACTTGATGGAAAGCGGTTACCATCGCCTATGGACATTTGCAACAGCAAAGTTGCTACAAATGCGCTGCTGCTCTCTGGAACCTGGTCACTAATGCCGGAACATAACTCAAGGTTGTTATGGCGGCATACGGGGTGGTCGCCATCCAGTCAAGCAAATACCCTACCACCTGGCTGTGGGTTGCTTAGTCGCCTCTTACGATAGGCCGCCAGGCCGCAGGAAACTGTATTCTTTCTTCGTTGTGGTGTTTTATGTGGTGATGGAAAATCGTTATATTTTGGATAATTCACACTATATCTTTATAAATTATAGCCTATGTGTTATTTTGATGTGTAAGCTATATTATTGTAAAGTTTCATCAAAATCCATTCAGTAGTTTTTGCGTGAAAGTGTAACAAACGTACATCCATACATTCTTACAATCTTTCGCGTTTATAATATTACTGGACGAAATAGTTTTCTGATTTTCCTAAAGGATTATTTTTAGACGTGTCATTGACGGTGTGTAAAGTGGTTAAAGTAGCCGCGTCTTATGGCAATGGCAAGAATTTGAATTTTATAGAGAGCAGGCATCAATTAAAGCATTTAATTTAAAAAAAAGGTTATTAATAAACAGTAGTAACTTTGTTTAAATCTTCAAATAATCTTATGAATTAATACAAAACTTTTTATCGTAAAGCGTCTCTGAATAACTACCTACTAGAGCGCTATGACATGTACATCTGATCAAAGCCGAAGTGAGAATATCTTTAGCTGCAGCCTTACGCTCGCTGAATTCTCTACGATGGGCCTAAGTTCAACCTGCAGCACTTCTCTACAAAGTCGGAGATTATAAGAAACTCAAGCTTACACGAGTAAGAGCCAGTCCACACAGGCGCTGCGTCGCCGCAGCGTTACTACGACGCAGTAATAACGTTCCGACGTCGCAGCGGCGACGCACATTTGCGGCAAGCATTTTATAAAAACATCGCATCAGTCTATAGAAAGCGTGGATCGGAAAAGACGTCTGGCATTACTCCTATCACTACGTCACCGCCGAAATCGACGCAAAATCACAACACGGTATTGGATCTGTCCCTTAATTTCATTAAGAAATAGTGATGGACAATTTTTATCAACGCACAAGCAACTGAGCGCTGCCGTTCCGTCGTCACAATCTGTACACCCCCGGCCGCTTCGTCTCGGGGGCTGCAGTTCCATCGTGTGTGCGTTGCATCGACGTAGCGCACCGTGTGTACACTAAACGACGCAGCGGTAGCGCTGCATCAACGCAACGGAGACGCAACGTGCCGTGTGGACTGGTTCTAAAATCGCATAAAAAGTAATAGTTTATATATAAGCGGGGATCGTATATGTCACATCATTAACACCACGTATGTTACCTTAATTAAGTTTTTTCTTACTAACAAAGATAATGTCGCTAAAAAAGTATATTAATCTCGTTTAGTTCTCGTGACAATTGATTACAGATAAGTAAGTTTGGGCAAAAACTTATGTGACGGGAATTTATCATAATAACTACGTTTCCGGGAACGTCATCCCCTTTGTGAGTGATGGCTTTGTTGTGGCGTCTTTACCCCACAGGAACGGTGCTAAAGGGGAGTTATGGTTTATATAATTCATATTTACAAATCTTATCTATACTAATATTATAAAGCTGAAGAGTTTGTTTGTTTGAACGCGCTAATCTCAGGAACTACGGGTCTGATTTGAAAAATTCTTTCAGTTTTAGATAGCTCATTTATCGAGGAAGGCTATAGGCTATATATCATTACGCTAAGACTACTAGGAGCGGAGCATCAATGACGAATGTTTCAAAGTCGGGGAGTTTTGAAAACAAATTCCACGCGGACGATGTCGCGGGCACAGCTATAATATTATTTAATTTAGTGGGGATTTTGTTTGATCTTTTTTACTCTAATTGTCATAGAATTGTGTTTTTAGTTCAAGTTGAATGTTGTATTTAATTAAAAATATTTTTTTTTAAACTTACACTTTATACTTTCTCAATTAAAAAAGGATTTACACTTTATACCTTCTCAATTTAAATAAAGTACTAAGACTTTGTACTTGCTCAATTTAAAAAAAGGACTTAGACTTTATACCTTCTCATTTAAAAAAAGTGATTATACTTTAAATTCAAATGTTTTTATTCAAAATAAGTTCCGCTGGAGGACACTTTTTGAAGGTCATACATATAAGTTAAAATTTAAATTTACTTCTTATTCTATGAACACCGCTTCGCAACGTGTTATTGCTGTTAAGGAGAAAAGAGCCAAGAAAGCAACACCTTTATACCTTCTCAATTTAAAAAAGGACATAGACTTTATACCTTCTCAATTAAAACAAGGACTTAGACTTTATAACTTCTCAATTTAAGAAAAGGACTCAGACGTTATACTTTCTCAATTTAAAAAAGGACAAAGACTTTATACCTTCTCAATTTAAAGAAAGTGCTTAAAGTTTATACCTTCTCAATTAAAAAAAGGACTTAGACTTTATAACTTCTCAATTTAAGAAAAGGACTCAGACGTTATACCTTCTCAATTTAAAAAAGGACATAGACTTTATACCTTCTCAATTAAAACAAGGACTTAGACTTTATAACTTCTCAATTTAAGAAAAGGACTCAGACGTTATACTTTCTCAATTTAAAAAAGGACAAAGACTTTATACCTTCTCAATTTAAAGAAAGTGCTTAAAGTTTATACCTTCTCAATTAAAAAAAGGACTTAGACTTTATAACTTCTCAATTTAAGAAAAGGACTCAGACGTTATACCTTCTCAATTTAAAAAAGGACATAGACTTTATGCCTTCTCAATTTAAAGAAAGTGCTTAAACTTTATACCTTCTCAATTAAAAAAAGGAGTTGACTTTTTAACTTCTCAATTTAAGAAAAGGACTCAGACGTTATACCTTCTCAATTTAGGCGTGTGAGAGAGACCACTATAAAGCATTTTCATTATAAGTACTCGTTGGTCCTGTACGCGTTACGCCGTACGCAGCCTATGCCGTTTATAACGGACCACCGCTTTATGATTCGATATGATTTAATTGGAAATTCAGATAAACACTTAAATTTTATTGTTATGTATAAAATATTGGAAAAAGATTTTTGTAATTATTTTAAAGACTGGAATGGCTGTGTGGAAAATTCGCAATGTAAATTTGAACTGCACTTTGGTAGTCTCGATTCGTATTAGAATTTGTTGGCGTGGAAATTTCTTAGACCCCCGACAGCAATTTCCTCTGCGTCACACCCCTGGCTTTCATTTCAAAATGTTGCCAGGTTAACAAAAATAATCTGATATTATGTAAAATATTTTTGTAACATTCTGATGCATAACCTATAAATTTAAAGTAAATGATTCTTGTTGAAATAAAAATGTGTGTCAATTTACTCCTTAAGTACGATTGTATTTGAATATTTACTGATGGATATTATTTTAGATCTTAATTCATTGCACTAAAGTTCGATATTGTATAATAAAAAAAGTAACCGTTTCAACCCATACTTATAAATTTCACTCCTACACTAGGGGCCTTATATCAATTAAAATCAATTCTTAAAGAGTAAACTCCAACAAGAGAGAGAGATAACTCTTTATTGCACACCAAAACATGCAATTACAAAAACAGACCATATTTAAAATATTTTCTAGGCGATACAATAGGCGGCCTTATCGCTCAAAGCGATCTCTTCCAGGCAACCTAAATCAAAAACAAATTTGAATCAGGTGATGTAGGTGGTGCAGGAAAAAGGCAAGGGACACATAAATACTCAAACTAATTTAACAAATAAATATACAAATACATACATATATACATAGTCATAAATATAATATACAAATATATACATATACAATAATATATTACAAAATACATATATTATATAATAAATGTATTAGCATAATTATATTGTGTTAATCAGACATGGCTATTTATGGACAAATAGTGTTTTCTGAGTAAATTTCTAAATGTTGGTAAGGATTTGGCCTCTCTGACAGTAAGAGGTAGCATATTCCAAAGTTTGACAACCTGCACTGTAAAAGAATTATCATAATAGGATGAAGTGTGTGCAGGTGTCATAAGTTTTCGATACGTATCAGAGCGCAAATTGTGGGCAGTGGATAGGCGAAGGAATTTAAAACGTTCCTTAAGGTACTACTAAAGAGAATACTTTTTAAATCGACATATAAACATAACTAAGACATTTCAGTAAGAAAGTCCTGTAGTATGAGCAAAATCAAAACGATAAGCCGGAAACACTTTTCAAAAATACAGTATTAAGTTAATATAGTAGATTTGTACGAAATATTAACGTTTGTAATAACAAATACATGCATTAATTGAAATTAACATTGTATTTTTTTAATGCGCTACTAATTGATGCATTAAAACTTCACTTTGACACTGAGGTTAACGCACTAATAGCTGATGTCATGTGGCATTTAGATAATTTTCGATTGTAAGCCAATTTATTTAAAATACGCAATAATTTAATTAAAATATCAGGGTAATCAGGAGATTACATTAAAAATTATTCAGGATTTTTTTATAGTTTTTTTTTTCATCTGGCAACTCAATCGTGTTTGTCCCCCATTTAGCGTCTCGTGGCAAAAGTACAATAAAACAAATAGAATTGCTAGCGACAAGATTATTTGTAGCGTCTTCTACTCACGTCAATGCACTTATTTGGTAGTTTGAAAAGTAAATTGTCTATTCTATAGGTATATATTTTTTATCCGTGCAGGAACGGAGAAAGAACAAAATTTCCTACGGCCGAGCGGTCTGTCGTAAGAGGCGACAAAACAACTCACGGCCGGGTAGTAGGGTATTTGTCCGACTGGATAGCTACCACCCCTGGTCTAGAGTATGCCGCAATAACTTTGAGTTGTGTTCCGGCATTAGTGACCAGCTCCCAGTCTCCCTTAATCCTTTAGCTCACTATTAGCACATATGTGTCCGCGATGAGAGTGCAGATCGCGTTTGTGCACGTGATCGTTAATTGTGTTGTTGTCTCACTCTGTTTATATAGGAGTTGTATGATTTGTATGAAATGGGTATATTTTCTTGGCATATTACGAGATAGTGATAGTGTTAGTCTTGCGGCTTTTTGGTACATCAATAAGTATTTTTTTTATTGCAGGAGATCAACAGACAGGCAGACGGAAACATTCCACTTGATGGAAAGCGCAAAGTTGCTACAAATGCGCTGCTGCTCTCTTAAGGGAAACTGGAACCTGGTCACTAATGCCGGAACACAAATCAAGGTTGTTATGGCGACATACTTTACCTGAAGAGTCAACGAGTCGTTTTGATAGATTAATTTCTATATATTTAAATATAAAAGCAACTAGATCCAAATACAGTTAGTAGAGCTTAAAAATCTGCTTTAGTAATTTGAAACTAGCAGAATTGGTCCTCTACATGAGTACCAACATGAGAAGACTTTTTTTTATTGCATGAGTTCAGCAGACAGGCAGACGGCCCACTTGATGGAAAGCGGTTACCATCGCGTATAGACATTTGCAACAGCAAAGTTGCAACAAATGCGCTGCTGATCTCTTAAGGGAGACTGGAACCTGGTCACTAATGCCGGAACACAACTCAAGGTTGTTATGGCGACATACTTTAGACCAGGGGTGGTAGCCATCCGTCGGGCAAATGCCCTACCACCTGGCTGTGGGTTGTTAAGTCGCCTCTTACGCCAGGCCGCCCGGCCGCAGGAAATTGTATTCTTTCTCCGTTCCTGCACGGATAAAATATATATATAATTGTATATCGATAATTGTCTTGAGGGTTAAGAGAGCAGCAGCGCATTTGTAGCACCTTTTCTGTTACAAATGTCCATAGGCGATGGTAACCTTCCCATCAAGTGGGCCGTCTGCTTATCTGCTAAACTCATATAGTAAACACATCGCTGGTTGGCGAGAATACCGGCCCAACTAAAAATTATCGATTTTAGAGAATGAGGTTTTTAAGTTTTTTTTAAAACGTTTTAATCCATATCTCAGAATGTATTTGGATTAATGAGGGTCTGACATTACTAAATAAAAACCAACTTATAGAGGTAATAAAACAACTAAATATAATTTAATTTTTTTATTAAAATGATGAAAAAAAATCGTGAAATAAACTCCCGATCAGACATCAGTCGTTATTCTTGAGACTATTAATTACAAAAATCAACATAATTTAGCGTTAAAGGCTCCTAATAGAACAAAAACAAGATCTACAAAATTGTTTAAAGCATAACTTGCACTTACAGTAACCAAATTACATTTATGTAACATACAACTTAACTTAATAAGTAATTAAAAAAATTATTTCTCCAAAATATATGAAATAAAAGTAAAATGTTCAACATTGTCATCCAAAAAATAAACGCGTTGAAACCTCAAAATGTAAGTTTTATCCGTGCAGGAACGGAGAAAGAATACAATTTCCTGCGTTAGGGCGGCCTGTCGTAAGAGGCGACAAAACAACCCACAACCAGGACGTAGGGCATTTGCATGACTGGATGGCTACCACCCCTGGTCTAAAGCATGTCGCCATAACAACCTTGAATTGTGTTCCAGCATTAGTGACCAGGTTCCAGTGACCCTTAAGAGAGCAGCAGCGCATTTGTACCACCTTGGGTGTTGTAAATGTACTATAGGCGATGGTAACTGCTTTCTATAAAGTGGACCGTCTGCCTGTCTGCTGCATTCCTGCAATAAAAAAATTAAAAAACTTTTCTGTACACGATGGTCGAAGTCGCCGTTCTCGTACAATTTTCTTATTTTTACTTACATATTCCTTCTCTGTGTTTCGTAGACATTTTGCCACATTAATTTTCCAAAGTTCTGGCTTCGCTTTCCTCTTTAGTGTTAAAATTTGGATTGAATTACGTTTTTCTAAATTCTCTTCTACTTTCTCATCCGAATCTAACGACGGATAATTATTTTCAACATGAAAATTCCGATCTGTGACACTATCATCCTATGAGAAGTCTTTTTCTTTCTTAGCGTCTTCATTTCCAACATTCACAGCGGTAAATTTGACGCTTGTGGTTCACTTTATGTTTGTAAATTGCTAGGTATCTGATTCTGCGTGTCTTATTTCATACTAATATTTACGTATTCTATACTTACCCTATTTTCTTTGGTTACATTTTCTATACTATGGCTATTGACATATACATTATTTGAATTAGTCATGTCTTCGTTTTTTCTATTACACTGTACTATTATTCTATTATTAGAATTTGAACTAGAACACGAGCAGGAAGATTTTCTTGAAGAACACGATGATATGGATAGTGATCTGTGTCGCAAAATCAACCTATTTCTATCTGTATTATTGTCTAAAATGTAATAAGCAATATTTATTAACATAATAAATATATGTAAAACATAGTTATTATGTTCTATTTCAACAGATAATATTATTTCCTGATATGTTAATATAATTTATATAGTCCTCAACATTTTCACTGTACCTTCTTGAAGATGACTGCCTACTATTTTTATGCGATATCCATAAACTAAAACTATTATTACACCACTGACGCCAATGAAGGAAGAATAACTACTTTCTCATTCATTATCATTTGAAATGTTATGTTGACCCTCATTTAAATGATTTTTACTGGCCGCTTCCTTCAGTTTCAAAAAAAAAACATTCGTTCTCCCATCTAGATGTCCCTAGATTCCTTTACCTTTGGATAAAATTGACTTAAACAAATAATAGAACGTCAATAATTACATAACTTTATATATAACGTAAAAACATAATACTCCAAAATACAATCCCAAAATTTCCTGAATAAACGCATTTCGTTATAAGAAATAATTTCATTTACATTTTTTCAAGAATAGTGACATTTTTTTAATTACGACAACGTAAAATTTGTTGCTTTTTCGTGAATAAAGACTAAAATCAAACAAAGTCAGTATATAATACGATATAACAAGAAAAATGTTCGTATTTATTCAAGAATACAGGCATAAACCAAAATAGGGCATAAAAAGCACTTACTTTTTTCAAAAACAATGACGAATTACGAAATATGTCAATATTCTTTAAAAATATGTGTCCATTATAGCAACCGAACTCTAAAAACGTCTGTATTTATGATAATCGACCGTGCATTCTCTCTATTGTCGTCGGTGCAACTGAATTGAGCCTGTGTTTGTGATATACCATAGCGTATTTTGGCTCAAATGAATAGTGACGCTCTCTCTTTCTAGCGAACGCTAGCGCGAAATTGACTGTTCGTCTTTATTCATAATAAAATATCAGCAATTTATGATCGTTCTGCATACTTAGTTCAATTTCGAATGATTTTGGAATGCGTCAGTATTCTCGCAAACCAGCGACATGTATATATGATAGGAAGTATACACCTTCCTTAAGTTATTATTTACAAAGAAGGGCCTTACTTCTGTTTGTATCAGCAAAACTCGAAAATGTATTGATGGATTGAATTTGTTTTAATGAAATAATGTTTTATGTACTTTTATTCCAAGTTCCCAAGGGAAGGGGAACTCTAAGTGTTTTGTAAGGTATTAGATAAGAACGATTGGTAAGTGATGTACTTCAGCAAAACGTAAGTGAAGGTAAGGAAAGGAATGCTCCGGTAGTTCGGGCATGTGGAAAGAATCCATGATGAAAGAATGACTAAACAGATATACAATGCAAAAGTGGATGGATGCAGAAGTCGTGGAAGGCCACAACACACCTTCCATGATCAAATTGATCGTGTACTAGCAGAAGGTGATGTCAGGAGCCTTAAGAACAGACGAGCGTGCATGACAAGAGCTATGAATGTCAAAGAAGCATGTTAGGTGTGTAAGAATAAGCCTGAATGGCGCTCTGTTGTTCGTGCCTACCCCGCAAGGGAACTGGCGTGACGTTATGTATGTATTTTATATAAAATCTTATATACAATATTATCTAAAATTTCTAAACAATAATGTAATAAATTCTTGTTATTCACAACCTATTTAATTAAAATGATTTATCAATGACTGCAATCCGCTATTGTCCGCGGTTGTCCCAATTTGCTAAGTTTCATATACTGTAAAATTGTTAGAGGGATGGCGAGGTATTCTAAAAATGTTTGTGTCGAGTCAGTGTATGAAATGTATGTAAACAGTAAGGTTTCCTGATTACAAGTAAAATGACCAGTTGCTGTTCTTTTCTCATCACAAGCCCTTCTGAGTTGTTGCAAGCACTACTACTAATACTACTCCTATTACTACTACCACTACTCCTATTACTAATACTATTACTCCTATTACTACTACTAATACTATTACCACTACTACTACTACTAAGCAACACTATTAATTTTCTTTAGTTAAAATATGTAAAATGCAGTTCTATAAAATCATAACAGTAGTCCATACAAACAAGCCTATTACGACGATCATTAAATATCTATTAATATTAATTATTGTGCTATATAAATTAGAAGATTAGGAAGATTTTATAATAATAGTTCTTAAGATTTTGGTTACAAAGGTGAGTTTGATAGTGTGAATTATATACGTATTTAAATTCTTTAAGGCCTATGAAGTATTATAAGTACTACAGTGTTCATTTTGATCACTGTTGGCAACACTATTTATTAATTTTATTAATATTATTTTTAAACTTGTAACACTGTCGTTACTTTTTCTTTCTTTCCATTTTGGTTGTAGCCAAGGGCATACGTTTTTGTTATGTAAAAGTGATTTATTTATAAATTTTCACCACTAAGTGTTTAACTTCTTTACCTACAATGACCAGGGTATGGCCTACACCATCAGCGTTGAACAAAATATATTACACGTGCGACGAACTGCGCACAATCACTAGGAAATTCCGATTGGTAGTTTGGACATGCAGAGAGAATGGATAAAAGTAGAATCGAGATATAGATGTATGACAGCATTGTGAATGGTAGAGCTGCTGCCGGTAGACTGCGATGTACACACCATGATCAAATATAAGAAGAGTAAAAGAGAGGGAGGAACACTACGCGGTGCTGGTACCTACGCTCACGTATGGTAGCGAGAGTTGGGTATGGAAGAAAGAGCATGAAAGTAGAGTAAACGCGGTTGAGATGCGAGCACTACGCAAAATATACGGAGTGACGCTCGCGGATCGCGTTCGTAATGCCGAAGTAAGAAAGAGAGTTGGTCTGAAAGAGAGTGTCGGGGTGAAGGTAAGGAAAGGAATGCTCCGGTGGTTCGGGCATGTGGAAAGAATGCATGATGAAAGAATGACTAAACAGATATACAATGCAAAAGTGGATGGATGCAGAAGTCGTGGAAGGCCACGACACACCTTCCATGATCAAATTGATCGTGTACTAGCGGAGGGTGATGTCAGAAGCCTTAAGAACAGACGAGTGTGCATGACAAGAGTTATGAATGCCAAAGAAGCAAGTGAGGTGTGTAAGAATGGGCCTAAATGGCGCTCTGCTGTCCGTGCCTACCCCGCAAGGTTATAAATAGTGTTAGTTACACTATTTATAACTCAAGAACGGCTGTACCGATTTAGCTGAAAATTGGTGGGGAGGTAGCTCAGAACCAGGAGACGGACATAGGATATTTTTATCTCGTTGGAACCGGTAGGTGGCGTTGAGATCGGGTTCTAGAATTCTCCTAATCACTTGAAGCGATTTTGTTTTTTTTATGTTTGAGTGGGTTCCCGGATAGTTTAGATTCGCAATTAGAACCGGTAGTTGACGCTGGGGTCGGGTCCTAGATTTTTTTTTTCAAAGCAGGACTACGTCTGCCGGGTCGCTAGTTGAATATAGATTATAAACAATTTTTTTATATATTCAGTAAACCGTTTCGTAGCATAACACTATATTCTGTTTATGCAGTCACGACATGTTTAATATAATTGAGTATCTACGAACTGTGTTTGTATGATTTTACAGTAAAAACTAAATACAAGTAGGTGTCATCCGTGCAGGAACGGAGAAAGAATACAATTTCCTGCGGCCGGGCGGCCTGTCGTAAGAGGCGACAAAACAACCCACAGCTACCACCCCTGGTCTAAAGCATGTCGCCATAACAACCTTGAGTTGTGTTCCGGCATTAGTGACCAGGTGCCAGTCTCCGTTAAGAGAGCAGCAGCGCATTTCTAGCAACTTTGCTGTTGAAAATGTCTATAGGCGATGGTAACCGTTTTCCATCAAGTGGGCCGTCTGCCTGTCTGCTGACTTCTGCAATAAAATTTAAAAAAAGGTGTGACAATGTTAAGAAGAAGATTCAAACAAAGCATTGAGTCGTTTTTTAACAGAGGGAGCAGAATCGGCGAATATGTACGGAATTACTATATTTCATCATTCTGTGTAGGGTATAATGTTGACCTATTCTGTTTCGTTCATAAGATCTCTCTCTATTAATTAAAGTACAAAAATAGCGAAACAAAGAAAGCTTCAAATTTGAAACATTACGCTTAACAAAAGTTGTTTGTTTTGTAAGAAAAAAAAGTAATTTTCTTTGGTTGAAATAAATTATATTTTGTACGTGCGAAGGTTCGAAAATGATTTCAGAGGTACAAGATAAATGTTTGAAGTGAGGTTCCGAGCCGTATTCTTTTAATTAGACTTATACTTGACATTTTATAAAACCCCTCAAGACTGTCTCGAGGGTTTTTAAATTATTATTTTGTTTATTCACTTTAGAATTTACGCTTAGAGTAATAATGCCTAGGAAGCAATCAACCAACCAAAAATAAGTCATAAGTACATACATACATACATAACTTCAAGCCAGTTCCCTTGCGGGGTAGGCACGAACAACAGAGCGCCATTTAGGCTTATTCTTACACACCTCACTTGCTTCTCTGACTTTCATAACTCTTGTCATGCACGCTCGTCTGTTCTTAAGGCTCCTGACATCACCTTCTGCTAGTATACGATCAATTTGATCATAAAAGGTGTGTCGTGGCCTTCCATGACTTCTGCATCCATCCACTTTTGCATTGTATATCTGTTTAGTCATTCGTTCCACATGCCCGAACCACCGGAGCATTCCTTTCCTTACCTTCACCTTGACACTCTCTTTCAGAGAAACTCTCTTTCTTACTTCGGTATTATGAACGCGGTCCGCAAGCGACGCTCCGCAGATTTTACGCAGTGCTCGAATTTCGACCGCGTTTACTCTACTTTCATGCTCTCTCTTCCATACCCAACTCTCGCTTCCATACGTGAGCGTAGGTACCAGCACACCGTTAAAAAAATACATAATGTAATTAAATAATTTTAAAATTAAAAAATTCCTCTATTGAGTCAGGCGTCTGCTCGATAAGATAACTATTTAATCTCTTCTTAAAAGAACCGAGACTTTCGGATTCTTTTATATTGAGAGGCAGTCTATTGTAGATTAAAGGTCCCATTACATGTACCGTCTTGCTCATTAGAGAGCGAGCATGATATGGCCGAGAGCCTTGCCCTGCCCCGAGTGGAGTAAGAATGAGTGCTGCCACGTTCAGCGAAAGTATCCATGTTTACAAATATACAACTATACTGTTACACGCCGACAAAATTGGACGCACACCTGCCTACTATAAAACACACGCTATTACATTTCTGCATTTTGACTTCTTTTGTGTTTAAAATTTGTAATTAAAAAAACAGCCTATTGTGTATTGCAATTTTTTATGGCAGTCATTAGACAGGTGTGTCGAACTGATTCTAAGAAATTCGATCTACGCGGGCCCGTAGCGAAATTGTGTCGGTGCAGTATAAAGCAATGGCCCAATGAAGAGATCGGCAGTCTAGCGACAATCGCAAGCGAGGCAAGACGTATGTACATTCGATAATCGATATAGTGACGGACTTTGCGCGTGTTATTGAATCGTGCATTACGTTTGTACTGGTTGTGCCCAGTTATATTTGTATCTATGTTATACGTGTTTGTATAGTTCTAATAAATTCTACAGTAATTCCAACGGCATTTTAATTCGATTCCTGTAACTCGTAACAATACTATGAATAAAACTATACTTACAAAATAACAAAGTTTATATGTAAAAAAAATATTCTAAATCACTGTCCCCGCCGACAGCGATTTGGAATTACGTGCTCAAAATACTGGACGCATTTCCGCGTTGGATGGCAATGCTGATAGTTTCTTGCAAAATTGCTTTCAGAGTTGAAGCACAAAATCAATCGATGTGTGCGTGAGTGCCGTGTAATTATTTTCGCTCACACGTACATAAAGGCACAAAGAATGTTGCAAGTAAATAGTCTTTATTGTATAACCAGTGCGGGCCGTTGTATCAAACGGCCAAATAGGTTCGTGGAATACGAGGGGGAAGGGTAGAAGAGGCACTCCGACGCAAAGCCGCGAGAGTCGACACTCGTCAGTCCGCGTATAGCTCACGCAGTGGCGAGTCGTGTGCCTGATACATTTTCCGTACCTTCATTCACACCGCGTGTTTCGCGAGATATTACCGGAGAAGGCTTGCAGCCCCATCCGTGCATTTTTTTCTAAAGTTTATGTACTAATTCCTATATTTGTTTTTCGTGTAAATTGATATAAATGTTCTGTGCAGGAACGGAGAAAGAATACAATTTCCTGCGGCCGCGCGGCCTGTCGTAAGAGGCGACAAAACAACCCACAGCCAGGTGTTTGGGCGTTTGCCCAACTGGATGGCTACCACCCCTCGTCTAAAGTATGTCGCCATAACAACCTGGAGTTGTGTTCCGGCATTAGTGACCAGGTTCTAGTCCCCTTTAAGAGAGCAGCAGCGCATTTGTAGCACCTTCGGTGTTGCAAATGTCTATAGGCGATGGTAACCGCTTTCAGTCAAGTGGGCCGTCTGCCTGTCTGCTAAACCCCTGCAATAAAATATCAAATAAAAAAGTGTAAAACCAACGGAATAAACGGGTTTTCTTTTGTGACGTATAGTTTTCTTCTGTTAATATTAGTTACCCTGACAGTATCTTTCTATAAAGTAGGGAATTGGAACTATTGGAGAGTATATTGAGACGTTTATCTTACGGACTGACGGAACCGACGCGTCGACAAGCGAACTGAGACTTTAGATGCCAGTAAACGGCTTCACTTCTACTCGGGTTCTAAGCGTATTAACTCTATGGATTTACGGCTACGAGATATTCATAGATTTTTAGGTACCTGCAATCCGTGAAGGTCAGCGGGCTTTATTTGTGGTTATTTATTCCCAATCGCCGCCGACAGCGATTTGGAGTCAATTTTTTACTTATAGATGTATATTATCTTTTAAGTATAGTTTCTGAGGAGTGACGCTCGCGGACCGCGTTCGTAATACCGAAGTAAGAAAGAGAGTTGGTCTGAAAGAGAGTGTCGGGGTGAAGGTAAGGAAACGAATGCTCTGGTGGTTCGGGCATGTGGAACGAATGACTAAACAGATATACAATGCAAAAGTGGATGGATGCAGAAGTCGTGGAAGGCCACGAGATACCTTCCATGATCAAACTGATCGTGTACTAGCGGAGGGTGATGTCACGAGCCTTAAGAATAGACGAGCGTGCATGACAAGAGTTATGAATGTCAAAGAAGCAAGTGAGGTGTGTAAGAATAAGCCTAAATGGCGCTCTGTATGTAAGTATAGTTTTATTTAAACTAAATAATTAAAATTAACAAGTTGACGGTAGGCTAAATAAAACTTTAACAACATGTATATTACTTGACATCATTGTCTTCCGTGATCACGGCTATTAAAAAGTGGCCGAAACGTTTATAATAAGATATTATTTCATTTTAGATGAAGCTTTTTCTCATGACCGTTGTATGTTTGAGCTGCGTGATGGCTGAAGTCCACTGGTCACATGATGGTCAATACCGTATCATAGAAACGGATCCTGTAACCAAGGTCAAGATCGAAATACCAGTTGCTGTGCCTCCAATCGAACCATACCTGCCTGGTAGCTACATAGCTTTGAACCCTGGTTTCTACCCATTTGCCTCCATTCTAGGACTTAAAGTGTACCACCCGTTCGTCTACTCATATCAACAAGTCGCCAATTGAAGAACATAAAATAAATATGTATTTTATTATTGAATTATTTATTATCCTTCTTAATCCTAGCTTTAATATTATAAATGCGGACACGAGTTTGTCTGGCTATCATACCTAAACTACTCAACCGATTATCACGAAATTATGCATACAAGTTAACAGGGGTACAAAAGAGGACATAAGGTATGTTCGGTTTTGTTCTAGTACTAGCTGTCCCCGGCAGACTTTGTCTTGCCCTTAAAAATCTAGAAACCGATTGCAGCGCCATCAACCGGGTGGCGCTAACTACCGGGTCCAACGGTAGTAATAGAAGTAATAAATAAGACAGAAGCATAATTGTAATAGTATATAACCAAATGTAATAGAATATAAGATTTGTAATAAAAAAGAAAATAAAATAAAATAAAAAGATTCCCCCCTTACTATCCCTAGCACAGTAGATTAAGTTAGACTTAGATAGAACAAGACATGAAAAAGAAAAGACTATCTTGGCATATGACGGAGGAGTAGGCGATAATAAGAATTAAAAAAAAACTACCGGGTCCAAGCGTGAATCTAAACCATCCAGGGAACCCACTTGAACACACACAAAAATAATTCGCCTAAATCAGACAAATGAAAATGAATTCAAATTTAAAAGCAGGCTCACCATTGCCGAAATCGGCTGGGAAGAGAAAGACAAATGAATGGCTAGACTGATATTGTGATTGATGTTTTTTAATGATAATTTTTTTATTGATAAATATCATATTTTAATATTTAATATTAGACGTGATGGCTTTGAACTAACCGTGATATGGACTAAGAAATTCAGTTTTCTTACATACTTTTTATAAGAAATAATAAATTAATTATTTCACATGTATTTTATCAATAAAAACCGACATCAAAAACTAAAAAACTAAAAAGTATAAACTTATTTCTAAAGCTATTATTATTAATATATATTATCTAAAACATCTTAAAGTCGGTGCTTAGTAATTTTCAAAATATAGTAATTTTTATGTTTTACTTTGCACCGACTTCAAGATGTTTTAGATAATATATATTAATAATAACAACTTTAGAAATAAGTTATTTATACTTTTTGTAGTTTTTTAGTTTTTGAAGACGGTTTTTTTAAACGAAGTTTTTTTATTTTTTTGTCACTGTAGTGTCTAGCTATGTATGGGTAGACCTACGAAAGGTGCCGCGCTCCTTAAAAAATATAGGACCCAAGAAACGGGAACAAAAAAATGTTCGTAAAATGAAAACTACTGGGCCAAACTATGTTAAATTTTTAGAAGACCAAATGGCAGTTATTCCGCGTCGAACAAAAAAAGAATCACGTAAATCGGATCATAACTCTTAAAGTAATCGGCGAACATACATAAAAAAAAGAAGTTGGTAAAAAAAAAAGATGCCGATGAATTGAGAACCTCCTCCTTTTTTTGAAGTCGGTTAAAAATAACTCCGATCGAAGCATCTGTTTTAAACGATATTCAATTTTTTTACATCCTCTTTGACGATATTTGCAGCACGCATTCTGTCAATTCTATGTCAAACGTCATAAGGTTACATTAAAAAAGTTTATATTGTCCAAAGTATTCTTAAATTTTCTAATTTTCCGCGCAATTTTCTTATTTCTTTCTTTCATAAGAACCTTCTCCTGACAATAACAAACACATAAAAAAAAAGAGTTAGCGAAATCGGTCCAGCCATTCACGCGTGATGGCATGACCAAGGGAAATAGTGATTCATTTTTATATATTATAGATAAAGTAGGTAGAATATCGCAATATTAACTTTGCTACTCTCTTTGTGTGAGGCGACTGCTAAAGGCAGCCATTTTGGAAATACTGGCGCAACGTTTGACAAAGAACACATCGCGCCGTGCGCTCATCTTTTCTTATTTGCAACTGATTGTGGTTACTGGCAGTGCCAAATTTTTATCCCACTTAAGACCTTGTGAGCAATGTTAACTTAAAAGTGGAAATTAATGCCGTGCGCTGTATCTGTGTGTAACCTGGACCTAGCCAAGAGAAGGCGGATCTCATGGTTGGTGGAGCTTCTACTTTTCTAGGTCATCATATCTCTTGAAATACAGCCAACAATTGAACCAGAATAATACCCGTTGGTTACGCTACCTCACAAGGTAGATACCTTTCATCCCGATAAATGTCATCATTGCCGTGGAATAGGCTAATATAACCTAAAAGATGGCGCGGCAGTTGCGTTTTATTGACGCTTAAAAGTATCTGAGGATAGATGTTTGTTACTCTTTGAACGCAAAAACTACTGAACGGATTTTGATGAAACTTTACAATAATATAACTTTCCTAATCGTCAGTTACATGTATGGCGCCTATCTCTAATTGTTAGTTGTTTAGCAGTATTTTTACACAATTTTGTTAACACTACATTTTTCCGTCAATTTTCATACACATAGATTATTTTATTACTGGAGTAGGTACAGCAGACAGGCTTATGGCTGATGGAAATGGTTACCGTCACCTACGGACATTCGCAACATAAAAATGCTATCAATATGCTCGCTGCCTTGAAGAGAGGAGTGGAATCTGGCCAATAATAACAAAACACCACTCAAGGCAGTTCAAGCGGCATATTCTTGGCCAGGGGTCGTAGCTATCTACATGACTAATGTCCTATCACCTGTAGGTTGCAACAAGCCGCCAGGTCGCTGGAGTTACTACTTACTTCTTACTCCGTTTCCGCACTGATAGTCTGGTAGTTTACGAAACAAATGACTGGATTATAAAGGCTGATTTACATTGGGTCAGTAACTGGTGTCATTGTTAGGCATCCAGAACTGACTCATACTACTTACATACAGTCAGTAGTCTTGGTTATTGAAGTCCGTAGGGAAAAATAATTTCTCAAAAACGGCAAAATTTGACGCGATTGATTATCTGTTGAGAACAGTTTCCTATCTGCTATTAGAAGAGTTGATGGAAATGTTAGAAGAAGAGGTATTTAGATAGAAACGACTTTACGCAAGAAAATGGATAGACGATAGAAATTATTCTGGAAGTTTTGCTTTGTTGTTAAAACAATTAAGATTTGCAAATCTCAATTCAAAATCGTAGATTTCGGAAAATAACTTTGAAACTGGTATTCAGTATGGCGCGATTTGTCTACTATTGTTTGTTTCTGGCAGTTTACAAAGTCTAATAATATCATAACTACAATCTGTATACAAGCTCCAAGACTGGGAAAAGTTTTTGAAACGTGAACATGCTAATGAAAGGATGAGTTGGATCAATAGGTAAAACTTTGCGAGACTTGGTTGGCTTAAATGCGACTTAACAGATGTGTTTGCTGCTCTAGCGCGAGTCTTATCAAATTGAAGAAGCTTTGACAAAAAATAATATATTGAATGCAACGACGAGAATAGGCTGGGAATTACACGTGGAAACGACACAATACCATATTGCTTTTATATATATATATCTACATGTGTTATATAACGTCATTGGTTCTTCGACAGACGTGACCGGTCCTCTGGCATTTTTTTTACTTTTTCATTGGAGGAGTTCGGCAGACAGGCAGACGGCCCACTTGATAGAAAGCGGTTACCATCGCCTATGGACATTTGTAACCCCAAAAGTGCTACAAATGCGCTGCTGCTCTCTTAAGGGGGACTGGAATCTGGTCACTAATGCCTAAATACAACTCAAGCTTGTTATTGCGACATACTTTAGACTAGGGGTGGTAGCTATCCAGTCGGGCAAATGCCCTACCACCTGACTGTGCGTTGTATTGTCGCCTCTTACGACAGGCCGCCCGGCCGCAGGAATTTGTATTCTTTCTCCGTTCCTGCACGGATAAAATTGCCATATCAAATTGCTAATTTTGCGAGCACTGTCAGTTACCTTGGTTCTCTTACGGACATCCTTATTTCTAATTCTATCCATAAAAGAAACACCCAATATAGCTCGCTCCAGTCCTACCGCCAGCGTCCACGTCTCGGCCTCGTAGGTCAGGGCGGAAAGAACGCACTGCTCGAAGACATTCGTCTTCAGGCATTACGGGATGATCGACGAAGACTTGACGAAGCTTACCGAGCTGCGAAGCTGGAATGGAGACCGCGTCTCGGTAAACAAAGTGTCGGATGCCCTCCTGCCCGGAGGATTAACAACCTGCTTAAGTTCGCCGATAGGTTATGGATGATGAGTGGCGCCGAATTGAGCAGGCCTACATCCACAAGTGGACTGTGATTGGCTGACGACAGTATCTATCTGTGTTAAATTAAATATTTAAGTATATCCAAATAACGTATAAAATCACTAAATGACCAAAATCATCAAGAAGCTACTGATAATACTAATAACATGTTACATAAATCCTAACTTATAAAAAGGTGAAGCGACTGTGTTTACGGCAGTCTTAAGATTTAGTGTAATCCAAGATAAGGTGCTCATTGTTTTAGAAGTGAAGGTAAACATTAATCTAATTAATATATCTGTAATTATAGCTTTCTTAATATCACTATATTAGTAGGCGCAAAACTTTGATTGCTATGAATGATTCAATGGATCTATATTTGCAGAGATTACCTGTATCTTGTATTTGAAAATAATTGGTCATTATTTGAAAATAATTGGTAAACAATGTGACTAGTATCATCATATTTGACCTATGGTCGTACAAATATTTATTTTAATTATATATAATTTCTTGCGCTTTAAATATAGTAAATAGTACTATTTAAAAAAATCAATTTCTGGATGCTTATTTATAAACTGTAAATTACTTTTGAGTCTCTCTTTTCTCTTTTCTTTCACCATATCCCAATTACTTGGGGTCGGCACAATATTGTCTTTTCCTTCCACACTCTTCTATTCTGACATACCTCTTTTGTCACACCGCATATCATCATGTCATCCTTCACACAATCCATCCATCTTTTTTTGGTCTACCTTTAAATTTGTACCCAACAAACCAATGCTAATTATAGCCATTAATGCATAAATACCTTACTTTTAGTAATAAGCGTAGACAGAAAATATAATTCTCCGTTTGATAGGATCCTGGTCTGTTATTTAATCTACTTATCTCTTCATATAGAACCATTAATAATTACAAACAAAGAAAAGCGTTTTACATGTTGTTCTGTTATTATTATGAACTGCTGTAAGTGAAGCTAGTTGTATTTTTCAGATGAAACTCCAAGCATTACTTCTCATCGCTATTGTAGCATTTGCCTTCGCTGATGAAGCTGAAAAGCAATCTGATGAACATTTGGAACCCGTGCTAACAGTTGCTGAAACAAAACCTGACAGTTCTGAATCGAAACCTGTTATTGCAATTGATCCAACTAAACCCGACGAACAAGAGATAAAACCGGATACTTCTGAATCAAAACCTGAGACAAGTGAACTAGGACAAGAAGAAGTCAAACCGGTGCTTGAAGTCGACGAACCTAAACCAGACAGTGATGAATCTAAACCTAACATCGATATTGAGTCAATTAAAACGGACGAGGAAGACGTGAAGCCTATACTTGAAGTCAGTGAAGCAAAGCCGGATGATAATAAGGTTGTAACAAAACCAGGTGGCTTCATGTGGCCGTGGCAATATTTTTCTTCATTCTGGAACTCAATCCGTCCTAAATCAAAATGGTAGAGTTTTTTCTAAACGAAGTTTTCATAATTATATATGTCTAGCAGTACCTACACATAATGTAATTGATTTATGCAATTGTAATCCCATGGTTTTCTATTGAATATTAAAATAAAAAAGAAGTTCAAAACTGATTTCATTTCATAAGATAAAAATATTGTTACTACTTCCTACTTCAAGGTGATTCGTTTCATATCTGTTATTATTAGAACTGAATGTTAGATCTCTCAAAGTGAAATTAGATAAATATCAAGAAGATGAATGTGAAATAATTTCAAGTGGATACATTAATCTAATATATAAAATTCTCGTGTCACAGTTTTCGTTGCCATACTCCTCCGAAACGGCTTGACCGATTTTGATGAAATTTTTTGTGCTTATCCGGTATCTATGAGAATCGGCCAACATCTATTTTTCATCCCCCTAAATGTTAGGGGTAGTCCACCCCTAAATTTTTTTATTTATTTTTTAGACAAAATTTATAATTTCTATTTTTTTATGATACAACATACAAAAATACATACAATCCTCAATTTTCACCCTTCTACGATCAACCCTTATTTTTTAATAGCGATATTAGTAATGTAATAATTTAATTTACTTGAAATTACTAAAAATAATTTAAAAGGCGAAACAACGTTTGCCGGGTCAGCTAGTTACTATCTAATAACTACCAGACGTAAACCACTTGTACACGACTTAAGCTTACACACACATGATTTAAAAAAGAGCTTCAGTTCATTTGATGCTTTTCTTCACGTTTTAGCTGCCTTTTTTGCTGTTCTTTTTTTTTCTATGGCAGGAGATCAGCAGATAGGCAGACAGCCCACTCGATGGAAAGCGGTTACTATCGCCTATGGACATTTGCAACAGCAAGTTGCTACAAATGCGCTGCTGCTCTCTTAAGGGAAACTGGAACTTGGTCACTAATGCCGGAACACAACTAAAGGTTGTTATGGCGAGATACTTTAGACCAGGGGTGGTAGCCATCCAGTCGGGCAAATGCCCTACCACCTGGCTGTGGGTTGTTTTGTCGCCTCTTACGCCGCCCGGCCGCATTAAATTGTATTCTTTCTCTGTTCCTGCACGGATAAAAATCTGGCTGTTTCAGGTTGTTCATGCTTTATAGGTTGCCTATCAGTCAATAAAAATCTACTTCGTCGCCTGTTTACCTTCGTCGCCTGTTACTATACTTTACCGATCGTTCATTTGCCTTACTATCAGTTAAAATTTAACATAAGCCCGGTACAAATAATTTCAAAATTCAACCGATGGTAAGGCAAGTGATTCCTATAACTCGTACTAGCTTCTGCCTGAATAGTTAAAAAAAAGTCCACCGATTTCGAAACATTCTTCATTGGCTCCGTTCCTATTGGTCTTAGCGTGATGATATATAGCCTATAGTATTCCTCGATAAATGGGCTATTTAACACTAAAAGAATTTTTCAAATCAGACCAGTAGTTCCTGAGATTAGCGCGTTCAAACAAACAAACTCTTCACCTTTATATATTAGTATAAGATAGGAACCGGCCACAAATGTGTTTCTGTAGAATTATAGCTCATAGCGACTCTGATTGACACTAGAAGACGAAGTTCTTGGGGCAACAAAAATCTTAGCTGTTTAGAGTTAGGATTTTTAATACATATTATTATGCACAACTTTTGTAAAAATAAAAAAAACTTGAGAGGTGTCAAGGGACACCCGGATGGAACGAAGTTCCTTTCGATTAATTAGTGAAGGAATTGTAATTGGAATTGAGACAGAGAGACAGACAGACAGACAGACAGAGAGAGAAACATGCGACGCCGCACAGCTTACAATAGCTTACTATAGCAAAAAGTGTCGTGACAACTTTTCGTAAGAATTTTTTCCGTCTAGCCCCCTTTCAAAACGCGCGATAAGGAACTTCGTTCCAATAATCAATATTCTATAACTAATGTCTGCTTTTAACCAAATTTAATGAAATAGATATGTTTTATTTATATGGTCCCGTTGTTTTTAGTATGTCTATTTGAGATTATATAAAGACCTTTTAAAATAACTGCGAGGCGTGGGGTACCTATAATGGAAAGGTTGGAGACCACTGGGCCAAGTCGGGCCCAATCTTCATGTTATCTCCGTAATATATGTAGAATTATTCATTCTCTTGCTTCTGTTGTTACTATATATGTATGTATTCAAACATTTTGCGACGTCTCTTTCACCGGCAATCTAAATAGTTTCAGTATAGTGGTGCCTGATGGGATCGACATGTCTATGTGAACAAAAATCCCGAAGAAACAATCAAATTTGAACTTATTGTAATAAATAATTTTGTCTATCCGTGCAGGAACGGAGAAAGAATACAATTTCCTGCGGCCGGGCGGCCTGTCGTAAGAGGCGACTAAACAACCCACAGCCAGGCGGTAGGGCATTTGCCCGACTGGATGGCTACCACCCCTGGTCTAAAGCATGTCGCCATAACAACCTTGATGTGTGTTCCGGCATTAGTGACCTGGTTCCAGTGACCCTTAAGAGAGTAAATGTAAATGTCTATAGGCGATGGTAACCGCTTTCTATAAAGTGAACCGTCTGCCTTTAAAAGTACACATTAAGACTTGCACATTATCCTTCGGATTCCGGCCAAGACACCCTTCATGTGTTTATGGATTTTAAAAGTTTATGATTTCCAAGGCTCTTGATCATCAGGCCATAGATTGTTGTTGGCAATATTGTTCTCATTCAGAAATAAAAGATTCAAGCATACGCGAATTTGTTCCAACCGTGGATATTAATCTGTTTTTAATTGCAAACGAAGTAACTCATTATTGCATCAATTAATTGATAATTATCTAAATTAACATTAACATTTGCGCTGTATTACTCATACGACGAGCAATCAAACAAAAAATTTCCATATATAAGATGTTGTAATAGAAATAAAACAATAGTCTTCAAAGAATATTGAGCGCGTGACTTTAAAGGTAAAGCATTTGAAGGTAATTGAGTTAATGGATCTTACTAGTCGTCCGGTAATTGGACGAATAATATTCGTCCGCTAACCGGAAGACTATTGTTCGTCCGCTTATCGGACGACTAGACACTTTGTAAAATAATAGGTATTTTTGTGTCTGTAGTCAATAGCAAAAATGTTTTTTGTTTATGTATCTGTGAGTATGTGCAGAATATTTTTTTATTTTTTTTTATTGCAGGAGATGGAAAGCGGTTACCATTGCCTATGGACATTTGCAACACCAAAGTTGCTACAAATGCGCTGCTGCTCTCTTAGGGGAGACTGGAACCCGGTCACTAATGCCGGAACACAACTCAAGGTTGTTATGGCGACATGCTTTAGACCAGGGGTGGTAGCCATCCAGTCGGGCAAATGCTCTACCACCTGGCAGAATAATCGGAGAGATTATGGTCAGATTAGAAATATTTCTTTTTGTATTAGATAGCACGTTGATAGGAGAACGCTATATTCACAAACCCATAGAAATTAGGTTTTTTATGTTTTAGATAACGGGAAGGAGTCATAGCATACATTTTATTCTAGAAATGGGGTCATTTCCATAGAAAGTGTGGTATGACGGGATTATTTAAGAAGGGCGTTATAAAAATTCTTTAAGGCTTGTAGTCCAGTGCCTATTTCCCTAGCTGCGTTTCCACGCTTGCCAAGGCTCGGCAAGCGTCCACAAGCACAAGCGTGTAAAGAGGGCGTTTGGCTTGGCTTGCGTGAGCTTGTGGACGCTTGTATTCGATCCGGGCTAGTGTCGGTTTTTGGACACAAATCAAAGGGCGCTTGCGACGCGTTCATACGTTGGCACGTGCTTAGTAGCCGCATATACATATACACCGGCACCGTTAAATTTTGAATACCGATAATTTTTAGAAGGTTTTAGGTTCACCTTCTAAATTTTTTTGAAGTAACCGAAATACCAATTACACTGAAAAATTTATTAGTTACCGGGTACGATTTCTATGAATCTTTATCATCCACCATCTTCGTGGTCGTCGGGCTTTCCGTGCTTTTGTTTTACTTTGCTTGTATTTAAAATAAAAGTAGGTTAAACCAACCGTAGTAGCCGATACAAGTTCGACGTCCGCCATGCTTGGATGTACGTAACACACTGACGGATTCACAAGCGTGTAAACGACTCCCAAATGCCAAGCGAGATTTGTGGACGCTTGAGGCTTGTGGACGCTTGCCGAGCCTTGGCAAGCGTGGAAACGCAGCATAAGAGAATACGTATTTGTCCTTTAGGCTAGCGAGGCTGCTTGGAAAGCTTTGATAATTGTGTAAACTGCAAACAACTTGTTGTCGATCTTAGTATTGTCTCCATTCCTTGTATGTTTACATAGCGTGACCAGCTATTTATTATCTTAGCCAGGTAGAGTATTTGTCCATTTGGAGCTACTATACGTGGTCTAGAGTAGAGATTCCCAAACTATTTTGTGCAGAAGACCCCATTTCCAAAAATGAACTGACACAGACCCCCATAGACAAATTAATTTAAATATTCTATCTATTTTCTTACGTATTGTTATACTTACCAATTTAAAAACTTTGCCGTTGGTTAAGTGTTACGTTTATGTGTGAGTTACGTTTTATGATACGTTTTCACCCGTGCTTCCTGCACTACGCTACGCTACGGGCCAAACGGTGGGTACTGACCGGTGTTACGGGATGTAATGTACCATTCGCAGCAACTCAACTCTGCAACTCTTTGTTCTTCCGTGCTCCAGATTCGCAAGCCACTCTCAGTCAGGTCTCTTATCCGTGCAGGAACAGAGAAAGAATACAATTTCCTGCGGCCGGACGGCCTGTCGTAAGAGGCGACAATACAAGCCACAGTCAGGTGGTAAGGTATTTGCCCGACTGGATGGCTACCACCACTGGTCTAGAGTATGCCGCCATAACAACCTTGAGTTGTGTTCCGGCGTTAGTGACCAGGTTCCAGTCTCCCTTAAGAGAGCAGCAGCGTATTTGTAGCAACTTTGCTGTTGCAAATGTCCATAGGCCATGGTAACCGCTTTCCATCAAGTGGGCCGTCTGCCTGAAAAAAAAGCATACAAAATATTACATATTTATTCACCTAAAATTTGCTATGGATAAGTGAAAAGCCATATAGAAATTCCATTTTTTTTTTATTTGGCCATTTTAAATCAGTCCTAGATAAATTCCCGCGGGATTTCCAGGATAAAAAGTAGCGTGGATTTTAAGTCTAAAAATCTGCTATCAATCAGCGAAAACCACATCGAAATGGGCCAGCAGTTTTTACGTGAATCCCGAACAAACAGACAAAAAAATTTTTGTATCGTGTTCTCCATTGCTTATATAGTCTACTAGCTGTGGAATTTGCTTCCAAAACCCTCCGATTTTAAAACATTCTTCATTGGTGCTCCGCTCCTATTGGTCTTAGCGTGATGATATATAGCCTATAGCCTTCCTCGATAAATGGGCTATCCAACACTGTAAGAATTTTTCAAATCAGACCAGTAGTTCCTGAGATTAGCGCGTTCAATCAAACAACATTAGTATATGTGGCTACAACACTAATACTTACATTTTAAATATCGCGATATCTTTCGGATGAAACGTCCGAATTGAATAATTCAAAAAGTTCTAGAAAGGTATTGAATCCGTATTGAATATGGAGTAGTTTATTTTGATAAGGATTAATACCAAGGTACAAAATAAAGAGTTTTTAAAGCGACGGCATTTTAATTATTTAAAAAAATAAAAGAAAACACTTATTGTGAGATACCTTCAATAGTTAGACATATAGTTATGCGACATTTTTTGACAATTATATGTTCTGCAAAGTGGTAGTACATTATTTTGTTGTATAATCAATAGTTTTCTCAGCGCACGCCGTGTAAGGATTTTTTCGGGTCATTTTTTATACCTTGGGTTACATTATTGGACTTTTAGTAAGGATCCCTAATTTTTTTGAAAATATAATATAGCCTATAGCCTTCCTCGATAAATGTACTATTAAACACTGAAATAATTTTTCAAATCGGACCAGCGGTTCCTGAGATTAGCCCGTTTAAACAAACAAACTCTTCAGCTTTATAATATTAGTATAGATTCCAATTGTTTTTCTTTTTAAATAGCTTCAATGTACAGACACGGCTTATTTAGAATTTTATAATATTATATTTATGTAGTCGTAACACATGGTTTTTCTACTTTAGATGAAGCTCCACGCAGTGTTACTACTTTCGCTGGCTGTCTTCGCAACTGCTGACGAATCGAAACCCGACTCGCCAAAGGCTTATTCAAAATCGCCACAGCCTGACTCCAAGTCATCCGTTCCAATAGTACTTAATCCAATGGACATCGAATGGACTGCGAAATACGGGGCATATCCATTACAAACAGTTTTACCGTTGCCATACGAAATTGACTACAAGTATGACTACACAAGTCTAAAATATCCGATTCCCCCTTACCTACCCTACCTTTATCCTATTACCCAAAGTTATCCAGTGCCGGACCCTAAAGTTGTTAAGTCATATGACCCAGAGTTTTATTATCAAACTCATGGATTTTATCCAGCCTAATTAATAAACATATTTCAATTTATATAGGTTTTGTTTTTATTAGCAACTATAGTTTACCCCGTGGCTGTGCCGCGAGTCAACCTCTTGTTTAAAGAGCAGGCGGTGCAGGTTACATTGTATAATAAACTAGCTTCTGCCCGCGACTTCGTCCGCGTGGAAGAGTTAAAAAAACCCGGTTTTGAAACATTCTTCATTGGTGCTCCGCTCCTATTGGTGTTAGCGTGATGATATATATCCTATAGCCTTCCTCGATAAATGGGCTATCTAACACTGAAATAATTTTTCAAATCAGACTAGTAGTTTCAGAGATTAGCGCGTTCAAACAAACAAACTCTTCAGCTTTATATATTAGTATAAGACTTATGTGTTTGCCCCCGGAAGTTTCACTTCATTTTATATCGCAAACTATACCATCCCCCGTCTATCTGCAAATTACACAAATGACAAAACTTGATAAAAATGACAAAATAGACAACATGGACCAAACAGACCAAGCGGACCAAGTAGACGAAATGAATAAAATCACAAAACCTAGCCTAGTTTCCGGGATAACCTTTACATAAGTCTATCGCATTATCCGGGATGAAATGTATCCCTTGGCCACTCTATGTATTAAAATTACATATATACCGAATTTCAGCCAAATCGGTCCAGTAGTTTTTCCGTGAAAACGGAACAGAAAGACAGATAGAATTACTTTCGCATTTATAATATTATAATAAGGATATCTATAATATTATATTACAAAACTGTAAAAACGTAGTCTGACATTTTTTGTGTTGGTCTGTTAGTTTGAGACGCACATAAAAACTACTGGGCCGGTTCTGATGCGGTTTTCGTTGATGGATAGTAAATTCCCGAACTTAAAATCTGCAGTGCTTTATGTTCCGAGAATTCTACGGGAATTTTCTTGGGAGAGATTTATAGTGGGCAGATCGAAAAAAAAAAAATTCGATGTGGAATTTTCACTGACCGATAAAATCTATAGTGAGACAATTGTAGTTGGGTATGTTTTTAGTAACATATACTTATTCCGAGTTTTTACAGGAATTTCCGGGATTTATGTATTTTCAAATTAAAAACCCATCATCCTGCTGAAAATAACCTTTGATTTTATCCAAATTCCAATCAAAAAAGTCATCCAACGTCGTGGGAAAATGCTAGTTATAATTAAACTAGAATTTCCGGAGCGACTACGCTACGGGCCAAACGGTGGGTACTGACCGGTGTTACGGGGCGTAATGTACCATTCGCACCAAGCATGTTACGTTGCGCCGTGTGCTAAAATCCTTGTAACATGCTCGTTTCGAACTCTTCGTTCGTCCGTGCTCCAGATTCACAAGCCACTCTCAGTCAGGTCTCTTATCCGTGCAGGAACAGAGAAAGAATACAATTTCCTGCGTCCGGGCGGCCTGTCGTAAGAGGCGACTAAACAACCCACAGCCAGGTGGTAGGGCATTTGCCCGACTGGATGGCTACCACCCCTGGTCTAGAGCATGCCGCCATAACAACTTTGAGTTGTGTTCCGGCATTAGTGACCAGGTTCCAGTTTACCTTAAGAGAGCAGTAGCGCATTTGTAGCAACTTTGGTGTTGCAAATGTCCATAGGCGATGGTAACTGCTTTCCATCAAGTGGGCCGTCTGCCTGTATGCTGAACTCCTGCAATAAAAAAAAATCATCATAAATCATAAAACATTCTTCATTGGTGCTCCGCTTCTATTGGTCTTAGCGTGATGATATTATATAGCCTATAGCCTTCCTCGATAAATGGGCTATCCAACACTGAAAGAATTTTTCAAATCAGACCAGTAGTCCCTGAGATTAGCGCGTTCAATCAAACAACATTAGTATATTTATTGAATTTGTCTTGAATATGGAGTAATTTATTTTGATAAGGATTAATACCAAAGTACAAAATAAAGAGTTTTTAAAGCGACGGCATTTTAATTATTTAAAAAAATTAAAGAAAACACTTATTGCGAGATAACTAATATAGTTAGACATATGGTTACGCGATATTTTTTGTAGACAATTATATGTTCTGCAAAGTGGTAGTACATTGTTTTGTTCTATAATCAATAGTTTTCGCAGCGCATGCCGTGTAAGGATTTTTTCGGGTATTTTTTTTACACCTTGCGTTACATTATTGGACTTTAGCGCGTTTAAACAAACAAACTCTTCAGCTTTATAATATTAGTATTTAATATTTGATTTTATTGAAAATTTTACATATTTGCCAGTGAGTGGAACATTATACATACATACATACATAGCATCACGCCAGTTCCCTTGCGGGGTAGGCACGAACAACAGGGCGCCATTTAGGCTTATTCTTACACACCTCACTTGCTTCTTTTACATTCATAACTCTTGTCATGCACGCTCGTCTGTTATTAAGGCTCCTGACATCACCTTCTGCTAGTACACGATCAATTTGATCATGGAAGGTGTGTCGTCGCCTTCCACGACTTCTGCATCCATCCACTTTTGCATTGTATATCTGTTTAGTCATTCTTTCATCATGCATTCTTTCCACATGCCCGAACCACCGGAGCATTCCTTTCCTTACCTTCACCCCGACACTCTTTTTCAGACCAACGCTCTTTGGAACATTATAATAGTGACAATAAGCTAATATACTCAGAGAGCAAGTGGTTGTGTCGGAAAAGGACGAACCGCGGGTGTATTTGGTAGTTTATTAATAGTTTGGTAGGATATTTTATATATTCCTGTCAAGGGGCATCCCTCCCTTAAAATACTGCCGGATTAGTGTTCCCCCTTGTTCCCTTTCCACCACCGGCTGGAGTACCAGGTGAGTACTAAAATTACCTTGTGGGTTTGTGCCGTCGGGTTACCGATCCCGACGTGTACGGTACACTCCTCATTCTGATAAAGAGGAAGAAGACCCTGGACGAATGCGTAATTGCCGGTTCGTATGTCTTACATCCCTTACTATCGGATAAAACTTGAAAATAAGCTCCATACAAGTACTGTCAGAATTTAGCCGATGGTAAAGCAAGTGTACCACCGCTAACGTGCCGGCTTTATTGGAGCCGAACGGTATTGCACGTGACGATGGTAGGCGTCCCGACGGAATGACTCTAATTCCCTGGCAGCGTGGCAAGCCTTTGGTGTGGGATGCGACTTGCGTAGACACGTTGGCCGCATCCCATTTAGCAAACACGTCCGGAAACAGCCGAATCACTCAAGCGGCGTAAATATGCAACCCTCTGTGAGAGTTATATGTTTGTGCCGTTTGCTGTCGAGACGCTTGGACCGTGGGGTCCTGAGGCCATGAGCCTCTACCGACATTTATCGAAACGACTCATTGACTCTTCGGGTGATCAGAGGGCTGGTGCTTACCTCGGCCAACGGATCAGTATGGCGATCCAGCGAGGAAACGTAGCCAGCCTTCTGGGCACCTTACCCATAGAAGACGGTGATCTGGGCTCAGTATTCTACTTATAGTCTTGAGGGACTATGAGTAGAATACAATACAAATGAGTTAAGTTTTTTTGCATTGTATTCGATCATATGTTATAACTTAGTATAATCTATAATATTATAAAATTAAGATTTTATTATCCTATAATATTTTCTTAAGTTTTCGCAACTTGTATAAGCAAGTGTATGAATAGTACGATATAGGAACAGGCCATAAGACATTGCGATCCTCGTCAAGACATTTGAATACGATTTTCAGAGCCTTTTTAAACTTCCAAAGTTCAACGTAAATTACTTGGGAAAGTTTTACAAAGTTTTCTTAGTTTTTCTTGTATACTATGAAACTTTTACATCTGACATTTCTTTGAACTTTTATGCGATGTTTTTCAATGCAAACTGACTTTATTTTTAACCAACTTCAAAAAAAGGAGGAGGTTCTCAATTCGTCGGGATCTTTTTTTATGTATGTTCACCGATTACTCCAAGATTTATGATCCGATTTACGTGATTCTTTGTTTGTTCGACGCGGAATCGTTGCCATTTGGTCCCCTAAAAATTTGACATAGTTTAGCCTAGTAGATTTCATTTTATGAACATTTTTTATGAGAAAATTTCCATTCCGTTCCATATGTACACCGATTACTCTGAGAGTTATGATCTGATTTACGTGATTCTTTTTTTGTTTGATGCGGAATAGTTGCCATTTGGTCCCCTAAAAATTTAACATAGTTTGGCCCAGTAGTTTTCATTTTATGAATATTTTTTTGGTCCCGTTTCTTGGGACCTATATTTTTTAAAGAGCGCGGCACCTTTCGTACGTCTACCCATACATAGTTAGACACTAAAAAGTAACAAATAAAATAAAAAAACTTCGTTTAAAAAACCGACTTCAAAAACGAAAAAACTAAAAAGTATAAAACAACTTATTTCTAAAGCTATTTCTAAAGTCGGTACTTAGTAATTTTCAAAATATAGTGATTTTTATGTTTTACTTTGCACCGACTTCAAGATGTTTTATAAAATATATATTAATAATAATAGCTTTAGAAATAAGTTATTTTATACTTTTTAGTTTTTTAGTTATTGAAGTCGGTTTTTAGCTGTTTGAATTTAATGAAATGACAATGGAGTCACTAATGAGGAGTAAATATTCAACTAATATTTCAGTTCAGTAAATATTTAATTGTGCCCTTTGCTTTGGAGTGAGTAAGTAATAGTAGACCTGTTTAGGTATGAGGCTTCGAGTGCCTAAATAGGCCTTTCACCCGAGGTTAACACTCTGCTTTTCATTTCGAATATGAGGAAAGTATAATATTTTCTTAAGTTTTCGCGACTTGTATACATAATAAAACTACGTTTTAACGGTTTTAAGCGCGGTTAAAACCGTTAAAACGTAGTTTTATTATGAGGACAGTAAATAAAACCTGAATTACTTAAACAATCAACTACTTCCCTAGTGAAATTAGGCGTTAAATCCATATCTAAATGCGACGACCTCGTTTAATACGTCACATATGAAACCCCAAGTATATTTTTTTTTTGTCTGTGGCATTCTACCAGCCAGTATTTTTTTTGTCACTGATGATATGAAATTTATGTAAATTAAATAATAATTTAGTGAAAAGTAATTTATAAGTATAAAATGATGTTATAACATTGGTGATATTTTTTTATTATAACTGGCTGTAAAAAAAGTTGCGACATGAGTCGAATGTATTATCTATGGTTCGCATAGTTTTTAAATTTTTCATAATCTGTGCAGGAACGGAGAAACAATATAATTTCCTGCGGCCGGGCGGCCTGTCGTAAGAGGCGACAAAACAACCCACAGCCAGGTGGTAGGGCATTTGCCCGACTGGATGGCTACCACCCGTGGTTTAAAGTATGTCGCCATAACAACCTTGAGTTGTGTTCCGGCATTAGTGACCAGGTTCCAGTCTCCTTTAAGAGAGCAGCAGCGCATTTGTAGTAGTTTTGGTGTTGCAAATGTCCATAGGCGATGGCAACCGCTTTCCATCAAGTGGGTCGTCTGCCTGTCTGCTGAACTCCTGCAATAAAAAAAATAAAATAAAAAATAAACCACGAAATACATAAATGTCTTTGGTCGATTTGAAAATCGCGCCTTTTTCAATGTCAATCGATAGAGGGGGTCGTTGCGAGCACTGTTATCGAAATTGATGACAACATTAGTGACGTTTTTCCCACAACCATAACGACCGTGGTCGCCTTGTGGAACAGCTGACGGAGCATTTTGAGCGTTGTGAGCTACTAGCGGAACGCGTCCAGTATTAACTGCCTGTTAAAATAATATAATTTGTATTTTAATTATGCTACGAGAAATATCCTGTTTGGTTCAAATCATCATTATCCGCATTAAATAGTTAATCCATTAAATAATCATACGATATCGATTAAAACGTATTATGTGATACAAATTAATGCACTCGTTTGGAAGATACTACTATATAACCTAAGCGGAAAATTTTTAACGTATTATTTTGCATTTGACATTAAAACAGATAACAAGGTGAGTTTGTGTATTATATATTAATTTCTTCTTTGCTTAAAAAAAATAGTAAATTGCTAGAGATACGATATCGTATCAGTTTGAACACAAATCAATCACATGATATAACTGGTGATGAAATACCGCTCGTAAATGTATGTAGAATATTGATATTTTTAGATGTGATATTTCATATCTAAAAGTATTGTAGCAGCGAGTAGAGGTTAAATGATGGATGGCAGGTGATTAGTATTCACTGTCGAGTGCTGATGTGAACTGAAGTGAACTCATTTATCTTGGAGACGGTAACCTTAAGTACAAATATTAATAAGTCGTACTGTATACAATATGTAGCACAAAATCGGTCCAGGTGATTAGGAGGATTCTAGAACCCGATCTCAGCGCCACCTACCGGTTCCAACGGGATAGAAAGTATCCTATGTCCGTCTCCTGGTTCTAAGCTACCTTCCCACCAATTTTCAGCCAAATCGATACAGCCGTTCTTGAATTATAAATAGTGTAATAACTAACACGACTTTCTTTTATATATATAGATAGATTATATTTAAAGTTCTACATGTAATACAATAAATCGAACAGAGTAAAAAATTGTATCACTTCTGCCAACATTAAAATAAAATGTGGTGAATACCACCTATACACAATAGAGATTTTAAATTATAATCTACAAATTATCACATCATACTAGAGATTAATATTGTTATATATAATTATGGTAAATTATAGAAAACTACTCTTGTAGCGGCCAGCAGGCTGCCTAAGCGATATAACCGTGGCAAGCCGCCTTTACGTTCTTCGCCGCCCGCGCCGCACTTACGTCGCCCCTCTTCCTCCGACAACTAAACGCTGTCGACAGACAGTCTGTCTCGGTCAGCGCGCGAGAGCAGTCTTGTCGCGGTTGCTTTGAACGCGGTAGGACTTTTACGCGCAGCAGCTGTTGTACCTTTTTTTTTCTCAAATATAAAATGTGCTGCAAAAAGTATAGTTTCATTACACAAACAGACAACCATACACCACACTCTATACAAAAGAGGCGCTAATCACAGAATAAATAAAAATATAACAAAACCATTATTCAATTAAGGAGACGGCCAATTGTATCGTTTAGAACTAAGAGGGTAGATTACAAAATTAATTATTAACCTTAAACGGAAACATGACGAGAACAACCGTGCAGGAACGGGTAAGAATACAATTTCCTGCGGCCGGGCACGTCGTAGGCGACAAAACAACCCACAGCCAGGTGGTAGGACATTTGCCCGACTGGACGGCTACCACCCCTGGTCTAAAGTATGTCGCCATAACAACCTTGAGTTGTGTTCCGGCATTATTGGCCAGGTTTCAGTCTCCCTTTAGAGAGCGGCAGCACATTGGTAGCACCTTCGGTGTTACAAATGTCCATAGGCGACGGTAACCACTTTCCATCAGGTGGGCCGTCTACCTGTCTGCTGAACTCCTGCAATATATAAAAAAAGTAACTAAATGTAACAATACAATATTTTTTTTAAATATTATTATTAACATATCTACGGACTCGAGTTCCGTACCTTTTTTTACTACTTAATTTCTATGAAAAATTTTAGACTCCATACACGCTTATTGTTTATTTTTGTTAGTGTGTGACATTAATTTAGTGATTTATATGTTATGGTGTACCTTAAGATTAACTTATTATATTAATTTATCCTGTTTTTAATACTAAACTTATACTAATGTAGAGTGTATCTGTTACATGCTGGTATTGTGAGGAAGTGTATGTGCAGTGTTGGCCTTATATCTATACTTATATATAGTCCTACCTAGTGCTATGTGTGTTGGTTTTTTCTTTTCTGTGTCTGGGTTATTAATTTTTAGGCTCTTTGTGTGTCTTAGTTTGTTTGTGAAATGTGCGTGTAGTGCAATGCGTTGGTGGATCACAATACAATAATAAAACATTGATAAAGATTTTTAAAAATTCCAGATGACGAATCTACTCCCTGTGTTTTTGTTCCTGGCATTATTGGCGATGACCAACGCATCCTACTTTTATCCCACATATGGATATTATGACAGCTTTTATCCCAGATACTACAGATATCCAGGGGATATGTTCAGCGACCCGTATTATTTTAGAAGCAGGTTCCTGTATTAATGCAACCAATAACGACATAATGCATCACTGACTAAGTTAATTAAGATGTGTATAGTTTGAATTAAATTATTAAGCAATTTAACCTATTATATAGGGTTAAAGAACTTTATGCGAGCACTGCGCAAAATCTGCGGAGTGACGCTCGCGGACCTGGTTCGTAATACCGAAGAAAGAAAGGGAGTTGGTCTTAAAGAGAGTGTCGGGGTGAAGGTAAGGAAAGGAATGCTCCGGTAGTTCGGGCATGATGAAAGAATGACAAAACAGATATACAATGCAAAAGTGGATGGATGCAGAAGTCGTGGAAGGCCACGACACACCTTCCATGATCAAATTGATCGTATACTAGCAGAAGGTGATGTCAGGAGTCTTAAGAACAGACGAGCGTGCATGACATGAGCTATGAATGTCAAAGAAGCGAGTGAGGTGTGTAAGAACAAGCCTGAATGGCGCTCTGTTGTTCGTGCCTACCCCGCAAGGGAACTGGCGTGAAGCTATGTATGTATATATGTAAATAACTTTATTTCTCATAAAACATTTTTTTCAATTCATTTAAACTATATATACATATATATATCCGTGCAGGAACGGAGAAAGAATATACTTTCCTGCGGCCGGGCGGCCTGTCGTAAGAGGCGACAAAACAACCCACAGCCAGGTGGTAGGGCATTTGCCCGACTGGATGGCTCCCACCCCTGGTCTAGAGTATGTCGCCATAACAACCTTGATTTGTGTTCCGGCATTAGTGACCAGGTTCCAGTCTCCCTTAAGAGAGCAGCAGCGCATTTGTAGCACCTTTGGTATTGCAAATGTCTATAGGCGATGGTAACCGCTTTCCATCAAGTGGGCCGTCTGCCTGTCTGCTGAGCTCCTGCAATAAAAAAATAAAAAAACTATGAGAACATTTATAGGTTATTGAAAAATACGTTGTAATTTGTAACGAGATAGTAATCATAAGTATTACTATTGCAGGTAGTTTTGATTTATTTTTGTATATACAAGTTAGAAGTTCCTTCGAAACAAAAGAAACAAGGATCTAGATTCCGTGGAAGTGTCATTGTGTAACTTGTTATTTTTTTTTTATAATGTAGTTATTTTTGTATGAGTAATGTGTTATGTATTAATATATAAAGATAATAGTACATGTACGTTTGTTTTATTTTAAACTAGCGGCCCCGGCAGACGTTGTCCTGCTCTGAAAAAATAAAAATCTAGGACCCGATGCCAGCGCCACCTACCGGTTCTAATTGCGGATTTAAACCATCCGGGAACCCACTCAAACACACAAAAACAAAATCACCAAAATCGCTCCAGGTGATAGGAGGATTCTAGAACCCGATCACAGCGCCACCTACCGCTTCCAACAGCATAAAAAGTATCCTATATCCATTTCCTGGTTCTAAGCCACCTCCCCACCAATTTTCAGCCAAATCGGTACAGGCGTTCTTGAGCGTTCTTGAGTTATAAATATTGTAACTAACACGACTTTCTTTAGTATATAGAGAATTTTTCGAGCGAGTAATGCACTAGTAAATAAAAAGAAAAATTATGAGCGACCATTTAAAATTCAAATTTTGAACTGAAGCTTTCAGAAACTTATTATTTTTTGGTCTATAAAAGTCGGTTTTTGGTGATTTTTGAAATCTTAAAAACTTTGGAGGGACCTCTTAATTTTTTTTTTTGAGCTGTCCTTTGGAAAGAGTTCTTAAAACATCAAAAACTAACATCTTTTCACTCGAGACTCAAAAAAAAAATTGTCGGTTTTCTTGCGATACCCTATATAAGAAGTACTGCTTATCTACGAAGTTAATTATTTAGTTTTCGTCTAAAATTGAATGAATATATACTTATATATAATTTGGACGATTAGGCAATTAGCTATTATTTTTATAAGGCTAAGGTAATCTTATATAAATTAACAATTATACCAGTTTTAAAATAAAATAAAATTATAAACTAAACTATCTTAAAAATACTATTATATAGGTATCTAATTATAAATAAATTAATATAATGTAATGCGATAAATTTATATTTATTTTAAAATGGAACCTATTAATAATTATTATGTCCACCCTTCTGTCTGTCTATCTGTCAAGTAATTAATACATACATACATAACTTCACGCCAGTTCCCTTGCGGGGTAGGCACGAGCAACAGAGCGCCATTTAGGCTTATTCTTACACACCTCACTTGCTTCGTTGACATTCATAACTCTTGTCATGCACGCTTGTCTGTTCTTAAGGCTCCTGACATCACCTTCTGCTAGTACACGATCAATTAGATCATGGTAGGTGTGTCGTGGCCTTCCACGACTTCTGCATCCATCCACTTTTGCATTGTATATCTGTTTAGTCATTCCTTCATCATGCATTCTTTCTACATGCCCGAACCACCGGAGCATTCCTTTCCTTACCTTCACCAAGTAATTAAATGTGCAAGTAATTTCTACCTTAATTTTTATTTTGTATCTCAAACATGTGCACAAAAGAGTAATATCAATTCTGTTTGTCAAATATTATCAAGAAAGATAAACAATTTGTCATCTCAAACAAAAACAGCAGCTAATGAAGTGTAACGGTGGGTGAGGCATTCCAAATTACTCTTACTTATCTTTGAAAAAGTTCCACAAAGGGAAATCGCGATTCCATATTTTCCAACTCCGTCAATGAAGTTGATCCTTTTGTCAAATTAATGGAAAATCAATGGTAATTTCGGTTTCTTTTTTGATGATATCAAGCTTTTTTTTTTTTTATTGCAGGAGATCAGCAGACAGGCAAACGGCCCACTTGATGGAAAGCGGTTACCATCGCCTATGGACATTTGCAACACCAAAGTTGCTACAAATGCGCTGCTGCTCTCTTAAGGGAAACTGGAACCTGGTCACTAATGCCGGAACACAACTCAAGGTTGTTTAGCGACATACTCTAGACCAGGGGTGGTAGCCATCCAGTCGGGCAAATGCCCTACCACCTGGCTGTGGGTTGTTAAGTCGCCTCTTACGACAGGCCGCCCGGCCGCAGGAAATTGTATTCTTTCTCCGTTCCTGCACGGATTAAAAAGCTAATCATTTCTTGATTTATTCAAGTCCGTATCGCTTTATGTCTTTATTACATTTAAGATTTAATGAATATTTCTTGGTTATAATTGCCTAGCAGTGTACTAGCAGAAGGTGATGTCAGGAGCCTTAAGAACAGACGAGCGTGCATGACAAGAGTTATGAATGTCAAAGAAGCAAGTGAGGTGTGTAAGAATAAACCTAAATGGCGCTCTGTTGTTCGTGCCTACCCCGCAAGGGAACTGGCGTGAAGTTATGCCAGCGGAGTCGATAATTGGTCCCCAAATAATCACTTCAGCCTGTTGGCTTAGCTCTTTCAGCCTTTAACGGCTAATTCTCAATATAGAGTCAATCCCCCGCAGCGGTCGAGCCGAGGTCGAACCTCACAGGAGGTGCCTCCTATTATATAGGAGTATTCAGCTGAGTTCAGCTCCAAAAAAAAAAAAGCATAGCGCATTATCGTTCCAGCCGTCGAACGGAACGGACCTCTCTGGGAAGTCGTAATGCTCTTGGAATGAACGATACCGAGTCGTCTTGAAATTTAATTCGAGGACTCAAATATGGGTCGTCATCAAGAAGCCTACAATCGTGACGTCACAGTTTTTATAAACACTACGGGGTTCCTCGTCCGTTAAGTAAATTATTGTTCTTATTATATACCTATACCAATTTGAATTGAGTCAAAGTACAATTGTTACTTTATTTGAACTAATAATGATTTATAGATTCTCTCTCTTTTCTTTCACCATATCCCAATTACTTGGGGTCGGCACAATATGTCTTTTCCTTCCACACTCTTCTATTCTGACATACCTCTTCTGTCACACCGCATATCATCATGTCATCCTTCACACAATCCATCCATCTTATTTTTGGTCTACCTTTAAATTTGTACCCATCGATCTTGTAGTATATAACATTCTTTTTGTCACGTGACTTTCATCCCTCCTCATTATATGCCAACTTAATCTTCTTCCTCTCAATTTTTCTGTCACAGGTGCAACTTTCAAAGATCCCCTTATGTACTCATTTCTCACCTTATCCATTCTTGTAACACCACACATTCATCTCAACATTCTCATCTCAGCTGAGTGGAGACGTTTGTAGTTTATCACTTGCAGGTCGTCAGACCACCGGGCTGGAGGGCGTCCTACGCTACGTTTGCCGAGACGTGGTCTCCACTCCAGGACTCGTTTGCTCCATCGGCCGTCGGTCCTGCGACAGACGTGACCGGCCCACTGCCACTTCAACTTGCTAATTTTGCGAGCTATGTCAGTTACCTTCGTTCTCTTACGGATGTCCTCATTTCTGATTTTATCCATAAGAGAAACACCTAACATAGCTCGCTCCATAGCCCGTTGAGCGACTTTGAATTTGTGGACCAGTCCCGCTGTCAGTGTCCATGTCTCGGCACCATATGTCATGATGGGTAGGACGCACTGCTCGAAGACTTTCGTCTTCAAGCATTGCGGAATGGTCGACGAGAAGACATGTCGAAGATTACCGAATGCTGCCCAACCTAACTGGATCCTCCTATTGGCTTCCCTCTCGAGGCCGTGTTTGCCTACCTGGATCTTTTGTCCAAGGTATACATATTCCTGCACAACCTCAAGAGGGGAACCATCGACGTTTACCGGTCTCGGCATGACATGTTCGTTGAACATGACTTTCGTCTTGTCCAAATTCATGCCGAGACCGACCCGTCGGGAGGATTCATTCAGGCTGTTCAGCATGTCGGTAAGTCCCTCCAACGTCTCTGCAAAGACGACAATATCATCAGCGAAACGTAGGTGGGAGATGCGCTCGCCGTTGATGTTGATGCCCCGTTCATTCCATTCCAGAGTTTTGAAGACATCCTCCATCGCGTTGGTGAACAGTTTCGGGGATATGACATCCCCCTGTCTCACCCCGCGACGTAGAGGTATAGGCTTCGCCCTCCGGTCCTGGATCTGAACGGTCATCGTTGCGGCATCATACAGACATCTCAACACCTCGATGTATCGCCAATCGATACGGCATCTCTGCAGAGACTCTAGAACAGCCCAAGTTTCGATAGAGTCGAAGGCTTTTTCGTAGTCCACAAATGCCATACACAGCGGCTGATTATACTCCTCGGTCTTCTGTATAATCTGCCGAACAGTATGGATGTGGTCTACGGTGCTGTAGCCTTTTCGAAACCCAGCCTGTTCCGGTGGTTGGAACTCGTCAAGTCTTCTGGCGAGACGATTCGTGATGACCCTCGAAAACAACTTGTAGACGTGGCTCAAGAGTGAGATGGGTCTATAGTTCTTCAAGAGGGTCTTATCACCCTTCTTGAAGAACAAGACCACCGCACTCTTGGTCCACGCCCTTGGCACAGTGCCCCGGAGGATAACGGAATTAAAGAGCTCCGCTAAAGCCTTCAGGATTGGGATCCCTCCCGCTTTGAGGAGCTCAGTTGTAATACCGTCGTCCCCCGGAGCCCTGCCATTTTTAAGTTGCCCGAGTGCCGTCCTAATCTCGCCAATGTCGACCTCCGGGATATCTTCCGTATAGTGGCGCGTGAGTGGTGCACGTGGATCATTAGCGCCTTGAACCGAAGGTCTTTCCGCCCGCGAAGAATACAATCGCCCGTAGAACCGTTCCACCTCCGCTAGGATCTCAGAGTGAGACGTAAGCTCCCTGCCATCTGCTGTCCTCACTTTTGCAAGATGGCTTCTCCCCAATGGTTTTAAGAAAACTTTGGACCCCCTATTCTGCTCTATAGCAGCCTGAATGGCTCGCGTGTTTGAGCAGCGGAGGTCCCGTCTTACAAGTTTTCTTATCCGTTTAGAGAGAGCCCTATGCTCCGGTGAGGCAAAAAGAGTAGATGGCATCTCACGTCTCATCCTCATGAGATCCAAGGTTTCGGTGGAGAGTTCAGAGCGTTTGCTTCTTCGCATAGGTGGAAAGTGCCTTCGGCCCAGCTCTCGCATTGTTTTCACCACGTTGTCGGTTATCTCGTCAACATCGCCAGTGGTTTCCAGCGATTCGAACCGATTTTGCAGTTCCAGCTGGAACTGTTCGGACCCTAAGATAATCTGGGGCGGCGTAGGTCGGAGATTAGACTTTATCAGGCGGAGTCTTTCAGCTTTGAAGTCGATATTTAGAGTGCCTCGTACAAGTCGGTGGTCACTGCCGGTATTAAACCTGTTGACCACTGAGACATCTCTAAATATGTGCTTCTTGTCCGCCATGATAAAGTCTATCTCGTTCTTTGTCACAGTATCGGGGCTCTGCCAGGTCCACCTCCTTTGGAGCTTCTTCTTGTAGAACGAATTCATCAAGAAGAGCCCCTGCATTTCGAGGAAGTTGACCAGCATTTGCCCCCTGTGATTTCGGCGCCCCAAGCCATAAGGTCCGATTTTCGGTTCGTCGCATTCTTGTACTCCCACTTTGGCGTTGAAGTCCCCCATAACAACGTTGTAGTGTGCGGAGGTCGTCCCATGTATGGCTTTAGTGATATCCTCATACATGGCCTCAACCTCCTCGTCAGGGTGTGCCGAGGTCGGCGCATATACCTGTATCACCTTCAGGGAGTACCTGTTGGTGAGTTTTAGTACTAGGTACGCTACCCGGTTCGACACACTGCTGACTTCCACAACGTTGTTAACGAGGGACTTGTTGACAAGAAAACCGACACCACCCTGGGAGGCCTTATCACCTTCTCGGAAGTAGAGCAAGTGCCCGGACTCCAGGGTTATAGTATCCTCCCCCTCTCTTCGGACTTCAGATAACCCTAGAATGTGCCATTTGATATGACTTAACTCTACTTCCAATTCCGCGAGGTGATTATCCAGCCTGATCGTGCGTCCATTGTACGTTGCCAGTGTCAGTTGGTTACGTTGGCAGCCTCCCGTAACCCGGAGATTTCTAGCACCCTCCTCCCCGTAGTTACCCCGACCGCTGCCGTAGCCGGGACTAGCGGGGCCGCCGGGAACTAAGGGCCATGGTCTATGTTTGCGTTTCATGTTTGGGGGAAATGCCATAGTCACCACGCTTGGCATGCGGGTTGGTGACCGCAGTACCGGCTTACTCGCATCGGAGACGCTGCTGCCCGAGTCCGATCAGGGGATTTATGTAAGCCGGATTTCTGTTGATGGTTATACCGCCATCGATCGGTCGTCAGAGCCTCGTTAGTTGGCGGCAGGGAGTACCGCGGGCAGGTGAGGTTGACGTTTCACTTACCCTTGACAAGAGTGTTAAAAGTCTAAGTAGTTTTTTGATTCAGTAAAATGTGGAATTTTATTTGAACTTTATTTTATTAGGTAGGATTAAATACATATCAATAACTTTTAATCATAATAATTTTTATTTAAAAAAAAGTACTTTTTAACGAGTGTGGGGGCGTAGAGGCCAAAGGCCCTGAATAAAAATGCGGAATGGCGGTGAAAGAGTGTAACCACGTCGTAATTGTCCACGATTCAAAAAATGAGCAGATCAAAACGGTACTCACGGTTGTCCCGTCGCCACGATGCTTTTACCAGGCCTGGTATGATTATTCGAAATTTTGTGAGTGTTAAGGCTGCGCACACAACACTAGTTTTTGCGTAAAGGTGAGAATCACAAACTACTATCGATATGGTGAGAATAGCCACTGATGCGTGTCGCGGGGTGCATTTTTTGGCTTTTTTTTTTTATTGGACTTGACTTTATGTTGTTGGTCCGAAGACCTTACAACTTTACCTCGGCTGAACTGTTGCCATGAGAGGGGGATGAATTTAATGATGGCCACCATAGGGCGACACAAAGCACTAATTGAGAACGGGCGACGGGTAATATAAAGCCCGAGGGGAAGGATTCCGGCGGGCCGGGATCGGTGGTTTGCGGCGGCCTACGCTATCTTACTGCCGTTTCGCAACGTGTTATGGCTGGGAGAGAAGAAACGGCGAAAGAAACTTCCCAGCAACACGCCTAGTCTATCCTGTGGGGGGGCTATGTCTCCTAGCGTCCCTCGCAGGGACGTGGAGAGATCTTGATTGGCGGCGCCTGAGACGCCGCCGTCTGTGTCTGTCTGTCCGTGCCTGCCAGCCTGCCGTCCTAACCGCGGGCGGGCTGATCCGGGCCAGCCGTTTTGTGATAACGTCGACCCTGTCCGTGAGGACGTTACGCGGTCGTCGCACGAGAGCCTTTCGCCGAGGCTTATAATCGGACGCGGACACGACGAGTGGATTACGATGGTGCGGCGCGAGATCGAAATACTTACGCGAGAGCGACGTAATGTAGTTTTTGATGGAGGGAAGCTCCAGATCGCGGTGGAGGTCGACGTTACGCATATAGAGGGGAGCACCGACGGCTCTGCGCATGAATTTGTTTTGCACGATTTGCAATTTATCTAAAAGGGCAGGCTTGGCATGGCCGAATACCACACTCGCGTATGTCATGATCGGGCGGATGCATGTTTTATACAAAGTAAGCTTGTGTCTGAGGGACATTTTGCTTCGTTTGTCTATCATGGGTGCTAAACGACCCATCACAAATCGCGCTCTATTTCGGATTATAGTGATATGCTCGTTGAAGCGCAAGTTCCGATCTAGGGTGACACCCAGGTATTTGGTGTACTTTTCCCAGGGAATTTGTTGTTCGTAGAGCGAAATGGTTTTTAGGCGAAGGCAAGCGCGTTTGGGGGAGCGAAGCGTGCCCGGGGAAAAGAACATTGCTGCGCTTTTCTCCGGGTTTACCTCTATCCTCCATTTGCGAAACCATTCGCCTAGCTCTGTGACAGCTGCCTGCAGCCGGACGCAAGCCATTTGTCGGTTTTGATCTGATGTATAGAGTGCGGTGTCATCCGCAAAGAGGGCCAACTCCACATCTGGAGTTTTTGGGATGTCGCTGGTGTACAGCGTGAAGAGTAGTGGCGACAGAGCCGAGCCCTGTGGTACACCGGCTGTGAGTGGGTGAGGGGACGAGCGCGTTCCCTCCACTCGAAAACGGAAGCTTCGGTCTAAGAGGAAGTCTCGCAAGATGAGCACGAGTCTGTCTGGCACACCGAAATGGTACAACTTGTAAATCAAGCCGTTGTGCCAGACCTTGTCGAAGGCTTTTGCTACGTCTAGGAACAGTGCGGCTGTTCCTATAGGGCGGGGGCGATGGGCAAAGTGAGATAGTATGTGCTCCGTGATGCGGTGCACCTGTTGCACGCATGAGTGTCTAGCACGGAAGCCAAATTGCTCATCAGGTAATAGATGTTTGCTGAAGGCAAAATCTCTAAGTCGTGAGAGGATGACTCTCTCGTAAAGCTTGCTGAGTGCGCTTAGTAGGCTGATTGGACGGTAGCTGGACGGTTTATTAGCCGGTTTTCCCGGCTTGTGAATACCAATGACATCTGCCTCCTTCCAGATCGCGGGGAAGGAGCAGTTTGTTATGGCGGCATTAAAGATGCTCACCAGGATTATAATTAGATGGGCGGGTAGGAGTTTTAAAACGCGATTGTTGATGCCATCGGTCCCTGGGGCCTTTCGCGGTTTGAGAGACTTGATCAGATCTTGCACTTCTTCGACCGTGACCGGGTCGAGTGTGGTTTCCGCTGGTAAGGAGGATCTACGTTCGACCTCGGAGTCCACCTCCGTCAGGTGTGACTGGTCGACGTTTTGCGTAGTGGGGGAGCATTGAAGCTCTAGACTCTGAGCAAGGCACTCGGCTTTCTCCTCGTCATCGAACGCCTCGGTGTTGTCGGCTCTTTCTAGCGCGGGTATGACAGTAAGGGTGTCTGATTTGAGAGCTCTAGCCAGCTTCCAGTACGCCTGGTGAGTTGGTTCGATATCCCTCAACGTTCTGTCCCAACGTTGTTCCCTGACTTCCCGGATACGTAGTTTGACCTCGCGCTCTAGTTCGCGGAGTCGGATTCTGTTATCCTCGGTGGGATATCTGTCATGAGCTCTGGAGGCGGCTCTCTTTTCCCTCAGCAGTATCCTCACCTCGTCCGGCAGGCATAAGTGGCGGTCATCCTCCACTGGCACCTGCCTGGACGAGTTCCGCACTGCGGATTGAAGGTGGCTGGTGAGAGCTTCGATCGCCCTCTCCGTGTCTTGGCGGGACCCGATGTGATCTGGGATGCGGTCCAGGTCTTGTGAGCTGGTTGCCTTGAGGAGGTCCCCAAGTCTCAACCAGTCCACAGAGGTCCTAGTTTCAGATGTCTGGTCTGTCTGTGGTCCTAATCTAAGGATAACCGGACGATGGTCCGAGTCTATATCGTCCATCGTTTCGATCGAATGGAACTGAAGAGTTACGCCCCTCAGTAATGCTAGGTCGAGAGTGTTTGGGGTCCCCCAGTCGCGGTTGGGGGGATATCTTGTGGGGGTCATGGGCGTTAGTATATCAAACAAAAGATTGTCTGATATATTTATTAGGGCTCTGCCATTGGTGTTAGTGGTATTGCAATTCCACTGCTCGTGTTTGCAATTCAGATCTCCGGCTATTATAACAGCCGGGCCTAGGTTGAATAGGGCTTCTAGGTCTTTTTTAATAAGGGTTTTTTGGCATGCGAGGTATGCTGAGACTATGACTAGAGGTTGGTGGCCAGTCATTGCTAGTCTGCAGGCGGATACCTCCATACCTTCTAGTGGAGGGGTGACTACAGGCATGCAGTGTAGGGATCTCCTGAAATAGATCAGGGTGCCGCCACCACGGCCTACCCTGTCATGTCTAGTGACCCGATAGTTAGAGATCTTTGGATCTCTATTACTCGGTTTCAGGAAGGTCTCCTGTACTAGTAGTATATCTATTTGATTGGTAACCAGGAAGTCATGGACCAAGTCGCGCTGGTTTCGAAGGCCGTTGGCGTTATAAGTCGCCAGAGTCAATGAGCGTGGTTTATTTCTACCTACATGCGCCATTTGTTACCGGTAACAAGAATTTGTATTAGGTCGTTTAGTTACAACGATCTAAGTATTTGGAGGAGGTACGCGTGATCCATTTCGATCACGAGTTGATCCCGGAGGGAGGGTTGAGTTGACTCTGAAACTTGTCTCAGTTTCCGAGCCAAGAGTTGGACCTCTTGCAGGTCGAAGGGCAAGTTCTTGGCGAATTTAGTCGCCAAAGCTAAGTCCTCCGCTATAGAGTGGTGGGCCGATGGCCCAGAAGGTGCCTTAGAAATGGGGGCGGGGGAGAGGGTGGCCGCATTTTTTGGTTTGACCAGCGCGTGCAGGCGACCGCGGTGAGGTGCGGTGTGGGGCGGGGTTGAGAACAAACCGGAGCGCGTTTTGTCCACCTTTCCTTGAATTACAGAAAATTACGAAGTGGCCCAAACATCTTCCCCCGCCTTGAAAGACCAGAAGGTCTTTCAATGAAAAATAAATAAAATTTAGAAGGATGCACGAACAAAATCAATTAAAAGCGGTTGTATAAGAAAGAAGGAGTAATGATAAATATATGAGTAGCAGGATATATAAAAATAAAATATATACTTTTTTTTTTATTGCAGGAGATCAGCAGACAGGCAGACGGCCCACTTGATAGAAAGCGGATACCATCGCCTATAGACATTTTCAACAGCAAAGTTGCTACAAATGCGCTGCTGCTCTCTTAAGGGAAACTGGAACCTGGTCATTAATGCCGGAACACAACTCAAGGTTGTTATGGCGACATACTTTAGACCAGGGGTGGTAGCCATCCAGTCGGGCAAATGCCCTACCACCTGGCTATGGGTTGTTAAGTCGCCTCTTACGACAGGCCGCCCGGCCGCAGGAAATTGTATTGTTTCTCCGTTCCTGCACGGATAAAACGTGGATAAAGAAAGAAGTCAATAAATAGGATCGTTGTGTTCCGGCATTAGTGACCAGGTTCCAGTTTCCCTTAAGAGAGCAGCAGCGCATTTGTAGCACCTTTGGTGTTGCAAATGTCCATAGGCGATGGTAACCGCTTTCCATCGAGTGGGGCGTTTACCTGTCTGCTGATCTCCTGCAATAAAAAAAAAAGGAAGAGGGCATAAACGTACCACTGGACGTTTAAATATGGCGTTTTTAGTTTTGACTAGCGCGATCCTTACTTTGCCATCTGAACCAGCAAAGGTATGGGTAATAGACAGCGGTCCTCCGTAGTCAAGACCAGAATGGGCAAATGGCTTAGATATTTGTAAACGACATGAGGGTAAATTACCCATAACTGGGGTCTGTGCTGATTTAGGTCGTGCCCTAAAACATTGAATACAGGAATAAATTTTCGCTCTTACAAAACGACATGCAGATATTATCCAAAATTTTTGTCTTAACAATGACATTACAAGTTGAGGTCCAGCGTGACAAGCGGTGCGGTGAACATGATCAATTAGAAGATCTGTTATTTTATTGTTCTTAGGCACAAGTAAAGGATGTGTGTGGGCAAAAGTCAAGTCGCTATTTTCCTACCGTCCTCCAATTCGAATAACACCATCAACCAAAAAAAGGCCTCAGTTTCCGAAAGGATCGTGGGATTTGCTTCCCTGTCTGTAGTAATTAAATTAAACCAGAAAAACGCACCTTTTGAACTTGTTTAACTGTCGTTATTTCTGCTGTATTCAAATCATCAGCAGTTATATCTGCTCGAGAAGTTAGACATTTAGAAAAGCGCAGTACGTAAACTACTACTCTAAGCAACTTGGACCAAGGAGAGAATTTTTCAAATAAGTAACTAAAGGGTGAGTCTACTTGTGGTTGTGGTAGCACGTTACATAAGGCTACTGTTTTGAGTTCAGGAAAATCCTTATCTGATGCTTTAAAAACTTGGATTAACCAATCAGATATATCCTGATATAGCCACGAGGGAGCGTGAAACCAAAGAGAGTGATTAATAAGTTGAGCGGGAGTAAGTCCTCGTGACAAACAATCACTAGGATTATCCTTTCCTGAGATGTGATAAAAATTACGCGGTTCAATTATTTCTTGAATCTTTATAACCCTATTGGCTACAAAGGTTTTCAGGCGGTGCGGGCTGGAGTGGATTGTGGTCAAACGCAAACCTATTCTACACTAAAAAAAATTGCCCTCGTAGGCTAATTCAAAAAATGCCGCCCCCACCGAAGCTTTTTTTTTTAAATCTATACTAATATTATAAAGCTGAAGAGTTTGTTTGTTTAAACACGCTAATCTCAGGAACCGTTGGTCCGATTTGAAAAATTCTTTCAGTGTTGAATAGTACATTTATCGAGGAAGGCAATAGGCTATATATCATCGCGCTAATACCAATAGGAGCGGAGCACCAATGAAGAATGTTTCACATGTGTCACAGCTAGTTATGTATAATTGGGTTTAGACATTAATATCGATACAGATTTTATTAACGAAGTCTTTTTTTTATTCAAAAACTAAGTTTACATTGATTCATTTTTTGACTACTCTAAGCGTTTTTTGCAGACATTTTTACCTGCCCTTAATTTTGCCGCCGTAGACAGATGCCTACTGTCTCGAGCCGTTCTTACGCGTTAAGAGGTTAAAAACTCGTATCTCACTAACAATTGACTTAAATAGAAAGTTATTTGAAAACATTGTAACAGTTTTTTTTTTGAAAGAAAGAAATATTTATTTCTAATAACGATATAAAACACAATATACTACTAACATAACAAAGTATAGATAGAATTATGCAAAAATTGTATGACGCAATTTTGAAATCAGATTGGCACTCAGCATTTTGTTGTGCCGAAACGTAGTCCGACACAGCCCTGATTTTCAGTGCCCACCTCCTAAATCAAATATGACATGCGACCCATGCTAAACATTAAAAAAAAAAACAATTAATTATTACAAACCCTGAAACGCCGCAAATATGCATCCATCGGTGACGGATACATATTTGTGGCTTTTGGGGTTGAGACTTTGGGGCCATGGGGACGTGAGGCTCATCAACTTTATCGAGACCTTTCAAGGCGATTGAAAGAAGTCTCGCGTGACCAAAGGGCTGGCCTATATTTAGGGCAACGTATTAGCGTTGCCATACAACGCGGAAATGCGGCCAGCATTTTGGGAACGCTCCCCACCGAGAGCGATCTGGACTACATCTTTTACTTGTAAATATGTATATAATAGTAGTTATTATTGTAATATTGTAAATTTTAAAATTATAAAAACGTATAAATAACAAAGATTACAATATAAAGATGAAATAATAAGTATAATGAAAAAATACCTATCCCAAGAAAAAAAAAGTAATAATAAAATATTTACAATTTATTTCAACCTAATACTTACCTTAGGCTCCGACAAAGACAAATTCCTAATTGTAATCCTTTTATAATCGCTTTCTTTTGTTTACTTATTTATTGGCATACGTTTCTAGTTATTGTGGAGAACAGCCTATTGTTCTATTTTACTCGTCTAAGACCGCTTGCAGGCTGCATCATTAGCTAGGTGTTGCGGAGTATAAGTATAACCTAATTCTAGGAATTTATTTCGACGTTGCCGGGCGGGCACATTTGCATTTGTGAAGTATAAAACGATGGCCTGATTGAGAGAGGGGTCAGTTGAGATACAACTACGATCTAGGCGTAACGTGTGTACATTCGGGAATCTAATAGTGACGGACTTTGCTCGTTTTATTGAATTACGACCTTCTGAATTACGTTTGGATTTGTCGTGTTCGGTTATATTTGTACCTGTGTTATACGTGTTTGTGTAGTTCTATAAAACTCTCTAATAATTCTAACGGCATTTTAATTTGAGTCCCGCTAACTCGTAACAATATATATACACATTACAACAACAAATCTGTAATAATTTAGCTTCTTTGCCTCAATACAATGAATATATACATTAATGTGATGCCATTTCGCTCAAAATTTTCCGTCCCTATTTAAGCTACAAATTAAGAAATATTGAGTGGTGCTGTAATAATTCAGCTTCTTTTCCTCAATACAATGTATGTAATACAATCATGTGGTGCCACATCACTCAATATTTCCGTCCCTACTTAACCTACAAATTAAGAAATATTGAGTGGTTCTGTAATAATTTAGCTACTTTGCCTCAATACAATGTATGTAATACATTCATGTGGTGCCACATCATTCAACATTTTCCGGCCCTACTTAACCTACAAATTAAGAAATATTGAGTGGTGCTGTAATAATTTAGCTTCTTTGCCTCAATACAATGTATGTAATACATTCATGTGGTGTCACATCACTCAGAATTTTCCGTCCCTACTTAACCTACAAATTAAGGAATATTGAGTGGTGCTGTAATAATTTAGCTTCTCTGCCTCAATACAATGTATGTAATACATTCATGTGGTGCCACATCGTTCAAAATTTTCCGTCCCTACTTAACCTACAAATTAAGAAATATTGAGTGGTGCTGTAATAATTCAGCTTCTTTTCCTCTATACAATGTATGTTATACATTATGTGGTGCCACATCACTCAAAATTTTCCGTCCCTACTTAACCTACAAATTAAGGAATATTGAGTGGTGCTGTAATAATTTAGCTTCTTTGCCTCAATACAATGTATGTAATACCTACATGTGGTGCCATATCACTCAAAACTTTCCGTCCGTACTTAACCTACAAATTAAGAAATATTGAGTAGTAGAATTAATTCATTTACCTGTTATGTATACAGCCAACGAATACAATTATATCTCATTTATATCTACTGCTTCTTTTGTACAATATGATTTCTCAAATTGCGTATACCAAGGCTAGCAGTATATAGTTTTAGTGAATAGTGACTTCCGGTCATAAATCTGCTTGACAGTTACTAGTCTCTACAAATGGTTTCCAGTGAACTATAATAAACTTTACTAATAACCGCTGGTCAATCTTAGGAGTCACAGATGTTCGGCCCAAGTTATAAGCTTTAACCGTAAAGTCTTATCTGCATTTGTTAATGATTTGGATAGATCGTCACTTTAACTTTTTACGTAATCGTGGCGAATTTCTGACCAAATAATAATAACGACTTAACTTGTCAGTTTCGTGAGTTATTATGATATATTATCATGTTTTTAACAAAATATTTTAAAAATACAACTGTAGATATGTAAGTATTTTATGGGCAATCTACTTGTTTGTATGCTTCAGAAAAATAAATGAATTAATGCCCACTCTTCAAAATGGACTTTATTTTAGAATTTATTGTAGAATGTGTCATATAGCCAATCAGAAATTGTATAAAATAAGTTTTTACATAAATTTTCATATTGATACGAGTATTATACTGGAGTGAGTATTATACATGATGACAGAATGACTAAACAGATATACAATGCAAAAGTGGATGGATGCAGAAGTCGTGGAAGGCCACGACACACCTTCCATGATCAAATTGATCGTGTACTAGCAGAAGGTGATGTCAGGAGCCTTAAGAACAGACGAGCGTGCATGACAAGAGCTATGAATGTCAAAGAAGCAAGCGAGGTGTGTAAGAATAAGCCTGAATGCAGTCTGTTGTTCGTGCCTACCCCGCAAGGGAACTGGCGTGCAGTTATGTATGTATGTATTATACTGGAGTTTTCCCCGCGGCTACGTCGTATAAAAAACCCTGGTAGGTCTATGTTTCGTACAAAAAAAAGTATAATTCGTTAGTATTAGTATTTAGTAGTAGTATTAGTTTAAAAGTATAGTTTTACATATATAAACCTTAAATATTTTAGTTTCTTGTTCAATTCAAAACAACTACAAAGAAACTAAGTCAATATAGTGTAGACAACTGTACAGCAAAACATAAAGAGAAGTCGCAGCCAAGCTGATTTGAACTACCTAATACGTAATGAAGGACATGTGGGCATCATGACAACGTATTTGTTATTGAATTACAGCGATGTAGACACATCGCAATTGCAGCGTCATCTTTTTTACTAATCCATCTATTCCACGGAAACGACGTTTTTTATCCGTGCAGGAACGGAGAAAGAATACAATTTCCTGCGGCCGGGCGGCCTGTCGTAAGAGGCGACAAAACAACCCACAGCCAGGTGGTAGGTCATTTGCCCGACTGGATGGCTACCACCCCTGGTCTAAAGTATGTCGCCATAACAACCTCGAGTTGTGTTCCGGCATTAGTGACCATGTTCCAGTTTCTCTTAAGAGAGCAGCAGCGCATTTGTACCACCTTTGTTGTGTTGCAAATGTCCATAGGCGATGGTAACCGCTTTCCATCAAGTGGGCCGTCTGCCTATCTGTTGAACTCCTGCAATAAAAAAAAACGACGTGATTTATTGGGATTAAAAATATCCTAAGTGTTGATTCTGGTTATAAGTCAGCTGTGTCGAGTTTCCTTCATATATGTTCAGTAGTTTGCAAGAAATATGGAATAAGAGCGCCATCTTTTTCGCTATTTCCGTCTATCCCATGGAAATTCCATCATTTATCGGGATAAAAAGTATCCTAAGTTACGCTCCGGAATATAAGCTAACTCTATATGGAGTTTCATTTAAATCCGTTCAGTAGTTTTCACGTGATGCTCTAACAGACAGACAGACACAAATTCTTAAAATTGCTTATTCAGAACCTCCTGGTCCGAATTATCCCCTCTGATTTTTTCATATTTTTAAACGCAATGTACAAACTCGAAGCGTTTACAGATTTATTATAATAAGTATAGATAGATATATTAAAGTCTTATACATTGCTATTTTATTATAACCTCCTAATTCATAATAGTTATATGAAGTTTATCGGCTCATTAAAACTTTTTTACCGATAAACCTCTTATAACTATAATATCCGTGCAGGAACGGAGAAAGAATACAAATTCCTGCGGCCGGGCGGCCTGTCGTAAGAGGCGACAAAACAACCCACAGCCAGGTGGTAGGGCATTTGCCCGACTGGATGGCTACCACCCCTTGTCTAAAGGATGTCGCCATAACAACCTTGAGTTGTGTTCCGGCATTAGTGACCAGGTTCCAGTCCCCTTTAAGAGAGCAGCAGCGCATTTGTAGCACCTTCAGTGTTGCAAATGTCCATAGGCGATGGTAACCGCTTTCCATCAAGTGGGCCGTCTGCCTGTCTGCTGAACTCTTGCAATAAAAAAAATAACTATTATGAATAAGAGATCTAATATATAAATCTCTAACACCGCAATATTCTGTAACTTAAACCATTCAGTCCACCATCTATGAGATATTACAGCCACAAATCAGCGGGTTTCAACCATGACGTTCTGGTTTCATTCTGGCGTCAGCCCAGCGTGTCCTGGCAAGGTATGGCGAGCTGAGCTCCCAGTGATGAACTACCGCCATTTATTAACATTTCTTATTTTCGTTTCATATGCTTTGATTTAATCTAATCTATCCAGTCCTTTAGCAGACTTGTGAAGGAGCATTATCTAACTATATAATGTGTTTCTTGTTTGTATTGTATATATATATATATATATTGTACGTATATATTTTTATAGCTATAATATATATATATATAGTTATAATAATGATTTTGCCTAATTATTAGTATCTAGGTCAACTGCACGTCAACGCAATCTTTGCAATTAGATCTTGTCCATCCAAAGGTTGCCTGGAAGAGATTGATTTAAGCAATAAGGCCGCCTATTGTACTACTTTTTAAATATTTAAGCTTATTGCGTATTTTTTCTCTGCAATGTTAGTGTTTTTTTTTTTATGATTGCTAGTAGGCAAACTGGCAAACGGACCACCTGGTGGTTGGTGGCTACCGTCGCCCTTGGACATCTGCTATACTAAGGGAGCCGATGCATTGCCTACCTCGTTGAGACTAGGTATCTGTTTACGCCCTTTTTGAAGAGCCCCATATTGCAGCGCACTGGTAAAACCTCGGCATGAAGGAGCGTCCGCCACGTACCGTGGAGGACTTACAAGTGTCCAGGAAGTGTGGATGAACTCGCTGTTTTTGTTTAATTTTTATTTGTATAGATAATTGTTTTTGTTTTGGTTTTTTAGGAAGTTGGTCCTTTGCAAACTAGTTCGCTTTTGTTTAAATAATTTACATAATTAGACTAAGGTCTAAGGCAACTTAGCCCTTAGTGGGGCGAGTATGTTAAACTCGTATAAAACCTCTATTTCGCCATTGCTGGCGAGATAGAGAAAAATTATAAATATATTTAAATCTTGAAGTTCATATTTGGAACGTTGTGAAAAATGTGCTCTATAATAAGACAATTGTAAAAATCTGCAATGTAAGTTTACCTAAAATATAATATTATTGAACTTAAAATCCGGAGTTTCCTTCGATTATCTGAAATACCACGGAACCTTGGCACCTAACAGCAATTTCTCCAATTTCTCCACTCCAAACCAATCGCTGGCGAGTGGTGCGATGATAGACTGGCAACGTAGGCACCAAAGCAAATAGCTCATTAGAGCACTCCCCGTTGTACGTACAGACGGTAGAACACACTTAGAGCACCAACGTCTAAATATGTACAATAAAGAGTATTGTATTGTAATAAGCAAATATCATCTACTAGCTTCTTTCTGCCCGCGACTTTGTTCGCGTGGAATAGTTAAAAAAAACCTCTATTTCAAATCGGATCAGCGATTCCTGAGATTAGCGCGTTTAAACAAACAAACAAACTCTTCAGCTTTATAATATTAGTATAGATATAAAGCTGAAGAGTTTGTTTGATTGAACGCGCTAATCTCAGGAACTACGGGTCGGATTTGAAAAATTCTTTCAGTGTTAGATAGCCCATTTAACGAGGAAGGCTATAGGCTATATATCATGAGATATATAGCCTACGAGCGCCAATGAAGAATGTTTCAAAATCGGAGGGTTTTGAAAGCAAATTCCACGCGGACGACGTCCCGGGCAAAGCTAGTATTAGTATAAGATTTGTCTATAATATAACAAATGTGTCGGGGGTGTAGAGTTTGCAAAATGAATTTAAAAAGGTAGAAAAAGCAGGGGAACTTAGACGAGTAAATACTGACATTGTAACTATACGAGCGTGCATGACAAGAGTTATGAATATCAAAGAAGCAAGTGAGTTGTGTAAGAATAAGCCTAAATGGCGCTCTGTTGTTCGTGCCTACCCCGCAAGGGAACTGGCGTGAAGTTATGTATGTATGTAACTATTAGAATTTTTGTCTGTCTGTTTGGTAGAACAACACCTGAAAATTATTGAACGGATGTAAATAAAACTGGACCCAGAGTTAGCTTATATCCCGAGATAACCCAGGATATGTACCTATCCTATTAAATGCTATCCCCCTTCACTCAAAAACCAATTTAAAAATTGTCTTTTTTTTCTTTTTTTTTTATTGCAGGAGATCAACAGACAGGCAGACGGCCCACTTGATGGAAAGCGGTTACCATCGCCTATGGACATTTGCAACACCAAAGTTGCTACAAACGCGCTGCTGCTCTCTTAAGGGAGACTGGAACCTGGTCACTAAGGCCGGAACACAACTCAAGGTTGTTATGGCGACATACTTTAGACCAGGGGTCGTAGCCATCCAGTCGAGCAAATGCCCTACCACCTGGCCTTATATCTCAATATGTCTCGTTATATTTAACGACCAAATAAATGTTGTTTTCTTTCTTTCTTTTTCCCCCTGTCGACACGTCAACACGACCGGAGCTCGCTAGCATTATTATTATCAAATATTTCTTACAAATCTATGAGAAAGTAAAAATGTTATTCTACTCACGTATATAATCACAAGAAATATGACAAATTCCTTTTTATTATATTTCGGACGCGGCAAACACCGCGTTATAAATGATCCCGGAATATCCCACAAGACACGGGATTACTTCAGTCGTAGTGGACAAACAATTTGCGGAATAAAGTATCGGGCCACTAGATAAGCGTTTCTGATAAAAAAAATATCTAAGACATGGAAAGTTGAGAAAGGAATTTTAAGGTGACATGTAGAGATAAAGAAAAAAATATATTGATTGTTTTGATATTATATTAAACTAGATAGTGCGGTTTTTTACCTATCCCACGGGATCTCTTTAATTTTTCGGGATCAAAAGTATCCGATATGTTGACCAGGGATTTAAATCAGTCCAGTCGTTTCGGAGATTAGCCGGTACAAACAGAGAAACCAAAAATTTGAAATAATATAAATTAGTTCTATTTCACTTCTTACATCCCCTGCCTCGGTTTTTAGCATTTATTTTTTATTGTACAGAAATTCGACCTCTACAATTTTATTATATGTATGTATGTATGTATAGATTACACTGTGTTTCGATTTCTGTGCGTATAGTTAGTGATTTCGCAGCTTTTATATGGTTTAGATTTTATATATAAACTAGAGTTTACTCCGCGGCTGCGCCGCGGGTCAACCTCTGGTGCGTATCTCTTGTTTAAAAAGCAAGTGGTACAGGTTACATTGTATTAAATTTGTATGTATTTGCCCCCGAAAGATTCACTTCATTTTATATCGCAAACTATACCACCCCCATCTATATGTAAACTACATAAATGACAAAACTTGACAAAAATGACAAAATAGATAACATGGTCCAAGTGGACCAATTGGACCCAGTGGATCCAGTGGACAAAGTGGACCCCAGTGGACCCAGTGGACGAAATGGACAAAATCACAAAACCTGTCCTAGTTTCCGGGATAAACTTTACATAAATCTATCCCAAAATGTATCCCATTATCCGGGATAAAAAGTATCCCTTGGGCACTCTCGGTATTCAAATTATATATGTACCGTGTTTCAGCCAAATCGGTCGAATAGTCTTTCCATAAAAGGATATCAAACAAAAAGACAAATACATTTTTATCCCGGAAACTATCCCATTATTCGGGATAAAAAATATCTATGTTCATTCTCGGCATCGAAAATATATATATACTGAGTTTCAGCCAAATCGGTCCAGTAGTTTTTCCGTGAAAACGGAACAGACAGACAGACAGAGTTACTTTCGCATTTATAATATTAATAGGGATTATTAGGTATTGATGTTTAGAATAATATAATGTTATGATGTAATAAAATTTTATGAAATGAAAAAGTGGCGTTAATCGCAAACATTTATCAAACCAACGTATGGCAAAAGTGTGGGTGGTAGACTTCGTGCTGGTAGACCGCGACGTATATATCATTATTAAATCGCGGATGTCTTAAAGAATGTCCAGGTAAAACCATCTATAATAAACGTGTATGTATGTATGAAGAGATTAATGAATGTAGATGAAGCAAAAGATGTATGTCAAGATCGTAGCAAGAACAAATCCTATCCTATGTCTACCCTAATGGGACAGGCGTGATAATATGTATGTACAAGACAATAATATTAATAATCGGCAGACAAACATATGTATGCCCAGCTAAGCAAGTTACATTTGCGTTATAAGTAATATACAACGCAAAACTCTAGATTCGATAGCAAACAATGCAGACCTCATTCGACTAGATCTAGACCACAGTAAATTATGGAAAATTCGCTTAAGAATAACAGCATGGGAATCGAACTTTTGCATTCTAGTGAGATAGGCCTATATAACCAAAAAAAGCCCGTTAAAAACGTGTTGTATTAAATCTTTACATAGTATAAAAGAAAATCGCTTTACGCGTCTGTCTGTATATCCGATAACTCCTCGTAAACTACACATCGGGGAAAACAAGTTATTTCTAAATTCTGATTCGACGCGCTTGTATTAATTTTTTTTTATGGCCTGAGTTCAGCAGACAGGCAGACGGCCCACCTGATGGAAAGCGGTTACCATCACTAATGGACATTTGTAACATGAAAAGTGCTTCAAATGTGCTGCCGCTCAGCAAAGGGAGGCTGGAATCTGGCCACTAATGTTGGAACACAACTCAAGGCTGTCATGGCGATATACTCTAAACGAGGGCTGGCAAACACCCTACCAATTGGGTGTGGGTTGTTTTGTCGCCTCTTATGACAGGCCGTGCAGATATCCGTGCAGGAACGGAGAAAGAATACAATTTCCTGCGGCCTGGCGGCCTGTCGTAAGAGGCGACTTAACAACCCACAGCCAGGTGGTAGGGTATTTACCCGACTGGATGGCTACCACCCCTGGTCTAGAGTATGCCGCCATAACAACCTTGTGTTGTGTTCCGGCATTAGTGACCAGGTTCCAGTCTCCTTTAAAAGAGCAGCAGCGCATTTGTAGCACCTTTGGTGTTGCAAATGTCCATACGCGATGGTAACCGCTTTCCATCAAGAACTCCTGCAATAAAAAAAAGACCGCACGGCCACAGGATATTGTATGCTTTCTCCGCTCCTGCACGGATGAAACAATAACAATAAAACTTTATAAATAACGGACTGTATTCAAATTGAAATTGTGTGAATTTCTATGGACATTGCTCTAATTTATGTGATATCGGTGGGTGTGTATAGCTTTAGGTAATTTCATTTCTCCTATTTTTTCATAGCCCCACCACATAATTGCGTAATCAAGCCATACCCATCGACAAATGCTTGCCGCCACGCTGACCACGTCCATCAGCGTTACGTCACGGTTGACCGCTTCGACCGCGCGAACCGTACCGCACGCGTCTGCGTGACGCGGGTTGTACGGGCGTCCGACAAGTTGGCCTACCGCAAAATGAGATTGCCGATTGATTGGTATTGTTTATTGATTGACAACATTTGGAAGCCTACAATTGGTTAGGCTGTACAAGATAGAGGAAGTGGTGTACTCGTATTTGTGCAGGAACGGAGAAAGAATACAATTTCCTGAGGCCGGGCGGCCTGTCGTAAGAGGCGACAAAACAACCCACAACCAGGTGGTAGGGCATTCGCCCGACTGGATGATTGCCACCCTGGTCTAAAGTATGTCGCCATAACAACTTTGAGTTGTGTTCCGGCATTAGTGACCAGGTCTTCCTTAAGAAAGCAGCAGCGCATTTGTAGCACCTTTGGTGTTGCAAATGTCAATAGACGATGGTAACCTCTTTCCATCAAGTGGGCCGTCTGCCTGTCTGCTGAACTGCTGCAATATTTTTTTTTTAACTCAAGTTTCGGAGGCTGAGACTCACTTTGGGTCGTTGAGGCAACAGTTAGTTAGATTGACAACATGGGGTGGTTAAGCTCTATGAAGAGTATGTTAGGTTTCAAATTGGGTACATTTTGATAATTTTTTATGACATTTTTTTTGAGTTATTATTATGTCATTTTTTGTACATACATAACTTCACGCCAGTTCCCTTGCGGGGTAGGCACGAACAACAGAGCGCCATTTAGGCTTATTCTTACACACCTCACTTGCTTCTTTGACATTCATAACTCTTGTCATACACGCTCGTCTGTTCTTAAGGCTCCTGACATCACCTTCTGCTAGTACACGATCATTTTTTGTAGGACATTTGATTATATTATACTGTATGTCTTTAAAGACCACGGGCCATAAAAATGTCCCGGACTTGTAGAGGGCTTGCGTGGGGCCATGGGAAGGCCAACACGTAGAGGCCTCTTGACAAATTTAATGTAAATGTGGCGTGACACTGACCGGCGATTATCCCTGTCTATATCATATAGTAATGCACCCAAGGACAAGCCCCGGCCAGTGTAGGACTATTGTGGGAAATGAGGACAAAAAGTACCGGGCTATTGGGGTGAACTGCTAGTGGTACTAGGAGTCTAGGAATATGAGGACTATGGCGTCTGCCTGTCGCAATGTTCGGAGAACATGGAAAAATGGGCATACGGTGACTCGCCACTCCCTGCATAGGCCCCAAAAAATGCCATAGAAGACAGGGGCAACATGGGTGTGAGTGGCTAAGGAGTTTAGAGAGGTGGGCTGCAGGTTCACCGAAGCTACTTCTGACGTTATTTATCACTTCCACCCCTGGAGCTTGAGTCTTAGCTTAGTTAAGGCAAGCATGGAGGCGGGTACGAGGTGTCACTACTCACCTAAAGCTTCGCCACAAAGCGCCCTATGGTATAATTATATTTATTATTGTAATTTTTCTATGCCTAACTGGCCAAACATGATGCACATTTACTTTTATACTGTCATGCATACTCTGGTTTGTAAATACTCATATGTAAGAAATAAGTAAACTTTGACTTTGATAGTATAGATAGATATACACATATATTTAATGTTTAATAATATATATTCTATTTATCGAGGAAGGCTATAGGCTATATATCATCACGCTAAGACCTATAGGAGCGGAGCACCAATGAAGAATGTTTCAAAATCAGGGGCTTTTGAAAACAAATTCCACGCGGACGACGCCGCGGGCACAGCTAGTAATATTATATAATATTCCTCCCACCAATTTTAATATTGTTATTCTGTATTGAAATACACTGATATCGCGGCTGAAATGTTAATCGTGTTTTATTAATGTATCATATTAAGAATATCATTAGGAAGTCAAGTAACCATTAAACTTGCGCTTTGAGTAGAGCGATATCAAAGTTGCAAATTGACGTACCACTTTAAGTGAAATCGTAAAACAAAACTCAAGACAATTCAGCTACTAAGTTGCGTTATAGGCAGTTAAAACTTGGTCCCGTAACTTGATGTGCGTTGCACATGTCAATGCAAATAGATGATCATTATTAGATTCTAGGATTCCGTATCTTTATGTAGAATAAGCTTTTTTAAAAAGGTTTTTAAATACAAGCTTTTGAGATCCTGGATATCATGTAACCGCAGAGTGATAGCCAAGACATAAGTAAAACGAGCCCAAACACCCAAACACGACGGGTCTATCTTGTTTAGTAGTACAGGAGTTCCTATGGCCACCTTCCGACTCCATCATCAGATCAGCTCCATGGTACCATATTATTGCATTGTCACACGATATACATATGTGTGCAAAATTTCAGCTCAATCGGAAACCGGGAAGTTGGTCAAATTTAACTTACAAGATTCCTTCTTCCAGATTCATCCTTCGACCTTACATACATACTTACATACATACATACTTACATACATACATACTTACATACATACTTACATACATACATACATACTTACATACATACTTACATACTTACATACATACTTACATACATACATACATACTTACATACATACTTACATACATACATACATACTTACATACTTACATACATACTTACATACATACTTACATATATACATAGGCACATCCATTGCAAGCTACATAAAAGCTTGCAATAAAAAAGCTTGTAAAACGGAATCTCGCAATTTTTTTCAAAAACTATAAAGTTGGGTGTTCAAAAATAAATCAAGTAAAATTAAAATACAAATCCGTCGGGCTCTTGTCACCGCTGGGGTACCCGCCGTCCTAGAACCAAACGGCTTGTGCCACGACGATGGCAGAGAGCCGATGGTATGTCATTGGTGCGCTGGAAGATGGGTCGCCCCTTAGTATGGGACGCGTCTTGCGTCGATACTTTGGCAGCGTCCCACCTGCCAGCCACTAGCATATCTGCTGGTACAGCTGCTGCACAACAGGAGGCCCTAAAACGCTGCAAATACTCAGCCATTGGAAATGGATACATATTTGCGACTTTTGGGGTCGAGACTCTGGGACCATGGGGGCCTGAGGCGCACAAGCTTTATCGAGACATAGCCAAACGTCTGGCGGATGTCTCACGTAACCAAAAGACTGGTTTATACCTCCAGCAACGCGCTAGCGTTGCCATTCGGCGAGGCAGGGTGACCAGTCTTTTGGGCACGTTTCAGACTGACAGCGCTCTGGTACTAGATTTTATACTTTGTATATATAGTTTATTTTTAATTTAATTTATTTATAACTAGCGTTATTTATTTACTTCCCATAAAAAGAAAACAAAATTTAAAGAGTACAAAAATTCGATAAACTTAATTAAATGGGAAGGACAGGAGCCCAAACTAGGTAAACCCTGTATGATGGTACTCCTGGCCCTCGCCTTCCATTAAGCACTATTTCAATAATAACCACCACCAAAGAGCACTACAATGAAAGAAAAAAAAAAGAATAATAATAAAATAAAATAAAAATAGAGAGATGTGTGTGTGTGAGTGTGAGTAGAAATGTGTAATAATGGTTACAAGTGTGTTTGGGTGTAGGAATATCAATGTTTGTAAAGTGTGAGTGTTAGTAAAACTAATTGTTATTCAGCAACTGTTATCAAATTTTCAGTTTATATATATATATAGATTTACTTTATTTTTAATTAGGTGATTGATATGTAATTGAATGTGCAATGTAATTAAGCGAATCACTCGCATTCTCCACCAAGAAATACAAAAATCTTTAATGAAACTAATTTTGCTCGTGGAATTCGTATATTTCTATATTTTACAATTTTTGAATATTACAAAGATTGCTTTTGCGTTCCGTGTTAAATTCGAATATTGGCGGTTTGGCCGTAGACTACGAGTGTTCCGCATAGACAAATGTTGATATTGCGCGTACACACCGGCGCGAACTGTTATCCGGGGTCTTTAAAACAACTTTTAAAAAAAGATTTTTATTTACACCCGAAGAAAATACAAAATTGAAATTAATTAGAACTTAGAAAATAAGAAACAGCGATCCGGCAATTATGCGCGGCGGAGGAATGGAGACACGAGACTGACTGGGTGTAGGAACGGTAGGTGTATTAATAAACTATTGGATGCTGCTGCGAGCGGAAGGCAAAGGTAAGCAGGTCTGGAGGAAAGGGGCCTAGGTATAACAGAACGTAATGGTTTCATCCCGGCTGGACCAGTGTGTACCTCTTCAGTTTAATCGTGCGCCGAGATATAGAAAGCGAAAATTACTCTGCATATATAATATATATATTAATTGTTGTGAATGAGTTTGTATATCTTGGATGTGCTTTTAGCAGGGATGGAAAGTACACCGCTGATATAGAAAGAAGAGTGAATTTGGGGAATAGTGTGAATGGAGCGTTAGGTAAACTTCTAGGCGCTAAGAACCTCAGCCAGAAGGCCCAGCTCGCCATACACAACGCGGTGCTGGTACCTACGCTCACGTATGGATGCGAGAGTTGGGTATGGAAGAGAGAGCATGAAAGTAGAGTAAACGCGGTCGAGATGCGAGCACTGCGCAAAATCTGCGGAGTGACGCTCGCGGACCGCGTTCGTAATACCGAAGTAAGAAAGAGAGTTGGTCTGAAAGAGAGTGTCAGGGTGAAGGTAAGGAAAGGAATGCTCCGGTGGTTCGGGCATGTGGAAAGAATGCAGATGAAAGAATGACTAAACAGATATACAATGCAAAAGTGGATGGATGAAGAAGTCGTGGAAGGCCACGACACACCTTCCATGATCAAATTGATCGTGTACTAGCAGAAGGTGATGTCAGGAGCCTTAAGAACAGACGAGCTTGCATGACAAGAGTTATGAATGTCAAAGAGGCAAGTGAGGTGTATAAGAATAAGCCTAAATGGCACTCTGTTGTTCGTGACTACCCCGCAAGGGAGCTGGCGTGAAGTTATGTATGTATGTATGTATATTAATTGTTAAAAAGTAAGTAGTTCGTACTATATGTTACGTATACCACCATCGCCATTATTATCTCAATTCATTTCTGGAGTTATTTTATCCGTGCAGGAACGGAGAAAGAATACAATTTCCTGCGGCCGGGCGGCCTGTCGTAACAGGCGACTTAACAACCCACAGCCACGTGGTAGGGCATTTACCCGACTGGATGGCTACCACCCCTGGTCTAAAGTATGTCGCCATAACAACCTTGAGTTGTGTTCCGGCATTAGTGACCAGGTTCCAGTTTCCCTTAAGAGAGCAGCAGCGCATTTGTAGCAACTTTGCTGTTGCAAATGTCCATAGGCGATGGTACCGCTTTTCCATCAAGTGGGCCGTCTGCCTGTCTGCTGATCTCCTACAATAAAAGATAAAAGAGTTGTCTGAAAGAGATGGTTTTTTAGCGACAAGATCGCCCTTTGTACATAACTAGATATAATTTTAGTCTTTAAGTTCATTTTTGTAATACATACATACATACATACATAACTTCACGCCAGTTCCCTTGCGGGGTAGGCACGAACAACAGAGTGCCATTTAGGCTTATTCTTACACACCTCACTTGCCTCTTTGACATTTTTGTAATGGTGTATAATAAAGTGTTATCTATACATCTAGCTATTATAAGATTTCTATTACTTATTTTATATTTTAATTTGTTTATTTTTGTTTTTTGAAATAAAAATTCTTAAGACTCGTTGAGATTTGAAACTCGATGAAACGAAAATAAAGTGACACTAAAAAATATTTAATCATTCAAACACTATGCTCGCAAAGATAGAGTTGGAAATATTTTGAAGTTCTGAAGTTCATAAATCGAATTGAAACTAGTGCATTTGTTTCCTATTTTAGTTAGCATAAGCGTTTGCTTCATTAGTTCGGAAGTTTGGTTCGGCGATTAAATTGATTGTTACGACATCGCGTCACATTCCCGGAAAGCATCCCTTACCCGGTAACATTTCCTCTTCCACCTTAATTCGGCCGGTACTAACCAGAGGGCGCTGCGCACACACATGCATTTCATTGGCCGAGCGGAATTTTTCAATGGCTGCCTAAATAACGCGACGCCACGCTCGCCGATAAAGAGTCCAAAACCGTCGGAAAACTACTGCATTGTGCCCTATAACCGCTCCCTAAAGTGCCAACTGTGTCCCGAACGTCTAGTGTAGTGTTTGTGTAAACCCAGGACGCGCGAATCCGGCCGGAATCCTGCATAATTCCTTACACAGTTCCAGTGACGGTAAGCGTTCATTTTTTTCTGCTTTGTTCACTAGGATTTCCGAGGCGGCATCAGGTCTGATATAGAAACAGGGTTTGATCCGGCTAAGTAGCCATTCATATCTTATCATTGATATATATATATATATATATATATATATATATATCTTATCCGTGCAGGAACGGAGAAAGAATACAATTTCCTGCGGCCTGGCGGCCTGTCGTAAGAGGCGACTAAACAACCCACAGCCAGGTAGGGTATTTGCTCGACTGGATGGCGACCACCCCTGGTCTAGAGTATGCCGCCATAACAACCTTGTGTTGTGTTCCGGCATTAGTGACCAGGTTCCAGTCTCCTTTAAGAGAACAGCAGCACATTTGTAGCACCTTTGGTGTTGCAAATGTCCATAGGCGATGGTAACCGCTTTCCATCAAGTGGACCGTCTGCCTGTCTGCTGAACTCCTGCAATAAAAAAATAAAATAAAAAGATGTTGATTTTAGGTTGTTAGTGAAAATGTCGATATGGATGCGTTTTCAAGTAGACTTTATTTATTGGTGTTACCACTCTAAGAAACATAAATTGCGTGACCCTTTTCAGTGTTACCAGTGTAAGAAACATAAATTGCGCAACCTTTTAGTGTTGCCATTTGAATATTGGTTTAGTACCATCCCGCGACCCCTTGTCGTAGACAATAAGCCGCTCGTGTCATTTGTTCAAAGTGAAAACATGGAATCTGAATAATATGTGTTATATAATATATCTTAAATATGTAATATGTGAAATGTAATAATTTGCATTAAAATATAAAATAATTTTTGGGCTTGGTAATAATATTATATAAATAATACATACATAACTTCACGCCAGTTCCCTTGCGGGGTAGGCACGAACAACAGAGTGCCATTTAGGCTTATTCTTACACACCTCACTTGCCTCGTTGACATTCATAACTCTTCTCATGCAAGCTCGTCTGTTCTTAAGGCTCCTGACATCACCTTCTGCTAGGACACGATCAATTTGATCATGGAAGGTGTGTCGTGGCCTTCCACGACTTTTGCATCCATCCACTTTTGCATTGTATATCTGTTTAGTCATTCTTTCCACATGCCCGAACCACCGGAGCATTCCTTTCCTTACCTTCACCCCGACACTCTCTTTCAGACCAACTATATAAATTATAAACCTTATAATTATCCTAATACTCCTGATACTCTATATTTACCTCATTCTCTCGTAGGTTACATTTCCGAAGTTTCGCTTCTGCCGTGTGTGAATTGCAGACACACACTTTTTTTTGGTCAATTGTCTCTATTCAGAATAAAATCAGTTGAAAAGCGTTATTGAATGTCAGAAGTTAAAAACTATCGATCTTATTCATATTGATTTAGATTAAGTTTTTAGGCTACTTTGACTCTTTAGACCATCCTGTCTCATAATGAAGATCTGGTATCAGCTTCAGAGTATATACCCATTTCATACACATCCTATATAAACAGAGTGAGACAACAACAATAAATCGTTTTGTTTTAAATTCAACCATAAATTTGTGCCAATTAAGGATTTTTTATATTTATTTTTTATTGCAGGAGTTCAGCAGACAGGCAGACGGCCCACTTGATAGAAAGCGGTTACCATCGCCTATGGACATTTGTAACACCAAAGGTGCTACAAATGCGCTGCTGTTCTCTTAAGGGAGACTGGAACCTGGTCACTAATGCCGGAACACAACACAAGGTTGTTATGGCGGCATACTCTAGACCAGGGGTGGTCGCCATCCAGTCGGAAAAATACCCTACCACCTGGCTGTGGGTTATTTTGTCGCCTCTTACGACAGGCCGCCTGGCCACAGGAAATTGTATTCTTTCTCCGTTCCTGCACGGATGAAAAGGATCTTAAAGCAGTCTACAAACTTACTGTAACTAAATATGAATAAGAACATAAGTCTACTTCATCTATACTAATATTATAAAGAGGTAAAGTTTATGAGTTTGTGACGTTGTAGGGGTTAATCTCTGGATCTACTAAACCGATTTTAAAAATTCTTTTACTGTCAGAAAGCTACGCTAACAGGGAGTGTCATAAGCTATATAACATGACGCTATATACCACGGTAGCAGGCCGCTAGTATTCTGTATATATCGCTTCGCAACGTGTTATTGAGGTTTTAAGAAGTAGAACTTGTAAGAATTTCCAGCAACAGGTTTAGCTATATTTTTTTTATTGTGACAGCCCTGGAGTTCTATTTAAACTTGCCGACTATAATTTAAAAAAAAAAACTATGAAATAGATATTTAACAAATATATTTATTTAAAAATCTAAACATAGTAATACCGTGTGTAGATGTAAGTATGTGTGATAGGATCGTAATGGTAGCCCTTGTTTGGAAGTATTTTGTAATCATACGGTGGGTAGAAATATTGAACACGGACGACCGGTGTGTAATATGGTCCTGGGGGATAAACGAGGACTTCTTGTTTGCTGATGGTGGCCGGTGCTGAGAGAGTAGCCACCACGGATACAAGAAGAACGAAGAATATTGATTTGTTCATCTGGAAATAATAATGATAGGATAGAAAGAAAGAAATAGCGACGTAATTACATTCTTTATACTATTACGAGTTGCGAGACTCCAATTAAAATGCCGTTGGAATTATTATAGAGTTTATTAGAACTATACAAACACGTATAACACAGGTACAAGTATAACCGAACACAACAAATCCAAACGTAATGCAGAAGGTCGTTATTCAATAAAACGCGCAAAGTCCTTCACTATTAGATTCCCAAATGTCACGCCCGTGTCGTAGTCGTAGCTTCACTGCCCCCTCTCTCCATCAGACCCTCGTTTTATACTCCACAAATGCAAAAGAATCCGGAACATCTGGCTAATGACGCTAATGAGCAAGTACAATAGGACAATAGGATATTCTCCACAATAATTAGAAACGTATGCCAATAAATAAGCGAACAAAAGAAGACGATCATAAAAGGATTACAATCAATTCAAATTCTGACAGATAATAAAATGTGCTTTTACAGTCTGTACGTGGAATTTGTCCTTGTCGGCGCCTAGGTTGTAACAATACATTATTACACAAAGAGCATAATTTGAGAATTTGTACGCCGCATTTTCAGCAAACAAGGTTTGCACTCAGCATATACATATGCTGTGCCAGAATTATATCCGACACAACGCTGATTTTCAGTGCAAAACTTCAAAGTTGCTACAAATGCGCTGCTGCTCTCTTAAGGGAGACTGGAACCTGGTCACTAATGCCGGAACACAACTCAAGGTTGTTATGGCGACATACTTTAGACCATGACTAAACAGATATACAATGCAAAAGTGGATGGATGCAGAAGTCGTGGAAGGCCACGACACACCTTCCATGATCAAATCGATCGTGTACTAGCAGAAGGTGATGTCAGGAGCCTTAAGAACAGACGAGCGTGCATGACAAGAGTTATGAATGTCAAAGAAGCAAGTGAGGTGTGTAAGAATAAGCCTAAATGGCGCTCTGTTGTTCGTGCCTACCCCGCAAGGGAACTGGCGTGAAGTTATGTATCTATTTATGTACAAAATGCATAGATCGAAAGAAATAAAAAGTGAAACTGAAGTGAAAGAATAGAAAGTTATTAATTATAAGGGCTCGCTTCGCTAGCCCTTATAATTTCCAGATTGCCCAGATGCCCAGATGCCCAGATTCCAAAATTTGCAACGTTAAGAATTTTGGTTTGTCTGTTAGAGCATGTCCTAAAATCTTAGATAGATAGATAGATAACGCTTTATTGTACATCATTACAGAAAAACTTACGAACTAGTATTAGTCCAGTTGGGTACAGAGGGCGGTCTTATCGCTAAAAAGCGATCTCTTCCCGGCAACCCGTGGCAAGAATATTCTGTTTAGGAGTGGCGACGGTGGTATACTAATTATTGTACGATTACTTACATTTTAATAATAAATATATAACTAATAATAATATAACTAATGGACTAATAATATATTAATGGACTAATAGCGAAGAGCCTTGACCGCCACCTTGAAAGGCTCTCGCTTGGTATCTGGGTGAAGGGTCGGATGCAGAAGGCAGCTCTGTTGGACACGGCCCGCATTGTGAGGAGATTCTTGTGTCTGAAGCCTTAACCACCGGTAGCCTGGACCCTAGGCCCCACTGTCGGCGAAGATCAGTTTTTTATATTTTTTTTATAAATAAATGTATATATATTATAAGAAAAATGTTAAAAATTTGGAAATAAAATATATATGTAAATATAACTAATAAATCTTATGAACGGATTTAATCGAAACTCAACATAAAGCTTGCTTATATTCCAAGTCAATATAAAGGACATTTTTAAACTGATAGAAGACGTGGTTTCCATGAGAATACAGCCAAAAACGTAGCGCTGGTGTCACTTTTTGGTGCAATTTATTAACAAATACGTCGCCATAGTAACGCGAACGAAGTTTCCTCTATATATTAATATGTGAAGCAAAAACTTTGTACCCCTTTTTACGAAAGTTTAGCGGACCGAGGAGTATGAAATTTGGCACACGACGAATGCTAATAATTTTTTTTTAATTATGCATAAAAATACATTAAATCAATAAAAAAACATTACACACACTACCATGTATTTGACACACACGCATATATACTCTTTTGTTTATTGTTCAAGCCAAATCAACAGTGTAGCCTTGGCAAAATCTATGATTATAGAAGTTATAGTCTTTGACAGGAGTTTTCGGCGGGAACTGAAAGGAGATGTTGTGCTGTGCAGTTTTATTTTCTAAAAATATGTAAAATTACTCTAAAACGAACAATAGTTGTAGGATAGTGATAGTTTTTGAGCATTAATTAAGTGTTTTTGTGAGAAATGTGAACTGTATAGTCAAATGTGGCCTTTCTAGTTGTCACAAGAACTCCGTTGAATGGCGTCAGTTGGTAACCTACAGCTCAGCTGAGCTATACATAGGCTTAAGAAAATGAAACTGTATTGCAATCTAAGATCTGGCTTAAAGGCCTAGCTGCCAAGCCATAAACCTAAATAAATAAATAAATAGTCTTTTTTTTTTAATTTCGACCACGGGCGACCACTAGTACCTATGAGTGATTTAATTTAGTACTCACTTTGCTTCTCCTGTTAAAATTATGTATGTATGACTTCGTCGACACAATGCCCTTGGGTTTTATATATCATTTTCTTAATATCGAATAATTAATATAATTATACACCAAACCACTAATTGTAATTAAACTCACCACGACTATAAATAAGTACTAGGAAATCGCCAAATTAATTATTTTTTACCGTTACTAGAACAAAACTTAATTGTAAGAAAGATTAAAACTGTTTTTATTTAAAAAAAAAATCAAGAGTTCAGCAGACAGGCAGACGGCACACTTGATGGAAAGCAGTTACCATCGCCTATAGACATTTGCAACACCAACGGTGCTACAAATGCGCTGCTGCTCTCTTAAGGGAGACTGCAACCTGGTCACTAATGCCGGGAATATAACTCAAGGTTGTTACGGCGACATGCTTTAGAGCAGGAAATTGTATTCTTTCTTCGTTCCTGTATGGATAGATCTGTTGATACAGTTTGTTACGAGTAAGTAAGTATAATGTAGCTCAGAACCTGGTAACAAGTGAAATAATTTTTACTTGCAAAATTGGCAAATAGGCAGATGATATATTTAACACGGCTACCGTCTGCTTTTGACTTTTTGCAACACCAGGGCGAAGCCAACGCGTTCTTAGCCTTCAGGATGGCATAGAGAGGACAGGTTATTCTATATACAAGATGGCCACACATACATACAGCGAGCTTCAAAAGAAATAATTTTTTAGTTTACAATACATTAAAGTGTACCGGAATTACCCCATGTATATATTACTTAAACAACCCATAGCCAGGTGGGAGGGTATTCACCCGACTGGATGGCTACCACCCCTGGTCTAGAGTATGCCGCCAGAATAACCTTCAGTGGCCAGGTTCCAGTCTCCCTTAAGAGAGCATCAGCGCATATGTAGCACCTCCATCGTAATCGTGGTAACTGCTTTCCACCACGTGGACCGTTTGCCTGTCTGCTGAACTCTGTTTTTTTTTTTTGTGATTTTTGACAAATTTCAACCGCATCGGCTTCAGATATTTTTAATTTTATTTTTTCGTATGTTTGTTTGAAAGTTTTTTTATGTAACAAAGTCCTTATGAATTATAATTTTACATGTAATATAATCAGCACGCTAACATCAATGTAAGTTCCAAAAACTACTTGAAAGTAAAAATAATTACTTAGAGATAAAAATATATAAAGAGATAGACTTGAAAATAGATAAAAGCAACTCCATAGTTCTTCAGTTCTTCTGAAGCGTCTTTAAAAAATGCGCAAAAGTTTAAACTTTTATAAATATACAAACAAAGATAGCCTTCATTGGCCAATTTTGCATTAACCGACTTTCAAATATAAGTTCTGTTATATGCTACAGATAAATGCACCTTAATTTAAATGTACGTACGCTTAAGGCTCCTCTTGCCGCAAAAGGTCGAAAGTGGGATGTAAACAAAACAACTTTTTGTTATAAATATAATAAATAAAAGAATTGTATTTTCACCAAAAATATAACAATACAAAGTTTATTAGAACTATACAAACACGTATAACACAGGTACATATATAACCTAACGCAACAAATCCTAACGTAATGCAAAATGTCATAATTCAATAAAACGAGCAAAGTCCGTCACTATTAGATTCCCGAATGTATACGCGTCACGCCTAGATCGTAGTTGTAGCTCAACTGACCCAGTCTCTCTTTTATACTTCACAAATGCAAATGTGCCCGCCCGGCAACGTCGACATAATTTCCTAGAATTAGCTTGTACTTATAATCCGCAACACATGGCTAATGATGCTACAGAGCGGCCGTAAACGAGTGCAATAAGACAATAGGCTGTTCTCCACAATAACTAGAAACGTATGCCAATAAATGAGTGAACAAAAGAAGACGATCATAAAAAGGATTACAATTAGTTCAAATGCCGGCAAATGTGCCCGCCCGGCAACGTCGATATAATTTCCTAGAATTAGCTTGTACTTATAATCCGCAATACATGGCTAATGATGATGCAGAGCGGCCGTAAACGAGTACAATAAGACAATAGGCTGTTCTCCACAATAACTAGAAACGTATGCCAATAAATAAGTGAACAAAAGAAGACGATCATAAAAAGGATTACAATTAGTTCAAATGCCGGCAAATGTGCCCGCCCGGCAACGTTGACATAATTTCCTAGAATTAGCTTGTACTTATAATCCGCAACACATGGCTAATGATGCTTCAGAGCGGCCGTAAACGAGTGCAATAAGACAATAGGCTGTTCTCCACAATAACTAGAAACGTATGCCAATAAATAAGTGAACAAAAGTAGACAATCTTAAAACGGATTACAATTAGTTCAAATGCCGGCAAATGTGCCCGCCCGGCAACGTCGACATAATTTCTTAGAATTAGCTTGTACTTATAATCCGCAATACATGGCTAATGATAATTCAGAGCGGCCGTAAACGAGTACTATAAGGCAATAGGCTGTTCTCCACAATAACTAGAAACGTATGCCAATAAATGAGTGAACAAAAGAAGACGATCATAAAAGGATTACAATTAGTTCAAATGCCGACAGATAATAAAATGTGCTTTTGCAGATCTGTACGTGAAATTTGTCTTTGTCGGAACCTAAATTGTAGCAATGTAGGTATTACAATATTATTACAATGTTTAATTCCGTCCGTGGTCGTTATAATTAATTGACGCTAGGCAGCTTCTGTACAAAGATTAGTCTGGATACACTTTAAGACTGGAAGGTAGCTGATTAAGTAGTCTTTACCTTGAAAGCTTTGAATGTAAAATCAATTTAATATCCAAGAATTTATATTTAAGTACCTCGAAGTTTCCGAAGCACAAAAAGGTCAGTCATTAATTATGAAAGTAGAATCAAAGTTTGGAATTATGATTAGAATTGCTTTAAATTAGGTATTAAGCAATATCTTTAGTATTAAGAAACAGACTATTAGTATGAATGTAAATAGAATAACATAATGTCGGAGAATATACTTTATACTCTATGTATGTATGTATGTATGTATATACTTTATGTATTTTTTTAACTTAGTACAATGACTTTATAAATTAATATAATAAAATGAAACTTATCTTAGATATATCGTATTTATTCTACACATAAAAAAAAAAAAAAATTGCAGGAGTTCAGCAGACAGGCAGATGGCCCACTTGATGGAAAGCGGTTACCATCGTCTATGGACATTTGCAACACCAAAGGTGCTACAAATGCGTTGCTGCTCTCTTAAAGGTCACTGGAACCTGGTCACTAATGCCGGAACACAACTCAAGGCTGTTATGGCGACATACTTTAGACCAGGGGTGGTAGCCATCCAGTCTGGCAAATGCCCTACCACCTGGCTGTGGGTTGTTTTGTCGCCTCTTACGACAGGCCGCCCGGCCGCAGGAAATTGTATTCTTTCTCCGTTCCTGCACGGATAAACACATAGTCTATCAAGACTTAAGTAGAATACTGAGCCTGGGTCATCGTCTTTTATGGGCAAGGTGTCAAGAAGGCTGGCTATGTTTCCTCGCTGGATCGCCATACTTGGAGGTAAGCACAAGCCTTCTGATCACCTGAATAGTCAATGAGTCGTATTGATAAATTTTGGTAGAAGCTCATACGTCTGAAAACTAAACTGCACTAACATATAACTTTTACTGAGGGTTGCATATTTGCGCCGCTTGAGTGTGACGTGTTTGGTAGATGGGATACGGCCAACGAATCCACGCAGGTTGCATCCCACACCAAGACTTGCCACATTGCCAAGGAATTAGTCATTCCGTCAGGACGCCTACCATCGTCACATGCAATACCGATCGGCTTCAATAAAACCGATTGTGTTTAATATCTTATACTAATATCCGTGCAGGAACGGAGAAAGAATACAATTTCCTGCGGCCGGGCGGCCTGTCGTAAGAGGCGACTTAACAACCCACAGCGAGGAGGTAGGGCATTTGCCCGACTGGATGGCTACCACCCTTGGTCTAAAGTATGTCGCCATAACAACCTTGAGTTGTATTCCGGCATTAGTGACCAGGTTCCAGTCTCCCTTAACAGAGCAGCAGCGCATTTGTAGCAACTTTGGTGTTGCAAATGACCATAGGCGATGATAACCGCTTTCCATCAAGTAGGTCGTCTGCCTGTCTGCTGATCTCCTGCAACAAAAAAAATACACACATATATATATATATATATAAAGCTGAAGAGTTTGTTTGTTTGAACGCACTAATCTCAGGAACTACTGGTCTGATTTAAAAAATTCTTTCAGTGTTAGATAGCCCATTTATTGAGGAAGGCTATAGGCTATATATCATCACGCTAAGGCCTAAGGTGCGGAGCACCAATGAAGATCGTTTCAAAATCGGGGGGGTTTTGAAAACAAATTCAACGCGGATGACAACGCGGGCACAGCTAGTGTTTATGATAAGCGTAGTGATTATATCCTTTTTGTTTCTGAAGATTAAAGCTATTGTTAATTTCAATGTCCGTTATAGCAATTTCCTTTTTTCACGTTTCTATATTTTATAAACGTAACATTTATTAAAATGTTGGCTGTACTGTTTCTTTTATTCGTGTAAGCAAAAGTCGACTTTAAAGTGACGAACCTTTTCATACCGCAGCTGTACTTTAACTATAAACGGTTCTACTTTTTTAATCGGTCACCAAATCCTTAAACGTTGAAAGTTAAATAAAAACTTGTAAAAATCCTTTATGGTAAGTACAGTTAAATATTTTGCGAAAAGACGTCGGCTGTACTGTTTCTTTTACTCGTGCAAGCAAAAGTCGACTTTAAAATGACGAACCTTTTCATACCGCAACTGTACTTTAACTATAAACGGTTCTACTTTTTTAATCGGTCACCAAATCCTTAAACGGTGAAAGTTAAATAAAAACTTGTAAAAATCCTTTATGGTAAGTACACTTAAATATTTTACGAAAAGATGTTGGCTGAACTGTTTCTTTTACTCGTGCAAGCAAAAGTCGACTTTAAAGTGACGAACCTTTTCATACCGCAACTGTACTTTAACTATAAACGATTCTACTTTTTTTACAAATCCTTAAACGTTGAAAGTTAAATAAAAGCTTGTAAAAATCCTTCATTGTAAGCACACTTAAATATTTTACTAAAAGATGTTGGATGTACTGTTTCTTTTACTCGTGCAAGCAAAAGTCGACTTTAAAGTGACGAACCTTTTTATACCGCAACTGTACTTTAACTATAAACGATTCTACTTTTTTTACAAATCCTTAAATGGTGAAAGTTAAATAAAAGCTTGTAAAAATCCTTTATGGTGAGTACACTTAAATATTTTACGAAAAGATGTCGGCTGTACTGTTTCTTTTACTCGTGCAAGCAAAAGTCGACTTTAAAGTGACGAACCTTTTCATACCGCAACTGTACTTTAACTATAAACGGTTCTACTTTTTTAATCGGTCACCAAATCCTTAAACGTTAAAAGTTAAATAAAAGCTTGTAAAAATCCTTTATCGTAAGTACACTTAAATATTTTACGAAAAGATGTCGGCTGTACTATTTCTTTTACTCGTGCAAGCAAAAGTCGACTTTAAAGTGACGAACCTTTTCATACCGCAACTGTACTTTAACTATAAACGGTTCTACTTTTTTAATCGGTCACCAAATCCTTAAACGTTGAAAGTTAAATAAAAGCTTGTAAAAATCCTTTATCGTAAGTACACTTAAATATTTAGCGAAAAGTGAGTAAAATTTAATTGAACTTATTTGAATAAGAGGTCTATTGTTCAGTGTAAACAGACTAATCTCTATTCCCATAAACGTAAATAGCGAAGATTAGAGAACGTAAAAAATATAACCTAAAAAACAAATTTCCTCTCTTAATGACCTCTAATTCATCCTTATTAACATCTAATAGGCTCAAATTATATCATTTTAAGTGAGGCCCTTAATTCTAATTACGTTTATGGGTCTAAGCTTCACCCTATTTAAATAAAAGACGTATAAAGCGCTTACTAGACCTGCCCTAATTCCTTTCTCAAACGGATAGCTCTATGCAATTAGTGATGTACGAGTTATTACATATCACAAAATAAAAAGTCCGATTTGACACTTGAAAATGTCAGTAGAACGTAACGATGGCTACGTTCCACTAGGGACTCACAACGACCACGTTCATGACTGCGATTTTTCCCGTTCCACTTGCTTGCCGGCGTTACAATCGTAAACCCAAGTGGAACGGCTATTCGACCCACCTCTTGACATGGGTTGTGAGCGTTGTGTGATCGAAAATGGTGACGTCATTAGTGACGTTTTCACCACGACCACAACGACCGCGGTCGCCTTGTGGAACGGCTAACTGAGCATATTGGGCGTTGTGAGCTACTAATGGAACGCCCTGTTTGAATGAAATCGACGAAACTGAAAGACAATAACAATTCATTTATTTATTTGATAATATACATATTTTTTTTTACTGTTGCATTATATAATGTTATAAAACATATTTCAATTATTATTTACCTCCAAATAACGAAATAACATGATTTTTTAAATCAATTCTGTTATGTCGTATTAATCTATGAAGAAGTTTCCAAACAGTTACGTTCTAGGGTGTCTTATTTTTAATTTTAGTGTTGCTACCAATAGGTTTTGTATTTCATTAACTCAATGCATACATACATAACTTCACGCCAGTTCCCTTGCGAGGTAGGCACGAACAACAGAGCGCCATTTACGCTTATTCTTACACACCTCACTTGCTTCTTTGACATTCATTACTGTTTTCATGCACGCTCGTCTGTTCTTAAGGCTCCTGACATCACCTTCTGCTAGTACACGATCAATTTGATCATGGAAGGTGTGTCGTGGCCTTCCACGACGTCTGCATCCATCCACTTTTGCATTGTATATCTGTTTAGTCATTCTTTCATCATGCATTCTTTCCACATGCCCGAACCACCGGAGCATTCCTTTCCTTACCTTCACCCCGACACTATCTTTCAGACCAATTAGCTCAATTAACTCAATGCGATTCAGGAAAAAAACTACATATGTAATTATTCCAAAACCTTAGATTATTTATTTATTTATACTAATACAATACTATATAATTGTACATATATGTATTGAAAACAAAAATGACTGAATAAATATATGGTTGTCAATTGTTTGCCCGAAAAATATAAGCATTACTACTCATATGCCATAATGTTACTTGGCCGAATTTCATTTGCCCGAATTGTTTGTTTACCATAAAAGTTATGTGACATTCTCTTGTTTGCCCGTACATTAGATTCCATAATGATTTTATTAATTGCAATAATATTATTTAATAGAATATTTCAACGCCATACTAAATTAATGTCACCGTAGAAGATTAACCTAACGCCTTTGTCCTAAAAAGCGATTGGCTTTCTAGCACTTCGTCGGCCGCTGCCGCGGCACGCTCGCTACGCTCGCTCGGCTCGTGCGTTGTTTTTCATGTTCTAACCTAACCTAAACCTATTGATCGTTTAGTTTAAACCGATTTTATGATTTTTTTCTAGAAGCAATTTCGATAGCAAATGTTATGGCATATGATAATTACGCCATATAATGATTATAACAAATGATGTTATTGAAATTGACTTTCTGGGAAACAAAGTTTCTAGCACGTGACTAATATAGTAAACAATGAGTATACATACATACATAACTTCACGCCAGTTCCCTTGCGGGGTAGGCATGAACAACAGAGCGCCATTTAGGCCCATTCTTACACATCTTACTTGCTTCTTTGACATTCATAACGTATGTTCTTAGGGCTCCTGACATCACCCTCCGCTAGTACACGATCAACTTGATCATGGAAGGTGTGTCGTGGCCTTCCACGACTTCTGCATCCATCCACTTTTACATTGTATATCTGTTTAGTCATTCTTTCGTCATGCATTCTTTCCACATGCCCGAACCACCGGAGCATTCCTTTCCTTACCTTCACCCCGACACTCTCTTTCAGACCAACTCTCTTTCTTACTTCGGTATGACAATGAGTATGACATATAAAAATTATAAGAAACAATATTATGTCTGTTGACCAGTATAGCAGATGAAATTATGATAAATGAAATTCTGGCAAGTGGGTGTATCTGTAAATATATATTACACGGGTGAAATCATAGAAAATGTCAATAGATTAATTGTGATGTCTGATAAATGCATACGGTACGCGAAAGGCGATGTGAGACAGACTTTCACGCTCCATGTCGATCTTGTGAGGTATTTGTATGACACAAAAAGTAATTAACTAAATTAAATCAAACGATTACAAAGTCGTATAATTTTTAATCGATTTCTCGTGATAATTGGTTAACTTGGATAACGATTTGGAGGTTTCAATCCCTAAATATGTTGTAATGAAAACTGTCAAATTGAGAAGTTTGTCGGTAACCTTCATTCTCTTAGGGACGTCCTTTTTTCTAATTCCGATGTTCTGTAAGTTGTAATCAGCGTGTCGTGGCAACGCCCTGCTGCAATCAATATTTTTATCCGTGCAGGAACGGAGAAAGAATACAATTTCCTGCGGCCGGGCGGCCTGTCGTAAGAGGCGACTAAACAAGCCACAGCCAGGTGGTAGGGCATTTGCCCGACTGGATGGCTACCACCCGTGGTCTAGAGCATGCCGCCATAACAACTTTGAGTTGTGTTCCGGCATTAGTAACCAGGTTCCAGACTCACTTAAGAGAGCAGCAGCGCATGTGTAGTACCTTTGGTATTGCAAAGGCGATGGTAACCGCTATCCATCCAGTGGGCCGTCTGCCTGTCTGCCGAACTCCTGCAATAAAAAAAATAATAAAAAATTATTACAGCTCTTCGGGCCCGTTTAATCGGTGTGACACCACGCTCTCACAGAATATCTGCGTCAAACCGTTGACCTTGAGCGAATTGCGTTTCATGAAATCAGTGAGAGCTCCGATCTCCCGCTTCCTCTATCTCCTCCTATTCTTCTGTCCCGTCTATCCTAATCTTCATGTCTGATCCTTCTATCTCATACTTCTTTACCTTCTCTTTATTTTATTACGGGCAGACGCCATAGTTCCCATATTCCCAGACCCCTAGTACCATTAGCAGTTCAACACAATAGCCCGGTACTTTTTGTCCTCATTTCCCACAATAGTCCTACACTGGCCGGGGCTTGTCCTTGGGTGCATTACTATATGGTGTGGACAGGGATAATCGCCGGTCAGTGTCACGCCACATTTACATTAAATTTGTCAAGGGGCCTCTACGTGTTGGCCTTCCCATGGCCCCACGCAAGCCCCCCAAAAGTCCGGGCCATTTTTATGGCCCGTGGTCATGAAAGACATACAGTATAATATTACACAAGTCTAAAAATTAGTGTTCAACTCTCATAATCTTGGATTAAAATCCCGCAGCTATCTGTCCCATCCCTAGCTCCATATGTATGCAAATACTGTATTTGACCCTTAGCAAGTTGGCGTGTTCCCACTAAGGGCTCTCCGGGGCATCCATAAGGATTCGACCCTCCGGAGATACCCTCCGTATGTTTCTTAATCGCTAGGATACACATGTTTACCAGAGACGGAAATCATGAAAGTGATATTGAAATGGGAGTAATGAGGAATGTATCTGTAAAGGCAGGTCTGGCTGACCATTAAGGGGTATTAGCACCAACACTAATGTACGGCAGTGAAAGTTGGGTATGGCAGAAGAAGCATGAAAGTAGGATAAATGCAGTTGAAACGAGAGCTTTGATAAGTATATGTAAAGTTAATTTAAGTTATAGAAACAGCGTGATAAGGGAACGTTGTGGATTAAAAGAAGATGTAGTGAAAAGAGTTGAAAAAGGAATGTTAAGGCGGTCTGGGTATGCATAGAGAATGAATGAAAGCAGAATCACAAAACAAGTATATGACAGCAATGTGATTGGTAAAGTCGGTGCTGATAAACCGAGACGTACTTACCATGATCAAATGGAAGATGTTTCGAAGAAAGGTCAGATCAAAAGTAGTTTAAATAAGCGTGAATTTCTTGATCTAATCTTTAACCTTCTTTTATTTATTAACTTACAAACATCGCTATCATTAGTTGTCGACAATACGGTAGCATAGTACACGTAATGCATTATATATACATATTTAATCGTCATAAGATATAATATAGTATGCAGTTCTTATGAATTTACTCACAGTACAGATAAAAATGTCAATTTGTTGAGATATTTTGTTCAATGTTCAGAAGGCCTGTGTCATCGGCGCCTTTTTAAGCAAGTCGGTCCTGTCGTATGGTATTACGAACATTGATGGCTGCCTACGTCTCATCACAGAATTCGCTGGAATGTTCAATTTGATTTCAGCCAATACACCTCGATTAAACAATTTACCTCTTAACAATTTAGATAAGAAGGAGACCAATGCAAACTTTCGTCTGGATGACAAATTGTTATACCCAACCATGCCTAAGACAAACAGGGTGGGGTATATATAACAAGGGATAAAATGGGTAAACATCATAGTCTTAGGTATAAAAATCTAGTAAATTTGTTTTGTATGCACTCCAACAAGACTATATTTAGTTTCATGAGGAGCACAGATGATTGCGTTGCTTTCTAAGTGGCTTCTTACTAAAGCGTTAAATATTTTTTTAATGACATCTATACATATAATAAATTTGTAGAGGTCAAATTTCTGTACAATGAAAAAAATGCTAAAAACCGAGTCAGGAGGATGTAAGAAGTAAAATAGAACTAATTTAGATTTTTTCTATTTTTTTTGTTTCTCTGTTTGTCTGTTTATCTGTTTGTACCGGCGAATCTCCGTAACGACTGGACTGATTTAAATGAAATTTTGTACGGTGGTAGCTTATATCCGTGGTCAACATATCGGATACTTTTGATCCCGAAAAATTAAAGAGTTCCCGTGGGATAGTTAACTTTAATTACTTAAACAGCTTATTATGCAACTCATGCACCTAATTAGGTATTGATAATACCGGTATCATCATCATCAAATAATAAAACAATTTATACATTATAAAACAATTATGCTATATATCATCACGCTAAGACCAATAGGAGCGGAGCACTAATGAAGAATGTTTTAAAATCGGGAGGGTTTTTTTAATTGCCTTTTTTTTAACTATTCCATTATATAACATGAATACCTTATACTTAACGTAATACAAACCTTAAATTTCGACAAACTTTCTTACAAATGTTAATTATGTGATCGTGAGAAGTTAGCTGTGTATTAAGATATTTAACATCTTATAAACGTGTTTTCAACATTTACAAATGACACATTTTTCTTGCCGAAGTAAAGAGTTGGTCTGAAAGAGAGTGTCAGGGTGAAGGTAAGGAAAGGAATGCTCCGGTGGTTCGGGCATGTGGAAAGAATGCATGATGAAAGAATGACTAAACAGATATACAATGCAAAAGTGGATGGATGCAGAAGTCGTGGAAGACCACGACACACCTTCCATAATCAAAATGATCGTGTACTAGCAGAAGGTGATGACAGGAGCCTTAAGAATAGACGAGCGTGCTTGACAAGAGCTATGAATGTCAAAGAAGCAAGTGAGGTGGGTAAGAATAAGCCTGAATGGCGCTCTGTTGTCCGTGCCTACCCCGCAAGGGAACTGGCGTGAAGTTATGCATGTATGTATGTACATCTTTCTTATTAATCTTATAGTACCATCGTCCTTAGTCCAGCAACAGCTCTCAATCCACGCTTCCATTCGACCGTGCCTTGTCTTTCTTCCATTGTCTGTTGTTTATCTTTTCTTTCATTCTTCATCTGTCTTTCCCACTCACACATCGTAAACGTCGTTCGGAAACACAGTCAACTACTCTATGCAAACAAAATAGGTGCTCATACGTTCGGAAATATTCTTAATCCCACATAATATATAGGAAACATTTCACGCGAAGCGGACAGGTGATGTAATGTCAGATTCTAGATTTTGTTCATCTTATATCTTATACTAATATATAAAGCTGAAGAGTTTGTTTGTTTGAACGCGCTAATCTCAGGAACTACTGATCTAATTTGAAAAATTCTTTCAGTGTTAGATAGCCCATTTATCGAGGAAGGCTATAGGCTATATATCATCACGCTAAGACCAATAGGAGCGGAGCACCAATGAAGAATGTTTAAAAATCGGGGGATTTTTTTAACTTAATTTTTTTTACTATTCCACGCGAACGAAGTCGCGGGCAGAAGCTAGTGAAGGGTGAGCCCCGATAGGGTAAGAGGAGCGAGATGGAATGCTCCTCCGTCTTAAAGGAAGATCTTCCAGCGAGGCTAATGTTGTTCCTCGCAGGCCTAGGCCCATCTGTTATAGTTGAAATTTTGTATATATTCTTTGTATGTTTCGGGAAACGTTTGTGACATCAATTATTGCACAGCGCCATCTATTGGCTTGTAAGTGTTCCACTACACTAGTATTTGTATAAATTGTACTTCTGTACGTCTTTAATATTCTTTCTCTTTAAATATTAACAATATTGTATGTAGGTACAAAAATTATGATGCGTCATATTTAGCCAGTAAGGTATATATAAATTGGAATTAAATGTCCAAAAAAGAATTTCATTAAATTTTAATATAAATCACTTTCATCCGTGCAGGAACGGAGAAAGAATACAATTTCCTGCGCCCGGGCGGCCTGTCGTAAGAGGAGACAATGGATGGATGGCTACTACCCCTGGTCTAGAGTATGCCGCCATAACAACCTTGAGTTGTGTTCCGACATTAGTGGCCAAGTTCCAGTCTCCCTTAAGAGAGCAGCAGCGCATTTGTAGCACCTTTGGTGTTGCAAATATTCATGGGCGATGGTAACCGCTTTCCATCATGTGGGCCGTCTGCCTGTCTGCTGAACTCATGCAATAAAAAAAAACTAAACTATTATTAACAATTATTATTTTATTAATATAACAGAATATAAATATTTTTCTACTGCTATTATTTCCATTATATATAACGAGGGAAAAAGTAAGAAATGTCATTTTGAGACAAATAGAGGTTCTTCTGGTTTGAAAATTTGAAAATTGATGTGATATATAGAGAATTTACAAATGATGGTGTAAAATAATCTAAAAAACATTTCTAAAAGTATCGACACAAAACACGGCGGCCTCTGTGGTTGAGCGGGCTAATCCTTTGCCGGTGTACCTCACTGCAACGCAGAGGTTCCGGGTTCGATTCCTGGTATAGTAAATTTCGAAAACGTATTTTCTCCGTTATTTACTATGGTCTGGGTGTCTGGGATCGGCCCCAGAGTAGTTCGTTGTAACCTTACCCATAACACAAGCGTAACTTGCTTAATTTGGGGATATACAATGTGTGTGTTTGTCTACCGATTATTATTATTATTAAAACAAAAGTTACGTTTTAACGGTTTTAAGCGCGGTAATTTTATTTGATTTTGGTTTTTCCGACGTTTCGGCCACTTTTCAGTGGCCGTGATCACGGAAGACAAAGATGTCAAGTGTCAACGAGTATTGTTATATTATGTATACAAGTCGCGAAAACTTAAGAAAATATTAAAACAAAAGTTATTTATTTTCATCACGTAGAAGATGTAGCTTAGTATGAAGTCATTTCTGTTATTTAGGCCAAAAGTAATAGGGATGTATCTTTGTTTCAGACGGCGTGCTGACGAGTACCGTGTAGACGGTTTGATGGGGCGGTGACGCAGAATGCGCCGGGGGCCACTCGCCGCGCTGCTGCGGCTGCTCTTCTTAGCTGGTGAGATATTCAGCATTAATTGAAATTAGGCACTTCTACCTTCTTATTACATATTAAGCGGTGGCAATACATTGGCTGCCTACTGTTGCCCACTGGTGTTGGAAAGGCCTATAGACGGCCTAGCTTAGCAATAATAAAGAAACAGTACGCATCAGTCCACATATATGGTGGGGTTCCGTAGAAGTCACAATCTGTTTGTACGGTGAAGGTGGTGTACTCAGTGAAACACCCCTTAAATATGAACTGTATTTATCATAGGCGCTTACAACAGCAATAGGTATGATCAGCACTACTGTAACTACTGTACTAAACGACACGTTCAAGTCAATCAACATAAGTTATCACTAGAACCAGAATGTTCCTCTGAACACTGATATCCCTAATTGTATCGATTTCATCGATCAAAACTAGTTTCACTAATCAAACACATTGGTATTCACAAGATCCACAAAAGTCACGCTAAGAGTCTAAATGGCTAGAGTCTTCCGAATGCTTACCAGTATTCCTATTCCTGTCTTCCTTTACTTCTCTTGTGTGTATAACTTGATTCGGAAACTGGTTGTATACTTGACCAACTGACATTGACTATTGACCATTGACCACTGCGGGTGGCGTGTTATGGGAGTTCCGGGGGAGAGGTCAGGGGGATGATTCCATCCACAACACTTTCATTATTTTGCAGAATGTTTACGACTCTAGAAGCTAATATGTATCCAACTGTTTTCCTGTTTATTCCCAAGCCTTTCCATAGAAAATAATTGCTGTGTCAGCAACGTAAAATATTAATACTTTTCACTTTGTTTTCGTTTCAAATTACATAAACTGTAAGAAAAGTATTGGGCCGAGAACGCTTCCTTGAGGTACGCTATACGTAATAGGGATTTTGTTGGTGAAATACCCACACATACCCACTTTTTGTGTTCGAACACTTTTGACGTAGAGCCACGCTGTAATCATTACCTTGATTATAGCACTTTCGAACATCATGATCAATGTGATGCTACACAAACAGAGAATATCGGCGAGAAATATTGTTAGCCTTGAACTAATTATGTTTCATACGGCCTATTTCTCCTTCCCGTTTCTCCGTCCCCGTCCCTCTATCCCATCTTCCATACTCCAGCCCTTTATTCCATCGCCTCCATCTTAATTTTCCTCTCTAGTCTCTATATCCCATATCGTTTATCTCATCCTAAAATTTGATAATATGTTGGCTTTCGCCCGGGTGTTGCCGAGAACGCTTCCTTGAGGTACGCTATACGTAATAGGGATTTCCTTGGTGAAATACCCACCAATACCCACTTTTTGTGTTCGAACACTTTTGACGTAGAGCCACGCTGTAATCATTACCTTGATTATAGCACTTTCGAACATCACGATCAATGTGATGCTACACAAACAGAGAATATCGGCGAGAAACAGTGTTAGCCTTGAACTAATGATGTTTCATACGGCCTATTTCTCTTTCCCGTTTCTCCCGCCCCGTCTCCTCTATCCCATCTTCCATAATCCAGCCCTTTATTCCATCGCCTCCATCTTAATTTTCCTCTCTAGTCTCTATATCCCATATCGTTTATCTTATCCTAAAATTTGATAATATGTTGGCTTTCGCCCGGGTGTTGCAAATGTCTATATGAAAACTGTAACCACTTTCCAATAATCTTTGAATTCGTTTTGGGCAATACCTCTGATACCGAACAAACTTAACCCGATAATAGACGCATACATTCAATGTTATTGAAGACCGTCGTGTTCTTTCAATTCTCTACCGTTCAACCAAATTCAATTTAGTTGATGTGTCGTTGTTTTATTGCGTGAGTTCAGAAGATAGGTAGACGGTCCACCTGATGGAAAGCGGTTACCGTCGCTTATGGATATTTGTAACACCAAAGGTGCTACCAATGTGCTGCCGCTCTCTGAACGGAGACTGGAACCTGCCCACTAATATCGGAAGACAACCCAAGGTTGTTATGGCGGCATACTCTAGACCAGGCAGGGGTGATAGCCATCCAGATGAATGCTCTACCACCTGGCTGTGGGTTGTTTTGTCGTCTCTTACAATAGGTCGCAGGAGATTGTATTCCTTCTCTCTTCTTGCAAGGATAGAAGCTAAATAATAGCAACATTACAAAGACTATAAATTTTCATTTACTTCATCTAAAGTAATATTGTTATGTCTTATATAATAAAACGCTAAAACCTCCGAGAGACAAATTACCCGTGCTGCACATACATCTACTTGTGTATGATCTATAGAACCTTTTCAAAGCCTTTGCCATTAATATTATATATAACTAGCGGCTCCGGCAGACGTCGTCCTGCCCTGAAAAAATAAAAATCTTAAACCCCATTCCAGCGCCACCTACCGGGTCTAATTGTGAATCTAAACCATCCCGGACCCACTCGAATACTAATTCTTTTACACCTTGGGTTACATTATTGAAGTTTTAGTAGGGATCCCTAATCTTTGCTAGTAATAAATATAGCACTTATTAATCAATTAAGAATAAGCCTAAATGGCACTCTGTTGTTCGTGCCTACCCCGCAAGGGAACTGGCGTGAAGTTATGTATGTATGTATGTATTAATCAGGGATAATGTCCAGTAGTTTTTGAGTTTATTCGTTACAAACATACAAAAGTACAAATCTTTCCTCTTTTTAATATTAGTCGCCTGTCCCTATTAACAATGTAGGATATGCAATTTTCGACATTTTGGTTTTATTTCACTAATGACCCTAAAAAAGCATTGTTTTTCAATAGCAGCAACAAAAAGGTAATTTTTCCTCATAGTTTTTAAAATAGCCACATTAACAATGTCATATATGCCACCATCTCCCATTAACAATGACGAATGTTAACTCCCGACGTTATTAGCGGGGCGCGAGGGGGGTATGCGGGGTATATTTTTGTAAGAAAGAAATTACTAAGACTGATTGTCTAAGCTAATGAAACCTGAAATATGATTATTAAGTGCCATTCATATAGGTAGACTTTATAATTAATGATTTTAACAAATTTTATGGCAAAGATTGTTTTCATTTTGTCCCTAAATTGTCAATTATGTTTGATTATTTGTTATTTGTGAAACAAATTTATTAAAAATTGGATTTAATTTATAATATCAATTTAAATACGACATAAACTTAAACAGGATTTACTAATGACAATGTTGTATGTGGCACTTCTTACAAAGAATAAATATGTTTGTCCATGTAACTTTGTTGGATGTGACAGATCCGACAAATCATGATGACCCATGTACGGATAAAAAAGCCATTACTAGCTTTTCAAACATTTAGATAAGTAAAAATGTTATTTATTGCATTGCAAATAAGCTCTCGAACATATATTAACATATAATATTTTTTTTGAAAATTTAATTCTTGTAGTAAAAAAAATATAAGCAATTCAAAGTTCAGAGCGCTCTCCTGTAAAGTTGCTGATTTGCAGATCTGACTCTGTTAATAGGGACAGGCGGCTATAGATTATGTAGTGTAAGTGTAGTAGAAGTAATCACATTTCTTTTTCATCTTTTGTTAAAATTTATGACCACTGTATTGTTTTTTCTTCTCTGTGTACTTTTGTTGTAACTTTTGCCTCATTCTGTATATCACTTAAATGGCTCTAGCGGAAGATCAGCGCTGGTTGACGTAACCAGCGATCTGCTGAGCTAGAGCCAGTTTAGAACTTCATCTCTGTGTTGTCAAAGGAGTGCTCCGGTGGTTCGGGCATTTGGAAAGAATGCATGATGAAAAAATGACTAAACAGATATACAATGCAAAAGTGGATGGATGCAGAAGTCGTGGAAGGCCACGACACACCTTCCATGATCAAATTGATCGTGTACTAGCAGAAGGTGAGGTCAGGAGCCTTAAGAATAGACGAGCGTGCATGACAAGAGTTATGAATGTCAAAGAAGCAAGTGAGGTGTGTAAGAATAAGCCTGAATGGCGCTCTGTTGTTCGTGCCTACCCCGCAAGGGAACTGGCGAGAAGTTATGTATGTATGTATCTCTGTGTTTAATTTTCTTTCTATTAATTGTATCTTCAATTACTTAATTAATTACATAAATATGTACATCACTCATAGTTATTTCCAGAAATAGGCGTGTAAATGATTAGTTACATTTGGCCCTGTGATAGCTGCAATGTCCCATTCAGGGCGCGTTCCACTAAGCACTCAGAGCAACCACGCTCACGACAGCGATTTTTTTCGTTCCACCTGCTAGCGAGCGTTACAATCATAAAAACAAATGGAACGGATTATGAGGCGTTGATGTCATTAATGAAATACACAAATGTCATTAGTCGATGTATGGGTGACTTGAAAATCGCCTATGTCAATGACTCGATAGAGAGTAATGTTTTATGGTCAAAGTCCACGTCGGCTCACCTCTTCAGGTGGGTCGTTGAGAACGCTATGTGAGTGAAAGTTATGACGTCATTTATGACGTTTTAACTACAACCATGAGCATGTTTTTCTATTTCTATTCTATTTTTGTTCGGCGATAGCTCCAACGCTTTAATGTGCTTTGATTTTGCCAATGTCAGAGTTACTTTATAAAAATGACAGGTGCTGGATGACCGGAAATTAATTTATAATGACAACTTTGAACGATGAAGGGCGTTTGCTGATGACCTGAGGACAACATAAAAAATATTAATTGTATTAGACTAACTACGTTATAAATAAATAAATAAATAAATTAGTGTACAAAAAATTACATAAAGTATATATGAATGTAGAATGGACAAGAGTTAACAGGTAAGGGACAGTCACAGGATGATCACAATTTGAAGGTGAAATATCATAAATATGAGTGGTAATTTTGGGGCAATGAAAGACTATAAAGCATGTTTTTATTTTTTTGTATTCTGTTAGGGCTATCTTTCAAAAATAAATTAGCAACAAATGTCCACCTAGTAGCCCATTAGTTATCTTTTAAGTTCAGGAATTTACATGCAACCTTGATACGAAGCTAGAATTAATCGCGATTTCCGTAATCGACTGAAGCAACAAAATCACGATTTTGACAACTAACGAGCTACAAATTCTCAAGTTCTGCTAATTTTACCATGCTAGCTTAACGGAGCTGTCGTTATGTATAACAGTTGAAAGAGCAGTTTGAGCGTTGTAAGCGACTAGTGGAACGCACTAACAGAAGTAGTTTATTATCTTAGTGGCAATGGTTTTTGCTGTACCTTGACCGTATTGTATTGTTGGTAGCAAGTTTATGGGACAATTTATGCGTCTACCGCCCCTCCTAGTCTGGATACTGTTATTTAGGAGTCATTACTGTAGTGTTTTTGTGATGTTGGAGATTTATGCATGTTTATTGCTAATCTAGTAAACTTTGTATGTGTATATGAACGTGCTACACTACAAAATGTCTGTACGACGGTTTTTTACAAGCTTTTATTTAACTTGCAATGGATGTATGTATGTAAGTTCGGGTGGAATCTTGCAAGTTAAGTTTGACCAACTTCCCGGTTTCCGAATGAGCTGAAATTTTGCACGAATGTGTATATCGCGTGACAATTCAATAATATGGTAACATGGAGCTGATCTGATGATGGAGTCGGAAGGTGGCCATAGGAACTCCTGTACTAAACCAGATAGACCCGTCGTGTTTGGGCTCGTTTTACTTGTCTTGGCTAGCACTCTGCTGCTACATGATATCCAGGATCTCAAAAGCTTGTATTTAAAAACCTTTTTAAAAAAGCTTATTCATATAAAAGAATACCTTATGAAATCTTCATATTCGTTCATCTGTCTTTGTATAATGACTATAGACTATTGTTTCTCTGAAACTACTGTCTGTGGATAAGTTTTTTCTTTTAATAATTCGCTCTACCTCTGTCTTAGGTCAGGGCAGAGGGTATTACTCTTTTTATTTAAATTTTATTTACTAATTTTTCTATATCTTTTTTAGAAAGTAAATTTGGGCTGTCACTTTAATTCTTTATATCTACAGGCAATGCCTTCTTATCTCTATTACTTCTTTAGATTTATTTATCACTATTTTTTTTTCTACCTTATATCTTTTTTTTTTGCATTAGATCAGCAGACAGGCAGACGGCCTACTTGATGGAAAGCGGTTACAATCGCCTAGATGGACATTTGCAACACCAAAGTTGCTACAAATGCGCTGCTGCTCTTTTAAGGGAGACTGGAACCTGGTCGCTAATGCCGGAACACAACTCAAGGTTGTTATGGCGACATACTTTAGACCAGGGGTGGTAGCCATCCAGTCGGGCAAATACCCTACCACCTGGCTGTGGGTTGTTTAGTCGCTTCTTACGACAGGCCGCCCGGACACAGGAATTGTATTCTTTCTCCGTTCCTGCACGGATGAAAATCGCATCCTGTAAGTCCTTCCTTCTTCTTTATCCCCGCTCCCTCCCGCGCGAACACTAGTTTAATATATACTAAATACAATACATAATTAGTATTATTATTAGATCTTTCGTTTGCTAGCCAGTTCTGTAGATGATATTTAGGACTATGTACGTTTTACCGCTACACATTGCTGTAGTGAATTGCGAAAAACTTAAATATCTGAGGCCATATATAAGCCCTGTGCAGAAGGTTTGCTGATGACTTCTTACTATTATTGTATTGTATTACTGAATGAATGAATGTCAAAGAGGCAAGTGAGGTGTGTAAGAATAAGCCTAAATGGCACTCTGTTGTTCGTGCCTACCCCGCAAGGGAACTGGCGTGAAGTTATGTATGTATGTATGTATGTATTACTTACTACTATTGTATACACTTATGTAACGTATATACAATAATATATTTATTATTGTATATACGTATAATATTGTCAGGAGCCTTAAGAACAGACGAGTGTGCATGACAAGAGTTATGAATGTCAAAGAAGCAACTGAGGTGTCTAAGAATGGGCCTAAATGGCGCTCTGTTGTTCGTGCCTACCCCGCGAGGGAACTGGCGTGAAGTTATGTATGTATGTATTTATTGCAACAACTATTTATGTAACCTTTTTTGTTAACCCTACTGATCATCCACGCGTGACATCATGAGGCTATCGGCAAACCTTCTGAGCACGGGTAATATGTACGTACTGAGGGGTGATATTTTTTTTCACTAAGACCATCGTTGGTTGTTATCAAGCAGTATTTTCTGGGTTAGGGCCTGTTTAGAGTTAAATTGACCTTCGGCTTTTGTTAACCTCCTCTATATATATAAAAATCAATGCCACTTTTCGTTGTACTTTTATAACTTAGAACGACTTTACCGATTTTGATGAAATTTTGTGTGTGTATTTGAGTGGGTCCCGGGATGGTTTAGATCCACAATTGAAACCGGTAGGTGGCGGTGAGATCGGGTTCTGGAATCCTCCTTATCACCTGGAGCGATTTTGGTGATTTTGTTTTTGTGTGTTTGAGTGGGTTCCCGGATGGTTTGGATTCGCAATTAGAACCGGTAGGTGGCGCTGAGATCGGGTTCTGGAATCCTCCTAATCACCTGGAGCGATTTTGGTGAATTTGATTTTGTGTGTTTGAGTGGGTTCCCGGATGGTTTGGATTCGCAATTAGAACCGGTAGGTGGCGCTGAGATCGGGTTCTGGAATCCTCCTAATCACCTGGAGCGATTTTGGTGAATTTGATTTTGTGTGTTTGAGTGGGTTCCCGGATGGTTTGGATTCGCAATTAGAACCGGTAGGTAGCGCTGAGATCGGGTTCTGGAATCCTCCTAATCACCTGGAGCGATTTTGGTGATTTTGTTTTTCTGTGTTTGAGTGGGTTCCCGGATGGTTTGGATTCGCAATTAGAACCGGTAGGTGGCGCTGAGATCGGGTTGTGGAATCCTCCTAATCGCCTGGAGCGATTTTGGTGATTTTGTTTTTGTGTGTTTGAGTGGGTACCCGGATGGTTTGGATTCGCAATTAGAACCGGCAGGTGGCGCTGAGATCGGGTTGTGGAATCCTCCTAATCGCCTGGAGCGATTTTGGTGATTTTGTTTTTGTGTGTTTGAGTGGGTACCCGGATGGTTTGGATTCGCAATTAGAACCGGCAGGTGGCGCTGAGATCGGGTTGTGGAATCCTCCTAATCGCCTGGAGCGATTTTGGTGATTTTGTTTTTGTGTGTTTGAGTGGGTACCCGGATGGTTTAGATTCGCAATTAGAACCGGTACGTGGCTCTGGGATCGGGTTCTAGAATTTTATTTTTTAAAGGCAGGACAACGTCTGCCGGGGCCGCTAGTTATATATAATTCCTTTTAAATAACTCTAAATAAACAATATTTTCTTTCTTTCTTTCTTTCAATAGAAGCCCGCGAACGAAGTTTTGGACCTAGTTAATTGCGACATAAGACTAAATTAGAGGGTACTTCGAGAGGCCTTCCAGTCGAAGAGACAATACGTTTTCTCAACGGTTAAATTCAGACAAAGAAAACTCTTTTAACAAAGGATACATCGACTCTAATAAAAGCAAAATTATTTAACAAAATAATGTAGAAAGCATGAACAAATAATTCCATCTTATTTCTTACCGAGATAATCATTTTATTCCGCAAACAATTTTCATAATTTACATCAGCTCTTTACGAAAAGCCGCCTAATTTATGTAAACAACACTTAAGGAGGCCACCGAGTGTTGATACCGAGTTTTGCATCAACTTTCTTAAAAATGCTAACATTTCAATGTAGGTTTAAGGAGGTAGAGGTCTGTTTATAATGGGCGGTTATAGTCGTGGCAGACACATCAATTATACCTTTGTTTTGTTCGAAGCATCTAGGATTTAGCATTTTCCTCGCTCGAAAATGTTCTCTTGCCGTTTGTGTATTTCTGTGTATTAAGATCCATTTTAGGTAGCTAGGATATATATTGTTACGTGCAAGCGGGGTACGCATTTGAGACTGGAAGGAATCGCCGATATTGCGTAGACCACCTCCTGCTACTCTGATGCTCTCACCTCCAAATTTTACACAGCCGTACGTGATTCTTCTTCGCAGGGTTGCCTCTACCCGCACAACTAATGATGCACTGTCCCGAAGATAAGATGTCTCACTCACAATAACGTCGCCGATATTGCGTAGACCACCTCCTGCTACTCTGATGCTCTCACCTCCAAATTTTACACAGCCGTACGTGATTCTTCTTCGCAGGGTTGCCTCTACCCGCACAACTAATGATGCACTGTCCCGAAGATAAGATGTCTCACTCGCAATAACATCGCCGATATTGCGTAGACCACCTCCTGCTACTCTGATGCTCACCTCCAAATTTTACACAGCCGTACGTGATTCTTCTCCGCAGGGTTGCCTCTACCCGCACTACTAATAATGCACTGTCCCGACGATAAGATGTCTCACTCGCAATAACATCGCCGATATTGCGTAGACCACCTCCTGCTACTCTGATGCTCACCTCCAAATTTACCGCACTAAGCTCACTTCTGGCTCTGCTCTTAAATTTCGCTAAACTCCTCCTTCACTGAACTGCGCACTAAACTTTTCACTAAACTCGTCACTGTCCTCTACTAAATTCTTATTCCAACTCTCTAAACTTGTGACTATCTTCTATTTAACTTTTATCCGTGCAGGAACGGAGAAAGAATACAATTTCCTGCGGCCAGGCAGCCTGTCGTAAGAGGCGACAAAACAACCCCCAGTCAGGTGGTAGGGCATTTGCCCGACTGGATGGCTACCACCTCTGGTCTAGAGTATGCCGTCATAACAACCTTGAGTTGTATTCCGGCATTAGTGACCAGGTTCCAGTCTCCCTTAAGAGAGCAGCAGCGCATTTGTAGCACCTTTGGTGTTGCAAATGTCCATAGACGATGGTAACCGCTTTCCATCAAGTGGGCCGTCTGCCTGTTTGCTGAACTCCTGCAATAAAAAAAAATAACTTCTCTTCCAACTCTCTCGTATCGCACTTGTCGCTTTGCCGTCTTCAACCGAACTCCCCGGTAGATGCGCCTTACGCTGCTTATATACCCGGAAGAATCTTCTGGAACCCATAATTTAGATCTTCTTTTCCTTATTCTTTTATTTACTGTCTGCCCTTTGTAAACATCTATATATCTCTGTCTTTTCCTTCCTGAACCTTCTATTCTAGAATTTCAATCTTCATTTCGTTATTCTTTTATTGATCAACCTTTTCTAAAATGTATCTGGCCTTGTCGTTTCCTTCTAGAATCTTCTACCTTTTTCTAAAAGTCTTGAAACCGGCTCACGCTGCCAGAAATTCTACCCTCGGTCGCCACAATATCATTGTTTCGATAATCTTCTCCTTCTTTTAATTTGTTAATCCGAAGCTGGTAAACAGGCAGACGGCCCACCAAATGGAAAGCTCTCACCGTCGCCTATAGACGTTTGGGACACCAAGCCAACGCGTTGCAAGCCTTGAGGTGGGATAGAAGGGACAGGATAAAGAGGATAAGATTATAGGAGGGAATAAAGTCGTGAAACAGGAGGAGGATAATATTGGGCCTCCGGAACTCTCACTCCTCACACACGGCTAACAGTTTCATGAGTTTTTTAATTAATTAATACTTAATACCTGATTAATTAATGACAGTGGTCGCACAGTGGTCTAAATTCGAACATAATGAATGTAAATTATAAGTTTGAACATTATTAAGGTTCTGTTGTCAAAGACTATATTTCTATAATCGCAGATTTCGCCAAGGCTACACTGTTAATTTGACTTGAACAATAAACAAAAGAGTATATATGCGTGTGTGTGTCAAATAACATGTGTGTTAATGTATTTTTTATGCATAATTCTAAAATAATATTAGAATTCTGCACTCCTCTATATAAACTATAAGTGTGCGAAATTTCATACTCCTCCGTCCGCGCAATTTTCGTAAAAACGGGTACAAAGTTTTTGCTTCACGTATTAATATAAGTGTTGAAAAAATATAGAACGGTGTTATCCCGTTAATCAAAATTTTGAGGCGTCTCATATCTTTTAATTTTGCTGAAGAGAAGACTAGAAACGTGTAGGTACTAAAAAGCAAAACTGTAAATTTTTCTTCTTATACGTTGTTACAAGGCAGCGTTATGATAAGACCGTGATCCTTATTTCCCTGAGGATTGATTTTAAGATGTATTCCTATATATTCCGTTAAGAGATTTTCGTGATAATACTTTCAGCATCCCCGAAGACTTGTAGAACGGATTCTTCTAAATATCCATACATTATTGAACGTCTGAAAATATTTGTAAAAGTTTGTTCTGTTTATTTTCCGTAACTGCATCTATCTATCTTTTAATATTATAAAAGTCTAAAAATGCCGTGTCTGTACATTGAAGCTATTCAAAAAATACATATCCATAGGTTGCTGGTTCAAATCCGGCTTGAAGGACCAAAAAACTGTAATGTGTATACAGTTTTAGTTTAGAAGAAATGGGCTACCCGACTCCGCAATGCCCTGGCAGGCGTGGGCCCCCCTCACTGGGCCTCTTCCTATGCCAGGGGACGTATGCCCCCGGCTACTACTGTGTCTCATTCTTGCGTGGGGCGGTCTGTAACGCGCCCCACGGGAAGAGAGATGAGCGCGCGCGGAACACTCGCGCTCTCATCTCGACGGCATGTGCGGGTGAGTGAGAACCCCTATACCCCTAAGGGCCCCACCCGCGCCGCCCGCTTACGGTGGCCGAAGGTCGAGTTCCGACCTCCGGCGTCGGCGCGTCCTCCTTTGGCGGGAGCGGAGCAAGGACGTACGCTCACGCTCCCGCTCCGCCTCCTCCTTCGCAAACATGACGTGCTCGCAGAAGGAGGAGACGGCGTCCCATCCGGTGCGGCTCCCGACCATGGTGCGCACCACGGCCGGGAGCGAAAGGTCTAGTCCGGTGAAGGCGACGAGCTCTCGGCGCTGCTCCGTCCATGCAGGACATTCCTGCAGGGTATGCAGCGCCGTATCCTCGTCGCCTGTGTCGCAATGATGGCACCCTGACGTCGGCTCGCGGCCGAGGCGACACAGGTACCTCCCGAAGCAACCGTGCCCCGAGAGGACCTGCGTCAGCCTGAACGTCAGGGTGCCGTATGTTCGTCTAATCCAATCCGGCAGGACGGGCCTCACCGCCTCGATGGTGATGGGGCCCGCGCTGGGGCGTCTAAGGCGATCTTCCCAGACTCCCACGGCGACCTGGCGGAGCTCCGACCTGCACGCCTCGATTTCGCGAGGCGCGGGTCTGGTGCCCCTGGCCAGGGCCTCTTTGCGCCACACATACAGTGACGCCAGGACCCTGGCTTCCAGGTCCCATGGGAGGGATCCGGCGAGTAGCGAGGCCACTTCAAAGGACACCGTACGGTATCCCCTTATCGCCCTGATGGCCATTATGCGCTGTGCTTGACGCAATAGCGGTGCGTTTTTGGCTGTCAGGCGATCCGCCCATACAGGGGCTCCGTAGAGGGCCATCGACCGTACGATGCCTTCGAAGAGTTTTCGGCACGTGGCGTTCGGCCCCCCGACATTGGGGAGCAAGCGCGACAGCGCACCCGCTGCCCCCTTGAGTCTGGGGAGCAGCTGCCGAAAATGTGCCGAAAAATCCCACCGGCTATCGAGGACCAATCCAAGGTATTTCATGGTTACCCCAATGCCGATGCGGATGCCTCCTACTATAATAGCGGTGTCTGGGGGTGGACGGTTCCGAGGGCCGTGGAAGAACACGGCCTCAGTCTTCTGAAGCGCCACCTCCAGTCCAAGACGCCGGATCCTGCCTACTACTAAGGACACCCCAGCCGTACCTAGAAGGCACGCCTGCCGGTGGGTCCTCCCTCGTGCTGCGATCAAAGTATCATCCGCGTAGCATATGATACTGACCCCGGGGAGGACCCTGCTGCGTAACGTCCAGTCGTATGCGATGTTCCACAGGAGAGGACCCAGAACCGACCCCTGTGGAACACCGCACACCATGGCTCGCCGATTCCATCCCTCGTGGACCGGGTAAATGACGGCTCGTTCATTTAGATAGTCCCCGACTATACGGCGGAGGTAGGACGGCACCCCGAAATACCGGAGTGCCTCCATGATGCATGGCCAGGGCAAGGAATTAAAAGCGTTGGCGATGTCTAGAGACACCGCCAGTAATACCTCGCCCAACCTATCTATCCCACAGACACGATGTTATTTATCGAGATAAAAAGTATCCTATGTCACAACCCGGGATACAAGCTAGCTCTGTGTCGAGTGTCATTAAAATCCGTTCAATAGTTTTCATGTAATGCTCTAACAGACAGATAGATATAGATGTTTATCCATGCAGAAACAATGAAAGAATACAATTTCCCGCGGCCGGGCGGCCTGTCGTAAGAGACGACAAAACAACCCACAGCCAGGTATTTGTCCATCTGGATGGCCACCATTCTGGTCTAGAGTATGCTACCATAACAACCTGAATTTGTGTTCCGGCATTAGTGGCCATGTTCCAGTCTCCCTTAAGAGAGCAGCAGCGCATTCGAGGCACATTTGGTGTTGTGGGCCGTCAGCCTGTCTGCTGAACTCATGCAATAAAAAAAATATACAGAAATGCAAACAACTTGTTTTTTTTATTTTTTATTGCAGTAGTTCAGCAGACAGGCAGACGGCCCACTTGATGGAAAGCGGTTACCATCGCCTATGGACATTTGCAACACCAAAAGTGCTACAAATGCGCTACTGCTCTCTTAAGGGAGACTGGAACCTGGTCACTAATGCCGGAACACAACTCAAGGTTATTATGGCGACATACTTTAGACCAGGGGTGGTAGCCATCCAGTCGGGCAAATGCCCTACCACCTAGCTGTGGGTTGTTTTGTCGCCTCTTACGATAGGCCGCCCGGCCGCAGGAAATTGTATTCTTTCTCCGTTCCTGCACGGATATTTTATTGTCTGAAGCAATCAGATAGGAAAACGACCCACTTGATAGAAAGTGGTTACCATCGCCTATGAACGCATGCAACACCAGAGACATCGCCGACCTCTAAGAAATTTTGTAACGCCCTTCCTTCTGGCCAGTTAAGTGTTTTAAATTACGTTTTACGTTCTAAGCTCTTTATAGAGCTAGTAGAAAACATTATAACTATTTCAATTTTCCTCTGCGATGTTATTAAGCTTTGCGAGGAATATTTCTTTTAAAGTGTCTGGAAGCAAATTGCTTATATCCGTAAAACTTCGCTTTGGTTTGTTTTTATTTTCGCAGAATTTTCTCGCATAAATATCTTGAAACGGAGCGACGTCAGAAACAGTCGACTTTAGGAGCCCGTTTGTGAAAATAATCCAGCAATCGCTAGGCGAAAAATAATTTAATTTAACACTAGCATCTTCCAGCGATACTTCGTTTGCATTTAGAAAGAAAGAAAGTAATATTCATTGGCGAGAATGAATGCACATCAACCAAACAAACATACAATTTCCTGCGGCCGGGCGGCCTGTCGCAAGAGGCGACAAAACAACCCACAGCCAGGTGGTAGGGCATTTGCCCGACTGGATGGCTACCACCCCTGGTCTAAAGTATGTCGCCATAACAACCTTGAGTTGTGTTCCGGCGTTAGTGACCAGGTTCCAGTTTTCCTTAAGAGAGCAGCAGCGCATAGCCATAGCCATCCAGACGGGCAACAGGGTTTGCCCGTCTGGATGGCTGTGAGTTCTATTGTTGCCTCTTACTACAGGCCGCCCGGCCGCAGGAAATTGTGTTCTTTCTCCGTTCCTGTACAGATAATATTCGTAGTAATTGCAAAAATAGGCTAGACAAATATTGACAAAACGACGTGGGTTGAAATGTTCTCAAACGTGAGGGACAGCATTAGAGACTGAATTACCATTATCTATTGAAAAATGATTTTTGCCAGTTATTCTACTAACAAATATACCATCTTTCACAGGTAGTGCAAGTTTTGTGAACCCCTACGTCAGTGCTCGGACTGATCTGAATCAAGTATGGGTGGAAATACCAACAGGACTGGTCGCTCTGGGTGGCGATGTCCATATCCAGGTTCGAGGAACTATAGGAAGCGGATTAAGAGTCCGCCTCGCGCGAGAAGGCGACGAAGGCCGAACACTTCTGGCAACTATGCCATTGGCTCTCGATGCAGAGAGCCGAATGACTGTCCCTTGTGGATATTTCTCAAGAGGAGGTATTTACTACCTAGAATTGGTCGCTGATAAAGATAATTTCATAAATGATTATGATAATGAAAATGTAACTAATAATGTCGACGGTTTTAGTAAAAGAGACAGAGGTTTTATTAAAAGAGATTTAACAGTAACCAATACTGCTAATAATGAAGATCTAGAAGAAACAGGATATCAAATTGCAAACATTCAAACAAATGATAGTAACATTGCAAGTTGGTATCAAAGTGAAAGTAGTTTTATTGGTGTAACAGCATATTTAGGCAGTGATAATTTTGTAAATAAAAACACTGAACAGAGTTCATTGAATGTAAACCAAACTAATGTAAATATAGACACTTACTCGGTATTAAATAAAAATGACTTAACAAGTGAAAATAGTGAAAGTGCGAAAGTAAAAAGGGAAGTACATGATGAGGGCACTTTAATGGAAACTGGTGATAGTGTAGTGAAATCTTGGAAATTTGATGTGCTATGGCCTGTAGCGAATTTGGATGTGACTCCAGAGCAAATTCAGACGTACCCTGAACGTCAAGTGATGGCTATAATAGAGTTCCCAAGAGTAGTTTGCACTCCTATAGAGTCTAGTGCTGATTTCTTCTTGGAGTTGCTCTATTGTGGTCATTCAAATGGTGGAGCTATGTTATGTGATGGGAAGAACACCAGCACGCTCACTCATACGCTTTATTCTGAAGAGGTAAGGTCTATTTTAATTCATAATTTTCGTCTTGTAACTTGAAAATAAACAAAACAGAAAATTAGGTGTGATTGATAGGCGGAATTGGAGAATCACAACTTGTACAGGAACGCTTGTTTTGATAACAGTGTGCAAATAACTTTATGTATTCGCCCGGGCCTCGGATGGCTTTAAATTGAGGGGTATGTGGGGCTCGCATAGGTTGGTTCTGCACGAACCTTCGCGAAAGAAGAAGTTGTGAGATGCTGGCCACAAGACTACGTACTAAGTCTATCACCATCACGCCCCTGCGTTTTGATGAGGCGCCATGGGGCGTGCTATTGGTATTTCACAATGGCGCCTTAATGTAACTCGTCATGATGGGGTGCCTCTCAGGCCAAGGCAGCCTCTGGTCGTTGAAGTGACTTGTTGGGATGTTCCCCGAGAACATTTATGTAAAATTTCATGATGATCGATTGAGTAATTAAGGTGTGGATTCGTAAGAAACAAACTATGACTCATATTCACATACAAATAACCAACAAATATTATAAAAAAAAAATTAGGATTTCTAATTAAGTTTCTTTTATCTGTAGTCTTAAACTAAATTCATTAGCAGAATAATTTGTCTGCAGATGCACGGCTTCCCTGATCGAAGAACCATGACCCTACGCTGCGAATTCTTCGGGCAAGCTGGTGACTACGCTTTGACACTCAGACCAGCCGCAGCAGCCAGTCCTCAGGATTCTGCGACAGCGTTTATCAAGGTTGGTGTCATATTTTGTGGTTTATAGAGCCAGTAGCAGTTTTGTACGACGAATTACAAGCGCCAATATAACATGAAACCTCATTGCAGTAACGAAATATATCCTAGACACGTGTCAATTTCGCTATGCGATTCTCCAAAAGTGCCCGATTTGAGTCCTGTTGTCTCATTTCTTTCACCTACTCCTAACCATTTGGGGGTTTTACCTTCCTTGCTCCTCTATTCTCGCATATGTCTGTCACCTAGTCACACTTTGGCGTAGCGGCGACGGCGGACCATACCGGCGTAGTGTAAACGCGCGCTAATATGTCTAAAGTTATATGATATAAAAATAAAGCTAACTGGAATTTAGGTAGTTCATAATGTGAAATATTATTACTCGAGCCTCCTGGGATCTTAATTCAATTTGATAATACTTTTTAATTTTAGGTACTGCCATAAAAATTGTTGCTTTTCCTTAAATAACATTCTTTTTTTTAAATAAATTGATGGTAATGGATATAACAATGGACATGTTCCAAGTCGCTCAACAGGCTATGGAGCGAGCTATGTTGGTTGTTTCTCTTATGGATAAAATTAGAAATGAGGATATCCGTAAGGGAACCAAGGTAACCGACATAGCTCGCAAAATTAGCAAGTTAAAGTGGCAGTGGGCCGGTCACGTCTGCCGAGGACCGATGGCCGATGAAGCAGACGAGGCCTGGAGTGGAGACCGCGTCTCAGTAAACGTAGTGTTAGATGCCCTCCAGTCCGATGAACCGATGACCTGTGCAAGGTCGCCGGTAGGCGCTGGCGAGGAAGTCCAAGGACAGGGATGTGTGGCGCCGTCTTGGGGAGGCCTACGTCTAGCAGTGAAATGCAAATAGCTGAAAACAAATAGATATATGTTTATGACTTACGGGGTTGAGACAGTGCGATTTTTTTTTTATTGCAGGAGATCAACAGACAGGCAGACGGCCCACTTGATGGAAAGCGGTTACCATCGCCTATGAACATTTGCAACAGCAAAGTTGCTACAAATGCGCTGCTGCTCTCTTAAGCGAAACTGGAACCTGGTCACTAATGCCGGAACACAACTCAAGGTTATTATGGCGACATACTTTACCAGGGGTGGTAGCCATCCAGTCTGGCAAATGCCCTACTACCTGGCTGATTATGCAGTCGCAAAACCCATATCGAGACTCTCAACCCTACTGATAGAGAAATCGTTACATCAAAAGACTAGCGAGTACTTATAGCAAAGCATCAGCGTTGTCATCCATCGCGGTGATGCGGCCGGCATCTTACGTCGTGCAAGAGAAATCAATAATTTAACGCGTTTCTAATATATTCTTACGAGTTAGCGAGACTCGAATTAAAATGCCGTTGGAATTATTATAGAGTTTATTAGAACTATACAAACACGTATAACACAGGTACAAATATAACCGAACACAACAAATCCAAACGTAATGCAGAAGGTCGCAATTCAATAAAACGCGCAAAGTCCGTCACTATTAGATTCCCAAATGTACACACGTCACGCCCGTATCGTAGTTGTAGCTCAACTGACCCCTCTCTCAATCAGGCCGTCGTTTTATACTTCACAAATGAAAATGTGCCCGCCCTCACGGCAACGTCGACACAATTTCCTAGAATTAGCTTGTAATTGTAATCCGTAACACCTGACTAATGATGCTTCTGAGCGAGTACAATAGGACAATAGGCCGTTCTCCACAATAACTAGAAACGTATGCCAATAAATAAGTGAACAAAAGAAGACGATCATTAAAGGATTACAATCAGTTCAAATGCCGACAGGTAATAAAATGTGCTTTTACAGATCTGTACGTGAAATATGTCTTTGTCGGGGCCTAAGTTGTAACAATATTAAAAGCTTTTTCGTGCCAGTGTATGAAATTGAATAAAGTAGGCCACCCTGAAAACCACTTACCCCTAATTAAATAATATCTTCAAACTCCTGCAACGTTACAATTTCAACATAACCTTTTCGAGCAGTACAAACATAAAAATTCATGAAATTACACAAAGTGAGTACCTACCGGAGTACGATAAACCCGCTTACCTGCTCAAAGGGTTCCTAAATAAACTCGAATTCATGTATTTACTTCGCTTTAAGGGTTTACACGATAATTACAGGATCAGTTGTTTGATCAATCTTTTAAAATTACATAAAAAAGTGAAATTAATTATTGCAATACACTTTAAACTTTTTTCTATGTAAAATTTGTGATTTGTCACGCGGTTTTACACATATTATAAGCATTTCACATTAATTTTCGATCTTTTTAAATATTTGTACTATATCACTGTTGCATAAGGTTCAAATAATCCACAAATATGATATTTTTTTGCATAAAAGTATCCTATGCCTTGTTTTTTTAGGATAGATACTGCACATTTTTTTATCTATTCAATCTATTGGTCGTGAAAAAGCAACAAATACCTATATTGATGTATTTCAATTTTTAATTATATTGGGTACTAGCGACCGGGCGCGGTTTCACCCGCGCTCCGTCCCGCTCTCGTAGTATATAGCGTCATGTTATATAGCCTATGACACTCCCTGTTAACGTAGCTTTCGAACAGTAAAAGAATTTTTAAAATCGGTTTAGTAAATCCAGAGATTACCCCTTACAACGTCACAAACTTTACCTTTTTATAATATTAGTATAGATAAATAAAGATGTAGTGCAGTACTTTATAATGGTGAGTTAGAGCAAAAGTATAACATCTATTTTGCTATCAATCTCAAGCTCAATATGACACACTTAGAATTATGGAGACCTAATTTAAAATATCAAGTTCTTCAATTTTGTACCTTATTTTTTATGAAATACATATTTAAATCCAATGACTCAACGTTTTGATTTAGGCCTCTATAATTTTAAGGATGTGATATATTTATCTATATACTAGCTGACCCGCCGAACTTTGTTACGCCTAACAGTCAATGAATGAGAAGATTTAGGATATTAAAATTAATTCAAAATTATTAAGTTCAGTTTTTTGTTCTTGTTCTTCTTCAGTAGTTTCGTTCGCGATATTTCGAATCGTAATTTCATTACGGCTTTGTCGGAAAATATTAGATCTTCTTGGTCCCGACATTGTTAATGAATAATAATATCGACACAAAAAGATTTATTACAATAATACTCGTAGAAACTCGTGACACTCGCACAAAACAAACACATCGACCGATGAACTTGAATTTCAACGTTTTACGGTATTTTCAAAACAAACCATAGACAACATTACGTGAGCTGTCAGTTGCGTTTTGTTATACCATTTATAACAAATAAAAAGGCATTTAAAATCAGACAAATTAAAATGGGTTTTTTTTTATATAGATGAATATCATATTTTAATATTTATTATCCGATCTTGGACGAAAACTTTTCCAAAAACATAAAATTCATAAAAACCGTCCAGCCGTGCTTGAGTTATAAAATGAGTGAAAATGTTACTAACAGACTTACGTTCTACTTTTTTTAGTATTGATTTTTTTTTACTATATAGGTAAGGATTCTGAAGCGTAGGAAGTCTTCAATAAAGCACCGTTTGGCTTGGAAAATGCGTATATTTAAATATTATACGATTTTACAACACTTTTAGTTGCGCGTACTATTTTTCGTGGAGTAATAGATTTCGAATATTGGCGGTTGGCCGTAGACTACGAGTGTTTCTCATAGACTAATGTTAATATTGCGCGTACACACCGGCGCGAGGTAATGATTTCAATCCGGCTGGACCAGTGTGTACTTCTCCAGGCTAATCGTGCGCCGACAGATTCTTTTTATTTTCTGTGCGCATGTTTGTCATATCTGTTTTAGGTTGCATATACTGTGTTACTCTCTTATTACATTTACTGTGGTGATGGGTCTAATATTAATCAATGAGGCGGGGTCGACACTGAAAATCAGCACTGTGCTGGAGGAAACTCCAATACAGCACAAAGCTAAGTTGCCGACCTCATTTGTAGGAAATGCGGTGTACAACATATATAATTTAATCATAAAAATGTATGTATAAATTGTTTCTACATGTTTGTATCGCTCGTATATCGCTTTCCTAGCAAATAAATTCTTTCTTCCTGTCTTCTTAGTCGATCATGGAGGCATTCCCAGAAGGGGCAATCCAAACAATAATCAACCGGCTTGTGTGGAGACTCGAGCCCAAATGGCTAATACCCACTAAAACCACCCTCCTCCGATGCCCCGCGCTTATGGCAGGAAAGGCATGAGACTTAGAACGTAGTTACGCCCACGCCGATCCTAGCGCAATAAGTGCCTGAGAAAGCCCCTGGAAGAGCTAACTCACTTCGACGACAGGGGTGAAGACTCCTCTGCTCCCTTGATGCATGAGGGCCCCTGAAGCGGTAATGATCATCGCTCTGCAGCATGGCTTGCACCAGGCTGCCAAGCGAATCAATCGGACCTACTATTGTCTCGAGTTCAAACCTCTGTGGTGCCCAGGCTGCGCACTCGACTAGCGTATGAAACGCCGTGTCAAGCGCGCCACACTGGTGGCATTGGGGTGAAGGCTGACAGCCCGCAATCTGAAGGTCAGAGTCCCGCGTTTCCGCGAGAGCCATCGCAACAGCTGCGGTCGAGTCGCTTCCACCGTATCAACGCCGGCCACAGGGTTTTCCAACTCTACCGACCAAGATTAGCAGAACCGCGCTGGGCGGAGCAGAGCTCGACGCTGGCGGTCGTCGTCGGAAGGGAGGGGTGTTTGGGGAGGAGGTTTGGGAGGAAGGGGAAGGAATACAAGGATTTGGAGTGGATAGGTGGGACACCACTGTCACGGAGTGAAGGGGGGAATGTGACAGTGGCCGCTAAGGGCCCCGGGGACGCATCCCCTTGTACCGCTTCCTGGACGGAGACGAGTCCAGGGCGGCACCCCCTGGGGGGCAGAACTATGCCTTAACTTAAATCTATGCAAGTATGCCGCAAACCCTCCGTGTTACTCCTACCGTTTGTGACCTAAAACTTTTAGATGACTGATGCGGTATTGACCGTGTATTGATAGTTTTCTAGGGCTGTTTCTCTACATCATTACGGGTCAGAGATGTACGGTGGTGGTCTTAAATTCGTATTAAAACTTCTTTTTAGAGAGATTTATTGTTATTGGAGGAACAGACGATTGATTTAGTGCGGCATGTTACGTGATTAATAGGTATTTAGGCACGAATGTTTAACTGAAATAAGCTTTAAATAAAAGTTGCAATTAATATTAAAAGCAAATGTTGTATCTTAAATTACAACTAACTGTGTAGGAACGGAGAAGGAATGCCATTTCCTGCGGCCAAGCGGCCTGTCGTAACAGGCGACTTAACAACCCACAGCCAGGTGGTAGGGCATTTGCTCGACTGGATGGCGACCACCCCCGGTCTAAAGTATGTCCGGCATTAGTGACCAGTTTCCAGTCTCCCTTAAGAGAGCAGCAGCGCATTTGTAGCAACTTTGGTTGAGCAAATGTCCATAGGCGATGGTAACCGCTTTCTATCAGGTGGACCGCCTGCCTGTCTGCTGATCTCCTGCAAAAAAAAAAACAATATATATAGTATAAAATTGTATAATATAGAAATACTCAATTTTCTGAAATAAATAGATTATAATTATTATAAATACTTTCAACCATTTTAAGTGTTCAATATGAAATTTTCAACAAACTACCTACTTACCTAAAGTTAAATATATGCAAAATGCAATCTTTTAAGCGTAATTTTAAAGCATTCCTTCTCAAACAAGCATATTATTCAGTTGACGATTATTTTTGTGCTTAAATAATAATATGATTATATAATACCGTTCGTAATACTGAAGTAAGAAAGAGAGTTGGTCTGAAAGAGAGTGTCGGGGTGAAGGTAAGGAAAGGAATGCTCCGGTGGTTCGGGCATGTGAAAAGAATGCATGATGAAAGAATGACTAAACAGATATACAATGCAAAAGTGGATGGATGCAGAAGTCGTGAAAGGCCACGACACACCTTCCATGATCAAATTGATCGTGTAGTAGCAGAAAGTGATGTCAGGAGCCTTAAGAACAGACGAGCGTGCATTACAAGATCTATGAATGTCAAAGAAGCGAGTGAGGTGTATAAGAATAAGCCTGGATGGCGCTCTGATGTTCGTGCCTACCCCGCAAGGGAACTGGCGTGAAGTTATGAATGTATGTATGTATGTAGATTTTTTTATAATATTTGTAAAACATAGCATAACAACATTATGGGCAATAAATGTGCTCTTCTACAAACTGTTGTTCTATTATACCTTTCAACATTTTTATGTCCCACAATTTTATTTCCACATTACTCAAGATTTAATCATTGTTGTTCATAAAATGTTGTTTTACGTTGTTGTTACAGGGACATAAACTGAAAAGAGCGATGAAATAATTCAAAGATGTTTTCTTTTATTTTCTAAGTTTCACCGCTACTGAGCGTAGTTTTGTACTTTCCCAGATATTTCGAAAATCTAATTTTCATTTCTCATATTCTGAAAGTACGCTCGGATTTGTCTGATCACAGGGATGATACTTTAGTGCTTTTTCGTCCCTGGAGTACTATTTTCTCTGCTGTCAAATTTATATATATTTTTTATGTTTATGGCTTGGCAACTAGGCCTTTAAGCCAGGCGCAATCGTAATGTAGGCTACAATCGACGCCGTATAACGGAGTTCTTGTAAAAACTCAAAAGGCCACATTTGGCTATATAGTTCAAATTTCTCGCAAAAACATATAATTACTACTGAAAAACTATCAATATCCTACAACTATTGTTCATTTTAGAGTAGTTTTACACATTTTTAGGAAATAAAACTGCACAGCACAACGTCTCCTTTCAGTTCGCGCCAAAAACTCTGTCTTTATATAAACTATGCGAACCATAGATGATACATGCGACTCCTGTTCCAACTTTTTTTACAGCCACTGTTAAATCGCGGCATCAATTATAATTTTAAAAAAATCAACAATTTTGTAACATCATTTTTCAACACACTTGCTCATAAAGTGGCTATGGTCACCGCAATTAGGCACAGAATGACACCCATAATCAAACTGTGACTAAAAAACATTATAACTCACTAGTGAGTTATAGATTTTTTTATTTATTTTATTGGTTGAGTTGATTTGTTCTTAAAAAAGTTTTTATTCAAAAAAAAAGATCGTGTTCTATAGAACAAATAAATTAATGTTCCTATTGCTTGCTCATTTCATGCAACTTCTTATTTAAATAGATAATTTTAACTCGTACGTGTCTAATAAATAAAACTTTCACTCATATATAACTTTTTTATCTACTAAATAAAATGAGTTTTTGTTGTTATTTTATTCACAACTGTGTTGAAAAAAGTAGTATGATACACGTGTGTATTGATGATTACCGTCCTCGGCTCTCTTAAGACCCTCGCCTACGGCTCGAGTCTCAATGGCGCCTCGGCGGTAATCACCAATGTTACACACTAGTACCATAATGTACTATTATACTTTATAAATGACTTTTCACTATATTATCATTTAACTTACATTAATTTGGCAAAACATAATATTTACTACTGTCAGTGACAAAAAAATACTGGCTGATAAGAATGCCACAGAAAAATAAATTTATTTGACGTTTCATATGTGAAACGAGTTGATCAGAATTAGATATAAATCTTAACCCTGATTGACTGCTGATTTCATTAGATAAGTAGTTGTTTGTTTAACTAATCAGTTTTTATTTACTTTCCTCCTATTAGAAATAAAAATCAGAGCGTTAAACTTGGGTGAAAGGCCTATTTAGGCACGCGAACTATTAGCGCCCTCGCTACACTCGTACGCTAATGCGTATCATGCCTAAATAGGTCACTCTCACCTATTCCAACGTTCTGGGCACCTAGTATAGAAGACGGTAACCTAGAATCACTATTTAAAGTCTTAAGCGATTTTAAGTACATACATATTGTTTTACCTTAGAAGATCATTTTGGTATGACAAAAGCGCCATTTTTGTAATCAATTACAATATGTAATGTTTAAATATCTTTGTTTAAACATTACATATTGTAATCGCACATATGTCATAGCCTCCTTGATTTAATTATATGTATACTAGTTTTGACCTCATTATTAAATACTAATGGTCGCCCAGTGGTCGAAATTCGACCATAATTAATCTGATACTAATATATAAAGCTGCAGAGTTTGTTTGTTTGAACGCGCTAATCTCGGGAACTACTAATATTTTCTTAAGTTTTCGCGACTTGTATACATAATAAAACTACGTTTTAACGGTTTTAAGCGCGGTAATTTTATTTGATTTTGGTTTTTCCGACGTTTCGGCCACTTTTCAGTGGCCGTGATCACGGAAGACAAAGATGTCAAGTGTCAACGAGTATTGTTAAAGTTTTATTTAGCCTACCGCCAACCTATTAATTTTAATTATTTAATTTTTAATTTTGTTTATGGTTATTATTTAATCTATGGGAGCCTAATCTAATTTACTACCGCTTCGCAACATGTTATGGCTTGAAGAGAAGAAGCGGCGCAAGAAACTCTTCAGCAAACATGCCTAGCTCTAATAATTTTATATAATATTAAAATGGGTGGAAGGAAAAATAAAAGTAATTATCAGTCAAGTTGGTTTGTGTTCCGTTGTACGCAGAAAGAGCTCACAGTGTCTTGAGGTCTGGCAGCTGGTTTATGCTGGGTTTGGGTCTTAATAGTTTTGATAATTGGATCCCAAACAGGTGGTACTTGCCAACCATCTTCTCTATTGAAATTTGGGTGTTTTTTGATTTCAATAGCCTCACGCATCATTCTAGGTATGAAACGATTCTCTTTCGCGAGGATTTGTGGGTTATCGAATCTGATGTAGTGGTTGGGTTTATCCAGCGTGTGTTCACTGATCGCAGACTTCGTAGACCTTGTGTGTTTCATGTCAGCAATGTGTTCTTTTACTCGTGTTTTTATGCTCCTCTTTGTTTGCCCAATGTATGACAATCCACACTCACAATCAAGCTTGTAAACCCCTGCATCCTGGAGTGGGATATTGCATTTCACAGGTCTCAGAAATTGGGTAATCTTTTTCTGCGGCTTGAAATATGTTTTGATTGAAGCTCGCCTGAGGATGTGACCAATTCTGTCTGTGACCCCCTTGATGTAGGGTAGGGTAGCAGGGCACCGCTCAACTGAAGGTGGTTTGGGGCCTTTGTGACGTTGGTGTGGAGTCTTCAGCTGATTGCGTTGTAGAACTCGCTTGACATGCTGAAGCTCTCCAGCTATGTGGTTCTCGTCACAAATTTTCCGTGCTCTCTGAAACAAAGATTTGCCCACGGTAGCTAACTGACTAGGATGGTGGTGAGACGAACCATTAAGGTATTTATCTGTATGGGTAGGTCTCCTATACACCGTATGACCAAGAGTATTGTCAGGGTTCCTTAGGATGAGCACATCCAGAAAAGCTAATTTATTATTTGCCTCTAGTTCCATAGTAAATTTAATATTACTGCTAATGGAATTGAGATGATCTAGAAATGCAGAGACTTTATCGTTTGGGAGGACGGCAAAAGTATCGTCTACGTACCTTTTATACATCTTCGGCTTAGCCGGAGCGGTATCCAGTGCCTTCTGCTCGAAGTCTTCCATAAAAATGTCAGCTACGACAGGAGACACCGGTGAGCCCATGGCTACACCGTTGATTTGGTCGTAGAAGCCGTAGTCCCACACGAAATAGCCAGATGTGAGGCAATGTTTTAGTAGATCTGCATATTCCTCAGGCATGTTATTATCTATTAGCTTCCTTTTGACAATCTCAATGCAGTCTTCCACTGGTAAACTGGTAAATAAGGACTGGACATCAAAACTGACTAGTACTTCATCCTCAGCCAATGTCAAATTTTCAATTGCGCTGATGAAGTCGAAGGAATCCTTGACATGGTAGGGTGTATTGCCGCGGAGATTGTTGAGTGTCTTCGCGAGATGTTGTGCCAGTCTGTATGTTGGTGAGTCAAGCTGGCTAACTATAGGGCGCAAGGGGATGTTGTTTTTGTGAATTTTAGGTAACCCATACAGTTTAGGCGCTTTCGGGAACTACTAGTTTGATTTGAAAAATTCTTTCAGTGTTAGATAGCCTATTTATCAAGGAAGGCTATAGGCTATATATCATCACACTAAGACCAACAGAAGCAGAGTACCAATGAAGAATGTTTCGAAATCGGGGGGTTTCTTAACTTACTTTTTTTACCTATTCCACGCGGACGAAGTCGCGGGCAGAAGCTAGTTTAAATTATAAGTTTGAACATTATTAAGGTTCTGTTGTCAAAGACTATACTTCTATTATCACGGATTTCGCCAAGGCTACACTGTTAATTTGACTTTAACAATAAACAAAAGAGTATATATGCGTGTGTGTGTCGAATACGTGGTAGTGTGTGTAATTTTTTTTTTTTATTAATTTAATGTATTTTTTCATGCATAATTAAAAAAATGTGGTTCGGGCATGTGGAAAGAATGCATGATGAAAGAATGACTAAACAGATATACAATGCAAAAGTGGATGGATGCAGAAGTCGGTGGAAGGCCAGGACACACCTTCCATGATCAAATTGATCGTGTACTAGCAGAAGGTGATGTCAGGAGCCTTAAGAACAGACGAGCTTGCATGACAAGAGTTATGAATGTCAAAGAGGCAAGTGAGGTGTGTAAGAATAAGCCTAAATGGCACTCTGTTGTTCGTGCCTACCCCGCAAGGGAACTGGCGTGAAGTTAAGTATATATGTATGTATAATTAAAAAAAATATTAACATTCTGCACTACTTCTCTATATAAACTATAAGTTTGCGAAATTTCATACTTAGCCGTCTGCGCAATTTTCGTAAAAAGGGGTACAAAGTTTTTGCTTCACGTATTAATATAACGATGCAGTTCATCTATATATATAAAAGAAAGTCGTGTTAGTTACACTATTTATAACTCAAGAACGGCTGTACCAATTTGGCTGATAATTAGTGGGGAGGTAGCTTAGCACCAGGAGACGGACATTGGATACTTTTTATCCCGTTGCAACTGGTAGGTGGCGCTGAGATCTGGTTCTAGAATCCTCCTAATCACCTGGAGCGATTTTGATGATTTTGTTTTTGTGTGTTTGAGTGGGTTCCCGGATGGTTTAAATCCACAATTGGAACCGGTAGGTGGCGCTGGGATCGGGTCCTAGATTTTTATTTTTTCAGAGCAGGACAACGTCTGCCGGGGCCGCTAATTAAATATAAAACTATACTATAAATAAATCCCTAAGAAATATATGCACTAAAAAGTAAAGAAAACCCTGTAAACTACAATCGGTCCAGCCCGACCAGACCTTTGTCGATGGACAGTGTGCCTAGACGGCTGGCAGCATTACCTCACTAAATGCCTAAATACACTAATTCTTTGAGCGAAGTAAGCTTCAGCCTTTCGGTCGCCTGTGGCCTTAATATTAAAGTTCCCATCTAAACAAACAATTTAATGTAACTTGTATACAAATACTAGCTGACCCGGCAAACTTCGTACCGCCTCCGAATCAATAAATAAAAAACCTTGATTTCTGAACGACGGGACTAATATCAAACGTTTGACATTGAAAACGAAAAAGATGAAAATACCTTTATTTTTAAATCTAATTTGATTTCGGAACAACTTTTAAATTTAATTGATTTGTAAACGACGGGACAAACATCAAATGTTTGACAGGTAGGAATAGTTTCTTAGGGAAAGCGAAATTGTTGTTTTTACTATATTCCAAGCATTTTTTTTTCATATTTACTCACTTTTTAAACCTTTCCTGGACTTCCACAAACAATTCAAAACCAAAATTACTCAAATCAGTCCAGCCCTTCTCGAGTTTTAGCGAGACTAACGAACAGCAATTGATTTATTATATATTATATTATTATATATCTTTAGTCTCGCTAAATATATAAATATATATATATGGCATAATAGAGACGAGATATAATACACAATGAATATAAAAAAATGAATATCAGCTTTCTTGTTACCTACGTAGACAGTTTATAACAAACTTTAAAAGATATAGAAATTCAACTAGGGGAAGGTGGGGCTAGTTCAGACTGTAGGAATTATAGCTTTGATTATGTATGTTATACTATTACTACTGTCTTAATTTTTCTTTTTCTTCTTCAGGCTGACTGGTCGGAGCAATTCGTGCTGAACGTCCACGGAGGTTCAGTTTTTCCGTGTGGTGATGGAGTCAGGGTATTGTTCCAATACCCAGAATGTGCTATAGAGGGGGTAGACAGAATCCGCGTTTTTGGACGCGACTTTGACAAACTGCGATATATTGTGGAGAGTAGAGTTCGCAGGTAAATATTACATCTGTTAAAAACACACAGCCTTTCTCCATTTCTTAGTAATTTCCAAATGTCTAAAATGATTATTTGACTCTCGCCGTGCAGGAACGAAAAAATCCTGCAGCTGGGGGCTCTGTAAACTTATAGATATGTGGTTGGGTAGTTGCGCTTTTGGATGGCTATCGCCCTTGGTATATGTTATGTCGCTATAACAAGTAAATAATAAATATAAAATATATATATTTTTGTTTACGACAATCAGTCCAAAGTAAAATAAATAAAAATCCTACAGCTGTTGTTCACTTTTAACTTATGTTATGCATTTTTGAAAATAAAACTGCACAGCCCAACATCCCCTTAAGTTCTTATCAAAAATTCTCATTTATGGTTTAAATGTTCAAATTTAAAGTTCTTTTTCTGTTCTGTTCTGTTCTTTTCCATAGAGGTCAGCATACAGCGTCTTTCGACTGCAGACTATTTAGCGAGCGTTACCCAGAATACTGCTTCGTGTATGTCTCCCAAGCAGTCACTGGTGCGGTGGCTGATGTCAGGATGGCCTGCCTGCCAACCTTACCTTTGTCCGGTACGAACATTGTTTGATTGAATCTATAATTATAATATTTTCCCTGGAGAAACGTAGAAAGAATACTAATTTCAACAGCCGAGTGGCCTGTCATAAATGGTAACAAAAAAAAAACAGGCAGACAGGTGGTAGAATATTTGCCTGTCTGGATAGCTACTTCCTATAATCTAGAGCATGCCACCATAACAACACTGAGTTGTGTTCCGGCGTTAGTGGCCAGATTCCAGTCCTGCCATTCGAGACCGGCAGCACAATGGTTACACCTCTGTTGTTACAAATGTCCATAAGCGACGGTAACCACTTTCCACCAGGAGGGTTTTCCACCTGTCTACTGTGCTCTAAAATACCATGAGTACTTATAAATTATAATCCAATAAAAGCAAATTGTTATCGAATGTTTAGAATCGAATGCATCGAATAGATAATGCATATCTCTATAATTTAAAAAAGTTATAATCAAAGTCATTATGACATTGACAACTCTCATCAAGATGGCTTCCATTTTGTATGTACTAGTATGTGTTTGTATTTATTTATAAATATATTTTGATGTTTTATACGATCTACAAAAGATACGTTTTTGAAGAATATGAATTAATGTTTGTATTTATTAATGGCTCGGTGACTAGGAACTCGGTGGATAGTTTTCTAATGTAATTAGGCTTTCCAAGCTTGTTTTTATGTAGGTTATATTGTGTGTGTAACGAGACAGCGTCTATGTATTAAAATAGAGCATTACGGTAGGAAAATAAAATGCATTTTCTACTGAGAGTGAAAATTTAAAATACATTTAAAACAGTGGTAAGTGGTAAAGTCGGTGTCGATCGACCGCGATGTACTCACTATGATCAAATTGAAGATATTTTGAAGAAAGGTCATGTGAAAAGAACTTTAAATAAGCGTGTATATATGAAGAGATTAATGAAAGTTGTTGAAGAGAAAAGTGTTTGTCAGGACCGTAGCAGGTGGAAATCCATCGTCTCTGCCTACCCCTACTCCAATAATACATACATAACTTCACGCCAGTTCCCTTGCGGGGTAGCCACGAACAACAGAACGCCATTCAGGCTTATTCTTACACACCTCACTTGCTTCTTTGACATTCATAACTCTTGTCATGCACGCTCGTTTGTTCTTAAGGCTCCTGACATCACCTTCTGCTAGTACACGATCAATTTGATCATGGAAGGTGTGTCGTGGCCTTCCACGACTTCTGCATCCATCCACTGTTGCATTGTATATCTGTTTAGTCATTCTTTCATCATGCATTCTTTCCACATGCCCGAACCACCGGAGCATTCCTTTCCTTACCTACACACCGACACTCTCTTTCAGACCAATAAGAAACATTTAAAATTGATTTTGTTATAGATGGCGGTGCGGGCGGTTGGGGCGAATGGTCGCCGTGGTCCTCTTGTCCTGCTCCAGCTCACTGTTCCACGCGTACTAGGAGTCGGCATCGCTTCTGCGATTCACCACCACCTGCTTACGGTGCCAAGTATTGTGAGGTTAGTAGCATTTGGGTAATATTAAAATATGTTTATCCTTGTAATGATTATTTATTATTAAATACTTTATATTCCCAAGCTAAGTTGTGTAATATAATATGTTAATATATATGTACTAGCGGCCCCGGCGGACGTTGTCCTACCTTTAAAACATAAAATTCTAGAACTCGATCCCAGAGCCACCTACCGGTTCTAATTGCGAATCTAAACCTTTCGGGTACCCACTCAAACACACAAAAACAAAATCACCAAAATCTAAAAGAATAATATATTTTTTTTATTCTAAGTCATGACAAAATAAGATTAAAAATATTGCCAAAAAATTAGTTTATAATGAACAAATAAAAAATAGGGGTTGATCGTAGAGGGGTGAAAATTTAGGGTTGTATGTCCTTTTTAATGCAACATTATAAAAAAAAAAAGTTATGGGTGGACAACCCTTATCACTTAGGGATATGAAAAATAGATAGTAGCCGATTCTCAGACCTACCGAATATGCATATAAAATATCATGAAAATCGGTCAAGCCGTTTTGGAGGAGTATCGTAACTAACACTGTGACACAAGAATTTTATATATTAGATATACAACGAAGACCAATAAAGCAACGTTAGCACGAAGTGCAGAAGACTAAGTAGAAAAAAAATCCGGTGTTATTATAAGTGTAGATAGTTTTAAATAAATCAGTTGCCAACGGAATAACTTTGTTTTAATATGTAACATCTGGGTTCTGAAGCGGACGCACCAAACGCAACCGGGATTTAATACCCTGACGATGATATGTTCGGGCTATTGATAGCCTAGTGGGCTGTATGTATAGGTAGGCTCCTTGCTTGTCAGTATTCGTGTGTCCCTAGTAACCTGTACAACAGAACAACGTAGAACGACTCACCAAGGCTGCGCTGTTGAGGGTCCTTTGGTCTCACACCATAAAGGACACGCACACGTCACATTTATTACCTGTCCTTGTTATCACCGTAGTTGTCCGCCAAAATTATGTACTGCCGCCGTAATTAGACATACGTCTGGTCAAATGTCTTATTATCTCCGCCGAAATGAGATGTATGTCCTTCCTAGTTCAAGGCCGTGAGAGCAAAGAGACGGCGGCGCGAGCGTCGCCTGGTTATATCGACACTACCAAGGCCGAGTACAATATTGCACGAATAATATACAACAGACCACTGTGCAGCCGATCCTAAACACTCAAACCAGAGTAAGAGGGAAAGGCTGTTTATAGAATTTACATTTCTAAGAATAGAACTCGTTTATTTTTATAGCTTGAGTACAGCAGACAGGCAGATGCCCCACCTGATGGAAAGCGATTATCATCGCCTGTGAACGTTTGCCACACCAGAAATGTCATCAATGCGCTGCCGGCCTTGAATTTTTTTTATGACGCCTGTAGTGTAGGAGGAAAGGGCAAAATGTGAGAAATACCAAACCCAACGAGCACTAATGACACTGATTTAATTACCTAAAATATACGAATATAAATGTGTTGTTAAGCATTAGGCCGCAGTTGTTTATTTGTAAAATGCCGCTATACATACTTAGTACAACACCTTTTTAAGAAACCCCATATTGTAGCGCTATGGGAAAACCACAGCTGAGAGCGCATTCTAAATCCCCGCGGTGAGCAAGAGAAACATTCTAGAGAACCGTTGCTTCCAAGAGCGAAGCTAATTCAGGAACTAGGGATGAATACTCAGCCAATGGCGTGCCTACTTCAGGAAGTGGGGATCAACGCCCAGCCAATGGCGTGCGTTACTAAATAGAAGATGAAGGCACCATTCAGAAGAGTTCCTCGGAACACTCTCCATTGTACAGTCGGTAGAATACTCAGAGAGACGCGAAGTCTCTTCGAAGGCCAAGCGTATCTGAACCGTCTGTGAGTATGGGATCGTCGACAATGCGAACGGCTCGACGTTGAATACTTACTTCCCAAGTTGAGTTCACGACCACAAACGCTGTGGACGATCCTAAACACTCGGACTAGAGTAAATAACAGTTTCTTCACGAAATTTGTCGTTGTTATGTCGATTAATTACATTATCATTGCCATTGCGATGTATTTGTTAGTGAATTGCAACGGCGACGCCAATAAACGCGATTGGAGCGTCATCATATACCTCAGAAACAGTACTTTTTTCTGGATGAAAGCTAGATACGAAGAAGGTGATCTTGGATTTGTTGCAAAACCTATATCAGAGAGATCAGCAGCACTGGCAGCTGTTTCATTTAGTTCAAAAGATGAGTCTAAGCTTGATTACAGGCGCAGTGTTGTATTAGGTCCCGTTTCGTTATCTTCTACTGCAAGCTTAGCGTCTATTCCTAGTATGAGGTTGGTTTCACCCTCTTCTGAACCAGAATTGACTGCTAAAGATAGTCCGCCCTCGTTCATAACGCCAACGAAGTCCATGTTCTATTCTACTCGTATACCCCTAACAGTGTGTATACAAAATTTCGTGACGATCTGTTGCGCAGTAAGACGTGAAAACATCGCATACAAGTAAACTCATAAACTCATTATTAATAACAGCGTTGTTATACGTCACGTATTTATATCTATTATTAATAAATTTGTAATTTTTATTAATTAAATATCATAAAATTTAATATTCTACGAATTTTTTCAAGCTCTAGAAGGTGTGCTCAACTAACTAACCACTTCTTAAGCCGGCTAGTGAATATATTTAAACTGACGCAGAGTTTAATACTTTCCGGTAGTTTATTATATATCGTGGGGCCCATAACATGCGACAGTGTGTTTGATTCATGCGAATGAATATCTCTATGCTTTATATACACGGAATTATTGATCCTGACGATATAGCTACTTTATATATAGCTGTGCCCGCGACGCCGTCTGCGTGGAATTTTTTTTCAAAGCCCCCGATTTTGAAACATTGTTCATTGCTGCTCCGCTCCTATTGGATTTAGGGTGATGATATATAGCCTATATAGCCTTACTCGATAAATGGGCTACCCAACACTGAAAGAATTTTTCAAATCAGACCAGTAGTTCCTGAGATTAGCGCGTTTAAACAAGCAAACGAACAAACTCTTCAGGTTTATATATTAGTATATATGATAGGCAAATTAGGGTTAGAATTCAAATTTTTTTGTAATGGGATTTTGCAGATTCACGGTTATGTAACCCCAGAATAGCACGCACGGCCCTTTTCTGCATTCGAAACACGCGCGTCCACTGCTTGGTGCCATATTGCAACAAGGATTCACATTTGCAGTTATAATATTATTTAAATTTCCATGTAAAAGTTTTCTCACGATATTTTCCTTTACCGTTGTTAACCAGATAAGAAAGCAAGAAAGAAACTTAATTATATTTTCGCACACAACAATTTACAAGTGATATAAGACCTGTTGTGTGATACTGGTGCCCAATGTAGATCTATGCAGATCTGTGCAGACCTGTATTACAGGTCACTAGTGCTCCACTCCATGGCGAAAAACGAACTACATATTAATTATAAGGAAATGTGTGTGTGTGTGTGTGTGTGTGCGTGCTTACATGTGTGTGTGTGTGTAATAATTCTAATAATAGTAACAATATTTATATTTTCATCCGTGCAAGAACGGAGAAAGAATACTTTTTCCTGCGGCCGGGCGGCCTGTCGTAAGAGGCGACTTAACAACCCACAGCCAGGTGGTAGGGCATTTACCCGATTGGATGCCTACCACCCCTGGTCTAAAGTATGTCGCAATAACAACCTTGAGTTGTGTTCCGGCATTAGTGACCAGGTTCCAGTTTCCCTTAAGAGAGCAGCAGCGCATTTGTAGCAACTTTGCTGTTGCAAATGTCCATAGGCGATGGTAACCGCTTTCCATCAAGTGGGCCGTTTGCCTGTCTGCTGATCTCCTGCAATAAAAAATAAAAAAAAGTTCCGGAAAACTGGCCTAACTTGTGCGTGCTTCCTTGTTGTGATTCAAACTGATGTTATTGATATGGGACACGGATAACAACCCATAAAGCTACAACCATTTTCATCATAAGTGAATTATAATACAAAATACATCCTTATTTATCTAAGTAGGTTAAATTCAATCTTCAAAACATGTTAAAGGAGGTTTCTATGTTAATGCATATTAATTCAATAAAGCCTGTCATGACAGTCCAGAGACCAAACAAAGTCAAAAGTTGCTATGCAACTGACAACGTTGCCAAGGATTTGTTTTGTCAATATTCGCACAAACAAATAAGTCGCTGCACAGTATTATTTTTATATCTTTTTTTATAATTAAATCATGGCACCGAAAAAGGATAAAGGGAAAAAAGTAGAAGCAGAACCATCGAAAGGAAATACATTTACGGAAGTGGAAAGGACATTTCTAGAACTGCAAGTAGCTGAATGTAACCGTAAAATAGCACGACTCAGAACTGCCGTCGATGAATATGAATTGAGGAACGAAGAGCTTCAAAAAGCCTATGACAAACTTGATGAAGATCGTGCCGACATTATTGCCTATTTGAAGAAAACTTTGAATCTAAAAAATGAAGAAAATAACGAGCTTAAGGATAAAGTGAAGGGTTTAGAGGAAACTAGAGAAATTGAAACAGCTCAGTTTAAACAAACTGTTGGGGAACTGGAAAGAAATTTCACCATAATGAAAGATCAGTTAACTTCTGAAAATAAGTTATTGGCTGGTAAACTTAATACTCTTGAAGAGTTTAGAGCTATAAGAGATGACCTGATGAGAAAATTTGAAAAGCAAGAACAAGATTTCAAAGACCAGGAGATGAAATACAAAAGAATTATTTACGATGCTGAAAAAAAGTTTGTAATTGGAAAAGATAAATTGAAGAAAGAAATGGAAGCTAGACTACTTCAGTTAGCTCAAGATTTTCAAGATGCTACTGAACTTAGAATTGCCGCATCTACTCATCGAGTTATCAGAGAAAATATTGCTATCAATAATGAATTGGATAGTATTTTAACCACTCAAGGAAAGTTAGCAGATCAGAATGAAAAATTCAGAGAAAGTGAAAAAGCTGCCAGAATAGCGATGGAATTAGCGGAAGAAGAACGTGACAAGGCTATAAATAAAAATGTCGTGCAGCTAAAGGTAATAGACCAATTAACAACAGCGTTCCAAGATATAAAAAAAGAGAAGGTGCTCTTTGAAAAACAAAACTACGATTTTGAAACCCTGGAATTGAAAATACAGAAGCTTACTAAAGAAAATGAGAATTTATCCTTACAGTTACGTATTCTGGAACAAAATTTACATGCTAGAATGAGTGACCAAAATAAAGCAGCCATAGAGGCATCTAAAGCAGCTAAAGAAAATTCTAAATTAAAGAAACTATTAAAAGAGGCTGCATTTGCTATTCAGGCTGCTTTGAAACTAGATCAATGGGCTACAGTAGATCCTACACGAGAAATGATGGATAGACAGTCACTCCTCGCCCGTTTGTTAAATATAGTAACCCAGTACCGTGATGTTCAACGTGCAGAATCAATGGAAACGTTGGCCTCCTTTGGAAAGGTGTATGAAGAAGGTGATCTTGGATTTGTTCCAAAACCTATATCAAAAAGATCAGCAGCATTGGCAGCTGTTTCATTTACTTCAAAAGATGAGTCTAAGCTTGATCACAGGCGCAGTATTGTATCAGGTTCCGTTTCAATATCTTCTACTGCAAGCTTAGCGACTATTCCTAGTATGAGGTTGATTCCACCCTCTTCTGAACCAGAATTGACTGCTAAAGATAGTCTGCCCTCGTTCATAACGTCAACGAAGTCAAGTGAGACTTCAAGCGAAGAACTGGCAGAAGGTGAAACTGATATGGATAAACTACTAGCAGCTAGCAAGTTAGAAATACAGAAATCTATATTAAAAGATTTGGCTTATTCACAATCAATGATGCAAATATCTCAATATAAGATTGGCATGGATAGAAGTACATCGAAATCTGTGACTATTGTTGAAAAAGTTGCTAGTTACGAAGAAGAAGATGAAAAGGAAGCTAAAGATGACGTTGAACCCAATCACGAAGGTGATGAAAAATCAAACGTAGAAGTGAAATTCGACGACAAAACGGATGATCAAACAGAACATGAAGAGAAATTAGGAGATGAAGTACAACCCAAAGATGACAAGACCGACGATGATAATGAAGATATGAAAGAAGACGAAAAAGAGGCAGAAAGTAAAGAAACGACAGCTGACAATTCACAGTAGATTTATATATAAGTAGATTGTTAAATAGTGTTGTATTTTTATACTTTATATGTATTCATCAATTACATTTTTTTGAAGAACAGGTGTTTATGCTTTTAAATTCACAAAATGTTAAAGTTACTTGTAAGATTGTTGTAGGATTCTCTTTATCTTTTAATACTTCTTAAGTTATCTATGTTATTTTTATTATGCATTTCAAGCCGTGGTAGTTCAGTGGTTAGCTTACGTGACCCAAACTCAAAGGGCGTTGGTTCTAATCCTGACCGTAAAATACGCTTCGATTAGGCAGTTTTCTGACCTAATTTGCATTGTTACAATTACCATTCTAACGGTGAAGGAAAACATTGTGATGAAACCTGCACATTGAGATAATCGATGTGTCATACCCGCCAATCCGCCTTAGACAAGCATGGCTGGTGTACTGTTCGTTCCCTTACAAATATGAGAGGCTAGCAGTGGAACGTTTGTGGGTTGTTATTATTTTAATATTTCAATTACCTAACAAGTTATCGGCCGAATTTTTGTTTTCAATAAATCCTCTTTCAAGCATAGTTACTTCTCTTGCGTTATTTACTCTGGTCTGGTTGTTTGAAACTGGCTGAAATAGTCTGTAGTTCATAACACATTACACTAATGTACCTTACTTGACTTGCGAATCTATAATACATATAATAACTATGTAGATGGCAATTGATCGTGTATTGTACGATTTTTGTGGTTTAGCAGGCTGAGCTCACTGGAACGCAGAGGCTCTGGGTTCGATTCCTTATTATTATTTCTTTCTTTCCTTGTTATTTACTGTGGTCTGGGTGTCTGGGATCGGCCTCAGTGTGGTCCGTTGTGTATTATTCATAACACAAGCGTAACTTGCTTAGCTTGGTGATATACAAAGTGTGTGTTGTCTGTTGATTATTAAAAATAAAAATAAAGATAATGCATGTACATACACTGATGTAGCGCTAATCACTAACGGCGTTATAACAAAACTGATCTGGCCACAGTCACTAACTATAACATTATAATTAATGCAGTAGGGACATTACAAACATGTCGTCGCCGTGGAAACGAGAATGAAGGTTGCCTAACAGATGCTGGTTTACAATGGCTACGTTTCATTGGGGATTCACAACGACCACGGTCACAATCTTATACCCAAGTGGAACGCTCATTCGACCCACCTCTTGACATGGGTCGTTGTGAGCGTTGTGTGATCGAAAATGATGACGTCATTAGTGACGTTTTCGCCACGACCACACCGACCGCGGTCGCCTTATGAAACAGCTAACGGAGCATTTTGGGCGTTGTGAGTTATTAATTTATTTTACTTCTCTTTTGAACCAGGGTCAAGCAGTCGAACTGGCAGCCTGCGAATGTGCGGCCAGACCCTGGGCTGGTGACACTTCGATGGTCGTCGCCGAAGTAGGACCCCGTTGTCGGTGCGGCTGTGTGTTGCACCTTGCACCCGCTGCAAGACTGCTGGCGGGTTCAGCTCGAGCGTGTCCATCTCGGTCGTTTTGGTTGTTGCAGGTAAGGTACAGGTCCTAATTATAGATTCTATTAAGTATTATCCAAGCTCGGAGTGAAGCCGGATAAAAGAAACCAATTTTCGAACAGGAAGCCTATCGTGCCGCAATATGAGAGTTACGAGAACTTGTGAGAACTAATCGAATTAGTACGGATACCACCCACATAGAGAAAACCACGAGTATGTTTTTAATTTATTTATTTCCCTATAAAAGGTAAACAAACTGAATAGAGTACAAAAATTTGAGAAACTTAATAAAATGGGAAAGACAAGAGCGCAAATTAGGTAAACCCTGTATGATGGTACTCCTGGCCCCCGCCTCCCCAATTAAGCAATATTTATGTAATAACCGCCACCAAAGAGCACTACAATCAAAGAAAAATAAAGATGTGTGTCTGTGTGTGTATGTGTGTGCGTGCTTGTGTGTGTGTGTGAGTGTGTAGATAGATAGATAACTCTTTATTGTACACCAATACAAACATGACAGACATGTTTGCCAGGTGGTAGGGCATTTGCCCGACTGGATGGCTACCACCCCTGGTCTAAAGTATGTCGCCATAACAACCTTGAGTTGTGTTCCGGCATTAGTGACCAGGTTCCAGTCTCCCTTAAGAGAGCAGCAGCGCATTTGTAGCAACTTTGGTGTTGCAAATGTCCATAGGCGATGGTAACCGCTTTCCATCAAGTGGGCCGTCTGCCTGTCTGCTGATCTCCCGCAATAAAAAAAAAACATGAACTTAAATACTAAAATTATATCTAGTTATGTACAAAGGGCGGTCTTATCGCTAAAAAGCGATCTCTTCCAGACAACCCAATTAAGCAATATTTATGTAATAACCGCCACCAAAGAGCACTACAATCAAAGAAAAATACAAGATACTTACATGTGTGTGTATGTGTGTGCGTGCTTGTGTGTGTGTGTGAGTGTGTAGATAGATAGATAACTCTTTGTTGTACACCAATACAAACATGACAGACATGTTTGCCAGGTGATAGGGCATTTGCCCGACTGGATGGCTACCACCCCTGGTCTAAAGTATGTCGCCATAACAACCTTGAGTTGTGTTCCGGCATTAGTGACCAGGTTCCAGTCTCCCTTAAGAGAGCAGCAGCGCATTTGTAGCAACTTTGGTGTTGCAAATGTCCATAGGCGATGGTAACCGCTTTCCATCAAGTGGGCCGTCTTCCTGTCTGCTGATCTCCTGCCATAGAAAAAAAAGCTTTGCTGGAAGATATAAGCTCGCCTTTGTACATCATCACTGTCCTATAATTATGTATGTAACTTTTTGTGTACAATAAAGAATTCTAGCAAGCTCAGTTAACATTAATTGCACGAAGAGAATCAACAATTAAACCACAACACTAATGCAGTGACCAGGTTCCAGTTACCCTTAAGAGAGCAGCAGCGCATTTGTAGCAACTTGCTGTTGCAAATGTCCTTAAGGCAGGGGAAATGCTATTTACGCACAATACCGGGTCCTTTGCAAGGGATTAGACCATAGTTGATCATGGAGGCCTTCCCAGAAGGGGCAATCCAAACAGTAATCAACCGGCTTGTGTGGAGACTCCGAGAAGTTGCACGGGCAACAATCACTACCCACTAAAACCACCCTCCTCCCATGTGCCCCGCGCTTTTTGTAGGAAAGGCTGAGACTTAGAACGTAGTTACGCCCAGTCCGATCCAGCGCAAAAAGTGCCTGAATGTGCCCCGGGAATCAGAACACATTCACTTCGTCGACGGGGGTGATGAATCCTTTGCTCCCTTGATAGCTAAAGGCCCCCCGGGACATCGACATGATTTGTTCCAAATTTGAACAAGTGACTATTTATATTAAGCCAAATATAACACAATAGTGTTGAAAGAATCAAACTGCCACCAATAACATTGAACCAAGATCTGCCTTTCACTACATTTAAAAGCATCTTGCTAAAAAGGGGATACTACACTATTGAAGAATACTTAAATGACATAAAATTCATTTACATAGCGGCTCGCTCCAACCTCTTATACTAAATTTTGTTTAACTTTTTTTTTATCTGGCCATGCTTGTAAGGAATTTGTGGAGACATATTGCAGCATAACATTTTAGCACGTCATGTCATTATTATAACTTGAACATTATTTTTCTTTCCTTTTATTGTCTTGGTCTTATTGTCTTGGTCTTATTGAGTATGCATTGTTTGCTACAACTCCATTAATTCTACAAAAAGTAATTCTGTAACATACTTCTGTACAAAACTTATAAAAAAAAGAACTTGAGATATAAATAGAATATGAAATATAAGGAAAAACAATATTTAGCTAGACGTGTTGCTGGGGAGTTTCTCGCCTCTTCTTCTCTTTTACAGCATCAACACGTTGCGAAGCGGTGTACATAGAATAGAAAGTGAAAAATAAATTTTAACTTACATGTATGACCTTCAAAAAGTGTTCTCCACTGGAACTTATTTTGAATAAAAACTTTTGAATTTGAATTTGATTCATCCGAATTTTTAAGACATAAATGAATACATGTATGTCTTAAAAATTATGTATCGAGTTTCATTTAAATCGGTTCAGTGGTTTGCGTGCGATGCTGTAACAAACCGACAGATACAAATTGGCAGTTATAGAGATTGCCGATAGAAGTGAACACTTAGAACTTTTAGTATTAAAATTTGACACAATGTTAGAATTAAATCAATCAATAAATGAATACATTTATGTCTTAAAAATTCGGATGAATCAATCAATGTTATTGGTGGCAGTTGCTTCTTTCTAATAATAATAATTAAATTAAAACTATATGTAGGAATCGTATTTGTTATTATAAAATAACCATACGACGGAGGTAGTCAATAACCGGATAGAGTATTCTTTCATGTAGTAATCGGAAGTCGTTTAACCGGATGTCGACGTAGAAACATTTAATATTAAGCTAACGGATATCGGAAATGGAGTAACCGTATGTTGGAAGTTAATACGGATGGTGGAAGTTGGTTTTATGAAGGAAGTGAAACTGAAGTGGCGCCACAGCATTACCGGATGGTGTCACTGCGGCGCGCTACGAGGACCTGTTAAATACACGGTGTTCGGGCAGAAGAGGGGCAGTCTTAAACAGACAGTCTACGAGTCTACAAGCAAGACTACGACCGACAGTCAGCATTGACAGTCTTGGACGAGGAGCACATAATATATTGTGGTCGATAATTACTGCTTGATAATCGCAGTATTCTTGGAGGGCAAATTGCTACTCGACACCTGACAAGCGTGGATGCAACTCTTGGAGTTGTCCTAATATTTCTGTGTATTATTGTGCAATATTTAATATCGTAGTTGTGGTAATTCTAGTGTAATAAACTTTGATTATAATATTTCAGATTATTATTGTGTTATTTTCGGAGCGTCATTCGTTCGCTCCCGGCGTGAACCCGACATATACATAATAGTAGAGGAGGCCCAGCGGGGATTTTGGGGTTTACTGCAGCGTGGCAGAATAACATAAGGGGAGAAACCTTGCACCTTATTATGTACCCCCACCATATATGAACCCTTCATATAGGGTCCTGTGTTTAGGGCAGCCGATCAGAATAGTAAAAAAAAAAATCGATCGCTAAAAATCTCAAGCGCGTCAGATCAAGACAAGGTGAGTTAATTACATGCAGAAAAGTCTACATTTCAATAATCTAACAATTTGAGCGTGACATAAGGAAATAGGTGAGTCACAAAGTTGCAAAAAAAAGTCACCTGAGTCATTGTCAAGTCATTGTCAAGCGCGGTCAATCTTTTTTTTTTTGTGTAAATCATTCAAGGACCACGGGAATAATATAATCTGCCGATTTCCATAACCCGAAGTAGTTAAAATCATTAATTAAGTGTGGTGCGTGCAGCTCTAGACGTCCCTACCACTCCTGGTCTAGATTATGCCGTCATAACGACCTTGAGTTGTGTTGCGGCATTAGTGGCCAGGTTCCAGTCTCCCTTTAGAGAGCGACAGCGCATTGTTAGCACCTTCGGTATCACAAATGTCCATAGGCGATGGTAAGCGCTTTCCATCAGGTGGGCCGTCTGCCTGTCTGCTGAACTCATGCAATACAAAAAACACGTAACGTATTGTATCATAAAGAGAAATCAATAATGTTTTAAAATTATTTAATAAAAGAAGTAGTGAAGTGGATGGATGCAGAAGTCGTGGAAGGCCACGACATACCTTCCATGATCAAATTGATCGTGTACTAGCAGAGGGTGATCTCAGGAGCCTTAAGAACAGACGAGCGCGCATGACAAGAGTTGAGAATGTCAAAGAAGCAAGTAAGGTGTGTAAGAATAAGCCTAAATGGCGCTCTGTTGTTCGTGGCTACCCCGCAAGGGAACTGGCGTGAAGTTATGTATGTATGTATGAACTGTTAATTTGCTCCTATACAATTAGGTAATCTAATAGATCCTATTTCTTTGTTAATAAATACAACACAAAACTTAGTGTCAGGAAATTCTAATATCGATGCCTTTAATATAATAACCAAAGTTTATAACAAGCAACCGAGTCTCAAAATGAAAGCTTAACAAGTTATAATTAAAATACAAAGAGGGTGAAACTTGTATGGCATAGGTGTAAGTTACCAAGAAGTTTGATTGAGCCAGTCGCATAATAGACAATCTTTGTCAGTTTTGAGAGTTGGGAAGAAAGGTTTAGTACACGGGCTGTAATTTTTGATGAGAGGTTCACTATATACCTAGTAATTGTATCACAGAGTGTTTTTATATCCTGGGATTGATTTTATGAAATCTAAAAGAAAAAACAACGCGGTGCTGGTACCTACGCTCACGTATGGAAGCGAGTGTTGGGTATGGAAGAGAGAGCATGAAAGTAGAGTAAACGCGGTCGAGATGCGAGCACTGCGCAAAATCTGCGGAGTGACGCTCGCGGACCGCGTTCGTAATACCGAAGTAAGAAAGAGAGTTGGTCTGAAAGAGAGTGTCGGGGTGAAGGTAAGGAAAGGAATGCTCCGGTGGAAAGAATGCATGATGAAAGAATGACTAAACAGATATACAATGCAAAAGTGGATGGATGCAGAAGTCGTGGAAGGCCACGACACACCTTCCATGATCAAATTGATCGTGTACTAGCAGAAGGTGATGTCAGGAGCTTTAAGAACAGACGAGCGTGCATGACAAGAGTTATGAATGTCAAAGAAGCAAGTAAGGTGTGTAAGAATAAGCCTAAATGGCGCTCTGTTGTTCGTGCCTACCCCGCAAGGGAACTGGCGTGAAGTTATGTATGTATGTATGTAAAAGAAAAAAGAAAGAAACATTTTTTTTTTATTTAGGACAAGATATAAACAGTCTTACATGATCTAACAATTAGTTGTGGTGTCCTAAATAGGCTTTTACTCAGCATAATGCTAGTTTCACAACCAGCGCTGATCTTCCGCAAGTACCTCTAAGTACCTTTGCCAGGTGGTAGGGCATTTGCCCGACTGGATGGCTACCACCCCTGGTCTAAGGTATGTCGCCATAACAACCTTGAGTTGTGTTCCACCATTAGTGATCAGGTTCCAGTCTCCCTTAAGAGAGCAGCAGCGCATTTGTAGCACCTTTGGTGTTGCAAATGTCTATAGGCGATGGTAACCGCTTTCTGTCAAGTGGGCCGTCTGCCTGTCTGGTGAGCTCCTGCAATAAAAAAAAAGTGATGCGACGGCTTAATCTGTTGTTTAATGGTATGATGGTTTTATCCATGCGAGAACGGAGAAAGAATACAATTTCCTGCGTTATTATTTTTTTTATTGCATTAGTTCAGCGGAAAGGCAGGCGGCCCATCTTATCGAAAGCGGTTACCATCGCCTATGGAGACTAGTAACACCAAAGGGGCTACCAATGTGCTGCTGCTGTCTTAAGGGAAACTGGAACCTGGTCACTAATGCCGGAACAGAACTCGAGTTTCTTATGGTGGCATATGTAGACCAGGCCAGCCATCCAGTCAGGCAAATACCCTACCACCTGGCTGTGGGTTATTTTGTCGCCTCTTATGATACAAAAGGGATAATTTTAAAAAGCAAATCGATTTTTAATACGTATAATATTTAATACTTTCTTAAGTTTTCGCGACTTATATACATAATAAAACTACGTTTTAACGGTTTTAAGCGCGGTAATTTTATTTGATTTTGGTTTTTCCGACGTTTCGGCCACTTTTCAGTGGCCGTGATCACGAAAGACAAAGATGTCAAGTGTCAACGAGTATTGTTAAAGTTTTATTTAGCCTACCGCCAACTTGTTAATTTTAATTTTGTTTATGGTTATTATTTACTCTATGGGAGCCTAATCTAATTTACTATCGCTTCGTAACATGTTATGGCTTGAAGAGAAGAAGTGGCGCAAGAAACTCTTCAGCAAACATGCCTAGCTCTAATAATTTTATATAATATTAAAATGGGTGGAAGGAAAAATAAAAGTAATTATCAGTCAAGTTGGTTTGTGTTCCGTTGTACGCAGAAAGAGCTCACAGTGTCTTGAGATCTCGCAGCTGGCTTTTGCTGGGTTTGGGTCTTAATAGTTTTGATGATTGGATCCCAAACAGGTGGTACTTGCCAACCATCTTCTCTATTGAAATTTAGGTGTTTTTTGATTTCAATGGCCTCACGCGTCATTCTGAAAAGTGGCCGAAACGTCGGAAAAACCAGAATCAAATAAAATTACCGCGCTTAAAACCGTTAAAACGTAGTTTTATTACGTGTAATATTTATCTAAAACTTTGAAACTGCAATAAATATGCAATTCTATTCTATTCTATTCTATAAATATGTTAATTATTTTTCTTATACTTGCATAGTATTTAGCTATGCATAGTATTTAGCTAAAAGCTATCTTTAATGCAATGTGCTTTCACTCTCTAAAGGGTAACTGGAACCTGGCCAGTAATGCCGGAGCACAAGGTTGTTATGGCGGCATACTCTTGACCAGTGGTAGTAGCCATCAAGACGGGGAAATACCCTACCTACCACCTGGCAAAAGTGGTGTTGGGGCAGCCTGTCGTAAAAGGCGAAAAAACAACCCACAACCAGGTGGTAGGGTATTTGCCCGTCGGATGGCTACCACCCCTGGTCTGCGGTATGCCGCCATAATAAACTTAAGTGTGTGTTATATAAATCTTCTTATAACGAATAATTATGACTGGTCATACAAATTTTTAACCACTATTTTTACCAACTTCAGAATTATTATAATAGTTAGCTTCGTTCATAAAGATAAAATCTATTTTTAGCCAGATTTCATTAAGATCCTCTTTGAGAAAGTAATAAAATGAATTCACATTTATATTATTAGTATGGATGAGCAAACACTTGCTAAAAGCTCCACTTTTACGGTAGTTTTGCAAATGTAAATTGCTAAAACGAGTTCAAAAACACCTCAGCTGCCCCATTTCAAAACTTAGTAACTGACAATTCTAAGATTTGCAAATTCGTCTTATAAAAAAGTTTTACACACTAAATTCGTCCAAAATTCGATTTAGAAACAGAATGATGAGCAGATGATGATCTTATACCAATATATAAAGCTGAAGAGTTTGTTTGTTTGAACTCGCTAATCTCAGGAACTACTGGTCTGGTTTAACAAATTCTTTCAGTGTTAGATAGCCCATTTATCGAGGTAAGCTATAGGCTATATATCATAACGCTAAGACCAATAGGAGAGGAGCACTAATGAAGAATGTTTCAAGATCGGGGGGTTTTGAAAACAAATTCCACGCGGACGATGTCGCGGGCACAGCTAGTTGAGATATAAATAGAATAAGAAATATAAAGAAAAACAATTTTTAGCTAGACGTCTTTCTGCTTCATCTCCTTAACAGCAATAACACGTTGCGAAGCGGTTTACATAGACTAGGAAGTAAAATTAAATTTTAACCTATATGTATGACCTTCAATAAGTGTTCTCCAGACTCTAGTGGAACTGATTTCAATAAAAACGTTTGAATTTGAATTTGATGGATCATTACTGTATTTTACATACATACATACATAGCTTCACGCCAGTTCCCTTGCGGGGTAGGCACGAACAACAGAGCGCCATTCAGGCTTGTTCTTACACACCCCACTCGCTTCTTTGACATTCATAGCTCTTGTCATGCACGCTCGTCTGTTCTTAAGGTTCCTGACATCACCTTCTGCTATTACTGTATTGTGACTTAAATAAATCAACCGTAAAGATAAATATATGTGTAATAGAAACGGAACGCGCCTGTCAACGTCATTGGCAGAACAATTTGACAGGCGCGTCAACCGTGATATACCGAACCGACACACCTCCTCACCCGTTGTACGTGGAGCCTCTTGACACACACGTATTATTAAGAATAACAAATTAAGATACCTTTATTGTGGACAGTAAAATAAAACCATCGGGGATATATCTTTTATTAACAATAATACAATATGTATGTAAAAACATGTCTTATTTGATACAATTGAAAAAATTATAAAAAAAGTTTTTAAGAAAAATAAAACTGTCCTCAAACTAAATAAAAATAAAACAAGAAATATTTTCTATAACATATTGAAGATTTTTTTTTATTATTTATTTATTTATTAGGCAGCTCGTTCCCAGCAGCGAGACTTTTAATAACCGCAGTTAAACTGCTTTTATGACACAAAACTTGTAGAAAGTCATAAAGTTACATCCATCGGTTAAACAGGGCTATAATTATTTCTAAGAGCCTAACTGAATGCGTTTAATGACCCCAAAAAGGGACAATGGCTTATTTTCATTATATAAAGCACTTTATACATTATTCAAACGCGTTGATGTTTTTGTACGGGATGCTGAAGCCGTTCACTATATACTTGACATTGTTCCTTGTTCGGTGTAAACCGATTTTTTTTATTGCAGGAGATCAGCAGACAGGCAGACGGCCCACTTGATGGAAAGCGGTTACCATCGCCTATGGACATTTGCAACACCAATGTTGCTACAAATGCGCTGCTGCTCTCTTAAGAGAAACTGGAACCTGGTCACTAATGCCAAAACACAACCCAAGGTTGTTATGGCGACATGCTTTAGACCAGGGGTGGGAGCCATCCAGTCGGGCAAATGCCCTACCACCTGGCTGTGGGTTGTTAAGTCGCCTCTTACGACAGGCCGCCCGGCCGCAGGAAATTGTATTCTTTCTCCGTTCCTGCACGGATGAAATTTGGTAAAAGTTGGTGCATACTGCAGTTTTATTGTTGTTTTTTTATATTTATTTGGCACCGACTTCAAAGTGTTTATATTTTGCTTTTCAGGTTGAAGTCGGTTTTATTTTTGTTGAAATAATATTTTCTACTATTTAGTTGCTTTAGAAATAATATTTAAGCGCCTGGAGAAATTATACTACTTCCACGCGTATACAAGTTTTGTCTTTGGAAGAGCGTAGGCGCTCAGCGCTCATCAACAAGAGTTGCTCTCAATTCCCCTGGGATCCACTAATCAGATTCTGCTTTGGTGACAATCGGACCATCTCAAGAGTCTTTCAAATAAAGAAAAAAAAATCGTCTATAATTGATAGAGGAATGCTTAGTGGGAATCTATTTTTTTAATTTTTTTATTGCAGGAGTTCAGCAGACAGGCAGACGGCCCACTTGATGGAGAGCGGTTACCATCGCCTATGGACATTTGCAACACCAAAGGTGCTACAAATGCGCTGCTGCTCTCTTAAGGGAGACTGGAACCTGGTCACTAATGCCGGAACACAACTCAAGGTTGTTATGGCGACATGCTTTAGACCAGGGGTGGTAGCCATCCAGTCGGGCAAATGTCCTACCCACCTATCTCACACAAATGTTGTTTTTCTTATTTTTTTTAACTTGTTTACTGAAAGCTCTTCAACTTTTTCGTAAATATCGTCGTCTCTTTTTAGTTCTGCGCTTTTGAACCAAATTGATTCACTTTGGTTGTTCTGTCTAATATCAGTGTTTTAGATTACTAGGATATGCCTGCGGCTTCGTCCATGCTTGACTTGAAATTCCTGCAAGATTCCCGCACAAAGTACTGCAGCATTTAAAAAGTAATGTAAGCAATCAATGGTTTGAATAAAAACTGTGTCGGAATAAGCTTATTGAAACTTTTTAGAATACATATTATTTTTTAATGTTTAAATTTATTTGTAATATAATTTCTCTGTTTTGTTTATGTCACTTGTAAAAAAAATCCTAAAAGCAAGTCAATATAATATATCAAGAAGGGAATTATTATTTTATTTATTTACGTTTTCGCTAACAAGATACAAATATATATAATATTAAATAATCCATAACAAAGCTAATTTTTATGCACCCGAATAACTTCAAACTGCTTTCGGGATAATTCCCATGGGATTCCTGGGATAAGAAATATTTACACATTTTATTAAATAAAATTCGCTGTCGAACAGTTTAAAAATCGCATTGAAATTCGTTTTTTTTTATCTGGCAATTTTAAATCATTCCCAGACAAAATCCCGCGGGATTCCCGCGATAAAAGTAGCGCAGATTTTAAGTCTAAGAATTAGCTGTCGATCAGCGAAAGCCGCATCGAAATTGGCCCCGTAGTTTTTATGTGAATCTCGAACAAACTGACAAATAGACAAGAAATCTAAAATGAAATTGCATCGTGTTCTCCCGAGTCTATATAGTCTACTAGCTTCTGTCCGCGACTTCATCCGCGTAGAATAGTTTAAAAAAAGTAAGTTTAAAAACCCCCGATTTGGAAACATTCGTTATTGGTGCGCCGCTCCTATTGGTCTTAGCCTGATGATATATACCTATAGGCTTTATTTATCAAGGAAGGCTAAAAGAAAAACGTTTATTTGGTACTAGCTGTGCCCGCGACGTCGTCCGCGTGGGATTTGCTTTCAAAACCCTCCGATTTTGAAACATTATTTATTGGTGCTCCGCTCCTATTGGTCTTAGCGTGATGATGTATAGCCTATAGCTTTCCTCGATAAATGGGCTATCTAACACTGAAAGAATTTTTCAAATCAGACCAGTAGTTCCTGAGATTAGCGCGTTCAAACAGACAAACTTTTCAGCTTTATATATTAGTATAAGATATAAGATTCCAGTTGGGGTTTTTTAATACTCTCAATGTACAGAAACTGCATGTTTAAAACTTTATAATATTATAGTGCCAAAATTCGAGCCCAAAATTTGTCAGTTACTAGATTTTGAAATGGAACAGCCGGTTCGTCCGAATGATCTCAAGACAGTGAAACAATCATCCTAGTCTTCGAACAGAAAGCAGATTTTCCTCGAAGAAAGCAATTGCTGCATTAAAGCGAAGTTTCTGTACCTATTGTTCCCTCTTGAACACAACCTTATTTAAACTTTAACAACTTTACAGAATTTTTAGTCGAATTTACTAAAGGCTTTCTGGACATTTTCAGTCTGAAATAGTAAGTTTTGCGAAAATGTTTCCAATCTCTGAAAACAGTTCTTAAGTGGATGAATATTGTATAAGGTTTCATTAAAATAATTTCGTACTTGTTAACCTATATTATTAAAAAAATTTAAAAGTGTAGTCATTTGTTTTTTACATTTTTCGTGTTTGTCTGATTACTATGGTCTGGGTGTCTGGGATCGACCCTAGAGTAGTCCGTTGTGCATTTCTCATAACACAAGCGTAATGTACAATATGTGTGTTTGTCTGCCGATTATTTATTTATCTTGCTATCCGTCTATCTGACATACGAGGGGTAAAAATTTGACATAAGCTCTATACATACAATCTCTACTGATGGTTATGGTAGGACTTTAAGTAAATGATTACTAAGATATAGAACCCGGCCATTAATAAAGCATATTCATTTAATTCAATACAACTTAACAATGCTATTAGTAGATAATGTTCGAACGGTCAACTATGTCACAAGGGATTCCCAAACTATTTTGGCCAAGAGACCCCCTTTCCAAAATGAACTGATGAACCTCAGACCCCCATAGCCAAATTACTTTTAAAATTCTATCTCTAGTTTTTTACATATTGATACAAATTTAAATTTTGTTGCGGTTGGTTAAGTGAGTAAACTTGACATCACTTTACTTAAAAAAAAAAATAGACATAAAATTCAGAAAATATCAACTGTAATTAATAATTATTAATACAAATTACGTAAAAATACTTAAGTAGGTAATTCTTTTTTGAAAAAAACATTTGTACACGTAACACATTTTATACTGTACCTTGGAAAGTTTCAAATAAGAATTTGTGTTAATTCATAGGGGAGTTAATTCTTAGACCTCGTCGACCCCCAAAATCAGATTTCATTTATATTGAGCCCAGGGAATCCGATTTCGAGACCAGGGGGTCGATATCGACCACGTTGGAAATCCCTGGTTTAAAGGAAAAGTGAATGACATATGCATATATATTATACATGTTACAGGCAGAAGAAGGTCTGGTGGTGAGACTTCGGATGGAAGCAGTCCGGTTGCCGTGTGCTGGACAAGCCCTTAGGGCACGTGATGGAGACTCATTGGGATCTCCACTCCTGGCTTCGTGGGATGGACCTGACAGTTCAGCTATGGTTAGTATTATATTAGACATGTTTATGCCCTTTAAGATCCTTTAAGATTCCCCGATCCCAATAATCTGAAAATTTCGAAGAATCGCATGGGATCATGTGATGGTAAGAAACTACGTATTTATGCTATAGGAAAAAGATCCAGTACTCTTGCGATTTATTTCTTAATCTTTGCAATAAGTTTCACCTCTTGACACTTAAAGGCCGACGAGATATTGCTGATTTTCTACTTCACATAGAAATTATCTCTTCCGATGTTGATTGTCCAGATCTTCTAAGTAAGGTCCATTTTAATATTTCCGAGAAGTCTATACGATTTAATCAACCCATTAATGTACCTTTAAGTTTTACCAATAACAGACAAAAATAATTTCTAGTGAGAGCAAGTAATTATTTCATTCATATAAGTAATCATCCGTGCAGGGACGGAGAAAGAATACAATTTCCTGCGGCCGGACGACCATTCGTAAGAGGCGACAAAACAACCCACAGCCAGGTCGTAGGGTATTTGTCCATCTGGATAGCTATCACCCCTGGTCTAGAGTATAACAACCAACCAGGTTCCAGTCGACAAAACAACTTCAACCGGTGATCGTTCCTCTCTAGACCATATAAAAATGCACCCAAGGACAAGCCCCGATCAGTGGGAAATGAGAACAAAAGGTATTGGGATATTGGGATGAACTGCTGCAGGAACTAGGGATCTAGGGTTATGGGGATTACAGCGTCTGCCCGTCGCAATGTTCGGAGAATGGAAAAATGGACAAACAGTGACTCGCCATAGAAGACAGGGACGACAAGTGGAGAGGTGGGCTGCATGTTCACCGAAGCTACTATCAACGTTATGCCATTTATCACGTCCACCCCTGGAGCTTGAGTCTTAGCTCTAGCGATCTCCGCTCCGTGCCGGCCGGATAAGACAAGCACGGAGGTGGCGGCCTTACCTTGGCTCCCAGAGTCAGGTCCGAGGTCACCTAAGGCTTAGTGTAACAAGTAAAACTCAATTTTGGTGAAGGAATCTCAAAGGTGTAACTGACGAACTGAACTGTTATTTTGTATAGGTTGGTGACGTTGAAACTACGACTGACAGCAGCGGTGTGATGGAAATAGCCGGGGGGCGCCACATACTCGTGGAGTTGAGATCCGGTGACACAAAAGACAGATGCGCCGGCGGTTTCTTGGCACATGCGACTCAAATAGGTAAATATTTCGTTAATATTCTAATTGATTTTCTATGGGAAATTAACTTAATTGAATTTTTTGACTCGCTTCTTCGTTTGCTTGAATTGTGGTTTATATAAATTTATTCAACTTTTGGGGTATGGAAGAGGGAGCATGAAAGTAGAGAAAACGCGGTCGAGATGTGAGCACTGCGCAAAATCTGCGGAGTGACGCTCGCGGACCGCGTTCGTAATACCGAAGCAAGAAAGAGAGTTGGTCTGAAAGAGAGTGTCGGGGTGAAGGTAAGGAAAGGAATGCTCCGGTGGAAAGAATGCATGATGAAAGAATGACTAGACAGATATACAATGCAAAAGTGGATGGATGCAGAAGTCGTGGAACGCCACGACACACCTTCCATGATCAAATTGATCGTGTACTAGCAGAAGGTGATGTCAGGAGCCTTAAGAAGAGACGAGCTTGTATGACAAGAGTTATAAATGTCAAAGAAGCAAGTGAGGTGTGTAAGAATAAGCCTGAATGGCGCTCTGTCGTTCGTGCCTACCCCGCAAGGGAACTGGCGTGAAGTTATGTATGTATGTATGTGGTTTTTTCATTTGGTTTGGTCTTAAACCTTCCCTGGACTTCCACAAATAATTCAAAACGAAAATTAGTTAAATCAGGCCAATCTTTCTCGAGTTTTAACGAGACTAAAAAATTAAAAAATTATCTATCTCTTTTTTTTTTGTTAATTATCATTTTTTTGGTTGTAATATTGCATTGTATTTTTTATTTTTTTGAATTTAAATTCAGCTACTATTGTATGCGAAAATTTAATTCAAACGTCTTGCTTGTCCTAAAATGCTTATAACTATCGTATTTTACTTAGAACCAATCCGGAACGCATCGGCTGCCTGGGCGTCTGTAAGTGGCGGTGTTTGGTGGCGTAGCGGCGGAGGGGCTAGAGGTGCTGCCGTCGCGCTCGCAGCTGCTGCAGCGCTAGCTGCGTTGTGCTTAGCGCTGCATTCAGCGCATAGAACGAGAGCCTACCAGAGGGCCGCCGATAAGGAATCACTCACCGACAGTGACGGTAATAAACTAAATCCTATGTTAAAATAAAAATATACTTATTAATTTATTTGAACATACTATATTTAGAAATCAACTCTTTTTGTTGATAGCATAAGAGTTTCATAATATTACTAGAGTTTACCCCGCTTCTGCGCCGCGGGTCAACCTCTAGTGCGTATCTCTTGTTTAAAAAGCAAGTGGTACAGGTTACATTGTATTAAATTTGTATGTATTTGCCCCCGAAAGATTCACTTCATTTTATATCGCAAACTATACCACACCCGTCTATATGTAAACTACATAAATGACAAAACTTGATAAAAATGACAAAATAGATAACATGGTCCAAGTGGACCAAGTGGACCAAGTGGACCAAGTGGACCAAGTGGACCAAGTGGACCAAGTGGACCAAGTGGACCCAGTGGACCCAGTGGACCAAGTGGACCAAGTGGACCCAGTGGACCCAGTGGACCCAGTGGACCCAGTGGACCCAGTGGACCCAGTGGACCCAGTGGACCCAGTGGACCCAGTGGACCCAGTGGACCCAGTGGACCCAGTGGACCCAGTGGACCCAGTGGACCCAGTGGACCCAGTGGACCCAGTGGACCCAGTGGACCCAGTGGACCCAGTGGACCCAGTGGACCCAGTGGACCCAGTGGACCCAGTGGACCCAGTGGACCCAGTGGACCCAGTGGACCCAGTGGACCCAGTGGACCCAGTGGACCCAGTGGACCCAGTGGACCCAGTGGACCCAGTGGACCCAGTGGACCCAGTGGACCCAGTGGACCCAGTGGACCCAGTGGACCCACTGGACCCAGTGGACCCAGTGGACCCAGTGGACCCACTGGACCCAGTGGACCCAGTGGACCCAGTGGACCCACTGGACCCACTGGACCCACTGGACCCACTGGACCCAGTGGACCCAGTGGACCCAGTGGACCCAGTGGACCCAGTGGACCCAGTGGACCCAGTGGACCCACTGGACCCACTGGACCCACTGGACCCAGTGGACCCACTGGACCCACTGGACCCACTGGACCCAGTGGACCCACTGGACCCACTGGACCCACTGGACCCACTGGACCCAGTGGACCCAGTGGACCCAGTGGACCCAGTGGACCCAGTGGACCCAGTGGACCCAGTGGACCCAGTGGACCCAGTGGACCCAGTGGACCCAGTGGACCCAGTGGACCCAGTGGACCCAGTGGACCCAGTGGACCCAGTGGACCCAGTGGACCCAGTGGACCCAGTGGACCCAGTGGACCCAGTGGACCCAGTGGACCCAGTGGACCCAGTGGACCCAGTGGACCCAGTGGACCCAGTGGACCCAGTGGACCCAGTGGACCCAGTGGACCCAGTGGACCCAGTGGACCCAGTGGACCCAGTGGACCCAGTGGACCCAGTGGACCCAGTGGACCCAGTGGACCCAGTGGACCCAGTGGACCCAGTGGACCCAGTGGACCCAGTGGACCCAGTGGACCCAGTGGACCCAGTGGACCCAGTGGACCCAGTGGACCCAGTGGACCCAGTGGACCCAGTGGACCCAGTGGACCCAGTGGACCCAGTGGACCCAGTGGACCCAGTGGACCCAGTGGACCCAGTGGACCCAGTGGACCCAGTGGACCCAGTGGACCCAGTGGACCCAGTGGACCCAGTGGACCCAGTGGACCCAGTGGACCCAGTGGACCCAGTGGACCCAGTGGACCCAGTGGACCCAGTGGACCCAGTGGACCCAGTGGACCCAGTGGACCCAGTGGACCCAGTGGACCCAGTGGACCCAGTGGACCCAGTGGACCCAGTGGACCCAGTGGACCCAGTGGACCCAGTGGACCCAGTGGACCCAGTGGACCCAGTGGACCCAGTGGACCCAGTGGACCCAGTGGACCCAGTGGACCCAGTGGACCCAGTGGACCCAGTGGACCCAGTGGACCCAGTGGACCCAGTGGACCCAGTGGACCCAGTGGACCCAGTGGACCCAGTGGACCCAGTGGACCCAGTGGACCCAGTGGACCCAGTGGACCCAGTGGACCCAGTGGACCCAGTGGACCCAGTGGACCCAGTGGACCCAGTGGACCCAGTGGACCCAGTGGACCCAGTGGACGAAATGGACAAAATCACAAAACCTGTCCTAGTTTCCGGGATAAACTTCACATAAATCTGTCCCAAAATCTATCCCAGTATCCGGGATGAAAAGTATCCCTTGGCCACCCTCGGTATTCAAATTACATATGTACCGAGTACCAGCCAAATCGGTCCAATAGTCTTTCCATAAAAGGATAACAAACAGAGAGACAAATATACTTTTATCCCGGAAACTCCCATTTTCCGGGATAAAAAGTATCTTATGTTCATTCTCGGCATCGAAAATATATATATACTGAGTTTCAGCCAAATCGGTCCAGTAGTTTTTCCGTGAAAACGGAACAGACAGACAGACAGACGGACGGACGGACGGACGGACGGACGGACGGACGGACGGACGGTGGACGGACGGACGGACGGACGGACGGACGGACGGACGGACGGACAGACAGACAGACAGACAGACAGAAGTTACTTTCGCATTTATAATATTAATAGGGATTTACATACCTAATAGTAATGATAGTAGGTATGTATTATAATAATATGTACAATACATTGTAAATACCTACTTCGTATTATCAAACTAGATTATATGTTTCTATATATGGTGTTGCGAAATGATGCTAATCCTTTTGCAGGTGTTTTATTACCTCTTCGAATTTAAGTGATGTATTGTTCGCGTTAATCCCTTTGTATTACGCTGCAGTAAGACGTTATAATTCCTTTCTTATTTTGTTTGAATTTCACTCCGCATAGAAGCCTTATTAAGCTTAAGACTTCGAGGATTCCAAAGAATAAAGGGCATGTTGCTGGGGAGCCATGTCGGGACTGAGTTAGTGTTGAGTTTCAACTGCGATCTCGAGGCGTTACCTAGTGTATTTGCGGAGCGAGTATCTTATAACATCGGACTTCGCAAGTTATGTTACTAAAATTTTCTGCTTTACGGTTTGGTTTTGTTCGAACTGTGAATTACCTTTGTGTACTTCTAACAAAATTTGTGGTAATACCGACGGCATTTTAATTCGTACCCCGCAAATACGTAACAATATTTTTATTCGATAATCAAAACCGCTGCGATAAGCAGATTTCTGAGGGCCTAAAGCGGTCAACTTTGGACAATTGCTTAGTGAATTTGACACGTGTTAAGATATACCAGTAGTTGTAAGATATAGCATAAAGTTCCACTTTATTTTGATACTTGTCATATTCATCATATTTTATGAATTTGCATAAATGACCTCTTTAAACTCCTGATCTAAAAGACACTTCAGTGGTAGGTATTTATTTATAAAATGTCAGAATAAAAATTAAGGAGACAAAACTTAACGTTGATTTATTTATCTGTGCAGCAACGGAGAAAGAATACAATTTCCTGCGGCCGGGCGGCCTGTCGTAAGAGGCGACTAAACAACCCACAGCCAGGTGGTAGGGCATTTGCCCGACTGGATGGCTACCACCCCTGGTCTAGAGCGTGCCGCCATAACAACTTTGAGTTGTGTTCCGGCATTAGTGACCAGGTTTCAGACTCACTTAAGAAAGCAGCAGCGCATTTGTAGCACCTTTGGTGTTGCAAATGTCCATAGGCGATGGTAACCGCTTTCCATCCAGTGGGCCGTCTGCCTGTCTACTGAACTCCTGCAATAAAAAATAAAATAAAAAAATATTGGTACGTATTAGTTGTTTACGCGGGCGAGAAGTCACGGTGCGTCTTGTGATAAAACATAGGTACTATCCTTGCAGGAACGGAGAAATTATGCTTGATTCCTGCCGCTTGTTGCTCTGTCCTAAGATGCGGCAAAACAACCCACAGCCGGGTGGTAGGGCATTTGCCGGTCTGGATGGCTACCAACCCTGCTCTAGATTATGCCGCCATAACAACCTTGTGTTCCGGTATCAGTGGCCATGTTCCAGTTTCACCTTCGAGGCCAATAATACATTGATACCACTAGGCATTTTTAAGTGGAAGCCATATATATATTGTTACGAGTGCGGGACTCGAATTTAAATGCTGTTGGAATTATTATAGAATTTATTAGAGCTATACAAACACGTATAACACAGGTACAAATATAACTGGACTCAACCAGTATAAACTGCACAATGCAATAACACGCGCAAAGTCCGTCACTATATAGCTTATTGACTGACGTCTTGTTCGTAACGTAGTCCTCGCTTGACTGCTTCATCCTTCCGTTCGGGCATTCCTTTTATTCTGTACAAATACAATATGCCTCGACGCGAAACAATAACAACAAGAATTAGTTCGACACACCTGCCTAATGACTGCCATAAAACAAGTACAATGACAATAGAATGCTTTTCTTAATTACAAATTTTAAACACAAAGTAAACAAAAGAAGTCCAAAATGCGGGAAAGGTAATAAACCAGGTTTTATGGCAGGCAGATGTGCATTCACTTTTTGTCGGCATGTAACATTATATACATATTATTATGTCACATATACATTAAGTAATAGTTATTACATTGTTCTAAAATAAAAATAATACATTAAAATAGATTGATGGGTACAAAGGTAAAGGTAGACCAAAAAAGAGATGGATGGATTGTGTGAAGGATGATATGATGATTTGTGGCTTGACAAGAGATGTATGTCAGAATAGAGGAGTGTGGAAGAAAAGACATATTGTGCCGAATGAAAAGAAAAAAGTACCTTTGGTGTTGCAAATTTCCATCGGAGACGGTAACCACTTTCCATCAGGTGGTCCACCAGCCTGTCTGCTGTACTCCAGCACTAATTTTTTTAAATCCATATATACAAAATGTTGAATGTACCCATTCAATACTTGTAGCTTGCTCAGCGTCTCTGGAACTGGGTGCGGCTACAAGTGGATCTAGGAGTACGCTACTATCAGAAGTAGTGGGAGGGGGTGTATCGCTACGCCGCCTGTTACCTTCTGGGAAGACCAGGCACACCAGGCTGAGAGATTCTGATAGAGCTTCTGAAACTGCAGAACAGAGGTAAGTCCTTGCATTAACTTTTAACATTCATTCAATCAATCTTCCGAAACCATGTTTTTTTTATTGCAGGAGATCAGCAGACAGGCAGACGGTCCACTTGATGGAAAGCGGTTACCATCGCCTGTGGACATTTGCGATACCAAAGATGCTACAAATGCGCTGCTGCTCTCTTAAGGGAAACTGGAACCTGGTCACTAATGCCGGAACACAACTCAAGGTTGTTATAGCGACATACTTTAGACCCTAATGCCCTACCACCTGGCTGTGGGTTGTTAAGTCGCCTCTTACGACAGGCCGCCCGCCCGCAGGAAATTGTATTCTTTCTCCGTTCCTGCACGGATGTCTGTGTTACTGTAAAAGCCCGAACTACGTAAGTCCTAGGACTTACCGGCAAGTCCTAGTATTTACCGACACGAGTTGGTAAATGTTCGAATTTATTTAAAATGAAAAGATTTGACTAATCTTAGGAGTAATCAATATGAGTTGGTAAATGTTAAAGCTTCTAATTAATTAAACCAACATAAGCTATTATTATCAGTGGTTATGTGTTGTTTAGTCCTAGTATTTACTAGTAAATCTTTTACCGTAGTTCGGGCTTTTATAGTAAAGTATGTGTTTATTTTTTAAAACAACTCCTATAATAGATTTTGTATTGCGAAGATTTCAAATTAGTGAGACTACATATAATGAGGTTCTACATATACATTAAGAAATAGATGTTACGTTATTTTAAAACAAAATTAGATTATATATTAAACTACAATGTAAAAAAAAAAATCTTAAAAATTAGGTACTACATAGTACATATTTACAGGTAAAAAGTGTCGTCTAGATCGCTGTCGGTGGGGTGCGTTCCCATAACGCTTACCGCATTTCCCTGTTGTATGGCAACGTTGATGCGTTGCCATAAATATAGGCCAATCATTCAGTAACACTCACAATCTCTACATTAATCCTGAGTTTTTATCCGTGCAGGAACGGAGAAAGAATACAATTTCCTGCGGCCGGGCGGCCTGTCGTAAGAGGCGACTTAACAACCCACAGCCAGGTGGTAGGGTATTTGCCCGACTGGATGGCTACAACCCCAAGTCTAAAGTATGTCGCCATAACAACCTTGAGTTGTGTTCCGGCATTAGTGACCAGGTTCCAGTTTTCACATTTGTAGCACCTTTGGTGTTGCAAATGTCCATAGGCGATGGTAACCGCTTTCCATCAAGTGGGCCGTCTGCCTGTCTGCTGATCTCCTGCAATAAAAAAAAAGAGTGTCTGCGGTAAACAGAACTTTTTCATTCATTGCAACCTCATTTCATTACTTCATAATACTATTATAAATCACACGTGTCACTCGCCTTACATACGTCTAACATAAATATTGCTCATAAATAATATATGTAAGCTCGTCAGAGCCGTATAAACTCATGATGAGCCCAATCAGAATTCATCATGGCATGGCATGATGTATGTGGGTATATTTATGAAACAATCATCTTTCTTGATATTAACACTGATTACGTTATAATTCACTTTGATTAAGGCTATGAATCGCAGTTCGTCGAATACTTGGTGCGCTGGCGACGATTCTCTGGAGGAGGTTATTAGGTTATATCTTCCTTCTTCCCGCCGCCCCGCTTCCGTAGTTACGACGCTCCGCGACAGTGATATTGACGACATATCACTCTTGGCAGTATGACAGTGACGTTTCAGTGAACCGTCTACATATATATAAATTATAAACATAAAAAGCTGTAAAACACAAAGTATACCTCTGAAATCGACACAGCCTTTTAAATTTTTGGTCCTTCGAACCGGATGTTTTACATATCCTGCTATCTGGTATTCTAAAAAACAACAAGCCTCGTGTCTTTCAACCCTCATAAAAGGAAATAACACTCGAAGCTCTTAACTTCTTTAAAGCGGTACATGTCAAACTAATTTCGTATTCTAACAATCACCCTATCAGATGTCAGCAATTAGCAAACCTTATGCCTTTCACTACTCAAACAAATGAACTCAATACGTGCACCGACAATAGTGCTTAAGTATTAACAAGCTTGCCCTTGTAATCCACCTCTGTAGCCCCCTTTCTGAATGCAAACTTCATTAAAGTTCAATTATTAACGTGAAACGGGTAGGGGTAATAAATAAGTAAGGCTAGGCCCGACTAGGCCCTTCCGGTGGCTTTGACTGTAATATAGAGAGGGATGTAAGGAGAAGAATAAATGTAGCATGGCTGAAGTGGAGACAGGTAACCGGTGTGACGTGCGACAAACTAATGCCACTGAAACTAAAAGGTCAAATATGTAAATCTATCATACGACCAGTCATGCTATACGGGTCGGAATATTGGGCCACTAAAGTGATAAACTACAAACGTCTCCACTCAGCTGAGATGAGAATGTTGAGATGGATGTGTGGTGTTACAAGAATGGATAAGGTGAGAAATGAGTACATAAGGGGATCTTTGAAAGTTGCACCTGTGACAGAAAAATTGAGAGGAAGAAGATTAAGTTGGTATGGGCATATAATGAGGAGGGATGAAAGTCACGTGACAAAAAGAATGTTATACTACAAGATCGATGGGTACAAATTTAAAGGTAGACCAAAAAAAAGATGGATGGATTGTGTGAAGGATGACATGATGATATGCGGTGTGACAGAAGAGGTATGTCAGAATAGAAGAGTGTGGAAGGAAAAGACATATTGTACCGACCCCAAGTAATTGGGATATGGTGAAAGAAAAGAGAAAAGAGAGATCGTGTATTCCTGTTTGTCGACAGTTCAATAATAAGTACTTGTATATTAAATTTCATACATTGTGTGTGTTTGTTCACACGCAGTCGAAGTGAAACAAGTGTGACACGGGGTGGGGGATTCTAAATTTCGTGACGTCACATTTCATATATTATATCCTTATAATATATTTAAGTTTTAAAACACGTAATTTGAAGTATTAACGAAAAACGTCAAAACATTTCAAATGATTAAATACTAGGTGACCCGGCAAACTTCGTACCACCACAGAATCTATACTAATATTATAAAGCTGAAGAGTTTGTTTGTTTGTTTAAACGCGCTAATTTCAAGAACCGCTGGTCCGATTCGAAAAATTCTTTCAGTGTTGAATAGTACATTTATCGAGGAAGGTTATAGGCTATATTATATTTTCAAAAAAATTAGAGATTCTTACTAAAAGTCCAATAATGTAACCGAAGGTGTAAAAAAATGACCCGAAAAAATCCTTACACGGCGTGCGCTGCAAAAACTATTGATTATGAACAAAACAATAACGCGTAACCATATGTCTAACTATTGTAGTTATCTTACAATAAGTGTTTCCTTTTATTTTTTTAAATAATTAAAATGCCGTCGCTTCAAAAACTCTTTATTTTGTACCTTGGTATTAATCCTTATCAAAATAAATTACTCCATATTCAAGACGAATTCAATACCTTTCTAGAACTTTTTGAATTATTCAATTCGGACTTTTCATTCAAAAAATATCGCGATATTTAAAATGAAAGTATTAGTGTTGTAGCCAAATATACTAATATCGTTTGATTGAACGCGCTAATCTCAGGAACTACTGGTCTGATTTGAAAAATTCTTTCAGTGTTGGATAGCCCATTTTTCGAGGAAGGCTATAGTCTATATATCATCACGCTACGACCAATAGGAGCGGAGCACCAATAAAAATGTTTCAAAATCGAGGTTTTTTTAACTTCCTTTTTTTTTACTATTCCACGCGGACGAAGTCGCGGGCAGAAGCTAGTCTATATATATAAAAGAAATTCATGTTAGTTACACTATTTATAACACAAGAACGGCTGTATCAATTTGGCTGAAAATTGGTGGGGAGGTAGCTTAGAACCAGGAGACGGACATAGGATACTTTTTATCCCGTTGGAATCGGTAGGTGACGCTGAGATCGGGTTCTAGAATCATCCTAATCGCCTGGACCGATTTTGGTGATTTTGTTTTTGTGTTTGAGTGGGTCCTGGATGGTTTAAATCCACAATTTGAACCGGTAGGTAGGCTAGATTTTTATTTTGTCAGAGCAGGACAACGTCTGCCGGGGCCGCTAGTTATGTATATACATATTAGTGTGAATTTTTGTGTATGAAAGTAGATTATAATCAGATAAGTTGATTTAAATATTGAAATAGTCTGCTAAGTGTACAGTTTCTTACTTCAGTCCGATTTCTTTTTCTCCAAATACTAAGTTCAAATTCTATCAATACAAAAACTGCATATTGTTTCTTGAATAATTTTCGCATAAATTGATATTTAAGTTTGTTTTAATAATTTTCTTTCAGTTTCATTAATGAACTTAAAATTCTCAAGCTTTATCTGGGTTAATGTTAAAGTTATTAACTGTGGCCAAATGCGTCTTATTTATAATGTTAATGAATGTAAAAATTTTAACGAATAGTTGTCTTAATTCATGTACATACGTTATTCGCCAATATTTAACGTCGTCAACAACTAATAAGAATATCGCATCACAAATAACGCATTAATCCCATCGCTACATCTGCGTAAAACGGGATATAACTATAACATTATCCCAGATGAATCAGTAGCATAACACTAATTAGTAACATGCAATACCTAGGGATGAAGAAGAACAAGCCTCTGACGTTGAAGCTGACGTGGTTGACACAATAAGCGTGGCGAGCGCTTGCAGTGCTGCCAGTCAAGCCACTATAACCCCGGAGACTGTGTCCTCGAGTAGCGCACCACCTGGTCCGAGGGTCATTGCTCTATCACCCTTGAGAAGATGTCGAACTGTGTCAAATACAAACGTTGTGATACCTCAAGTAAGAATCTTTTTACAACTTCAGTGAAATTTATAGCAGTCCCGTCTACAAAAACAGGGTCAGTCTTTTAATAGTATTGATTTCTAAATTTTCAAAAAGGACGATTACTAGTGTTGAATATGAGAATATCACCCAACACATTATTTGTGTGTCAAGGTTGTTAATGTTAAAAAGTAAAAAGCATCCGGTAGATAAATGTCACTCGATGACAGTTCCGGTAACCTTTTTGTTCGAATCGGGGTTCTCATGTCTGCCTTCCTCTCTCTGTGTGCCTTCGGTAGTGCGAGCGTAGTATTAAACTGTGTAATGTGTATAAACTACGTTGCTTAAACCCTACCATTATAGATAATCAAATTATATCCACTGCAGTTTCATTTAATCTATCAACTAGCTAATTAGTCACAAATAGATTAATGTCTGAAAAAAAATTATTAAAACTTATGCAATTATTTGTAATTAGAACAATGTTCATATAAATTAGTAATTTATTTTGCATAATTTTATAACAAATGTTTATCGTTTTAATTTGCTTTGTGGAGCTAAGCCGTGGCATCACTTAGAGGTACTTGCGGAAGATCAGCGCTGGTTGTGAAACTAGCAATATGCTGAGCAAGAGCCTTTTTAGGACATCACAATTAATTGTTACATATATTATCATATAAGTCTTTTTGTATCTTGTCCTAAATAAATATTTTTTCTTTCTTTCTTTCTTTCTTTCAATTTGCATAAAATTTAAAAGTTCGTATCAAGATATTGTTTATTTCCATGTATCATTATCTTTGCCAATACGAGACCATTACCATATTTATTATATCCCAAACCTATTCAACCAACGCGCACTACCACCGCATTGCAATACATGCACACTTCACAAACAAACCAAGACACACAAAGAGCCTAAAAATTAATAACCCAGGCACTGAAAAGAAAAAAACAACACACATGGCACTAGATAGGACAATATATATAAGTATAGATATAAGGCCCACACTGCACATGCACTTCCTCACAACATCAGCATGTAACAGATACACTCTACATTAGTATAAGTTTAGTATTAAAACTAGAAAAATTAATATAATAAGTTATTCCTAAGATACATACACCTCAACACAAAAATCAATAAATTAATGTCACACACAAGAACCAAAATAACTAATAAGCGTGTTAAATTCAAAAAAGTAAATTGTAAAAAAGGGTACTGAACTCGAGTCTGTAGAGTTGTTCATAATATTAAAAAAAAACCTATTCAAATAGCAGTACCAAAGAATACTAGAAGATAACTTGCAATAAGAGTAGATTTAAACTCGAATTACTTTTCTTCATAGGTCACATCTCCGCCTCAACTTTCGATGAACGAGACGGTGACAGTTGACTTAAGCACCAGTACAACCAGCGTGAGTGAACGAGACAGCTGTAGCGAAAAAGACAGAGATAGCATATGGGAGAAGGAAAGAAATGAGAGTCGAGCATCTTCATCTACTTCTGCTGCTACTCTTACCAACGTGAGTGGTAGTGTTAACATAAATGCTACTCCTTCATCCTCATTACCACGTGAAATTGTTTGCCTACTACTTATCACTTTAGTCTCAAATAAATTTTCATTATTAGAAGAAAATGGGTTTTTTGCAAGTCACTTGTAGATCTCACAATATTACTCTAGTGTCAGATTTGAATAAGTATGTTAAAATTTTATTCATCTTCCCTAAATTCAATATATTTTAAGAAATTATTTTTAAATATGATAATTTTATATTTTACGAAGTTTATAAAAACTTATTTTATAGTGTAATAGCTTGGGACAGAGATATGATAGAAATAATTTCTAAAGAAACATGTCTACTTGTTATTAAACCAGATACTATGATCATGTTCATCAAACGCAAAAACCAAGAGATTGCTCATTTACTATTACCTGATTTATTCCATAGGGTTGGTACTCTCCAGCTCTGAGCGGCGTCTCCTCGGCAAGGATCAGGGACAATCCAAAACATACGAAGGAGAGCTGCAACAGGCGTTTACTGAAGTCCGACTTGAGCCTTACTTCTCATCCTGAAATGGAGATTGATTATTACGACTATGAAGTCAATAATGCTGGTAAGTTTAAGAATGATTAACTGCAGGTTAAGTTTACAATATCGGGGACGACTAAACTAATATTTATATTTTCAAATTTGATTAGATTTGATTCAAGATTTGAAAGACTGTTGATTAGTTCCAAAATCTTTCTCTCTTCATGCATCTATACGATAATGTGAAATTGAGGGTACTTGTATATTCCGTTCTTTATGTATTTAGATTGAATGTGGTACAGATGTTTCTCGTGGACTGGAAATCAATACGCTGCTTTTTATCCTATTAAAAAGGAAAACAATGTAAATACAGCGAATACTTTTAGTATATTAAATAAAGGGTAAAAAATAATTAATGAATATGTCTTTTTTTCTAAAAATTCCATTGAAGGTTTCTATCCTAAAGACGTACTTTTATGTGAAATAGATCTCCTCGTTGTTACAGGTTCTGTTCCTGGATCGTACTTGGGAATGGATCCCGCATTTCTGGTTTGGATACCACCCCTGGAAGAAGGTGACATATTGAAGGAGATTGATGAAAACACACAACCAATTTATGAAGTTAGTATACGTTAGCAAATAAATCTAGAGAATTTGAAGTCATAAGACAACATTGCATTTGGAAAGATATACACATTAATTAGGCCAAAGTATTAAGTAAGCATATTTAATGTGAGATTCGGGTTACATATTTTGATAATATTGATGTCCAGATTTCACTCAAAATGTTTTCCTTGACTGTCGCAACGTAGTAATTGTCAAAAAGTGGTGTATGTAATCTACCAGGATTCAAATTCAAGTTAACACTTCAACGTAGTTACCACTTAACTAACACTAATTTCATATCATATAGATATGTATCAATTCTGCTTGATTATGTAGGAAAAATACCAGTAACTATATAACCATCTGTGCTATATATGACATGAAGAATCTTGAGCTGCGTTTAGTAGTTGATAATTTTTATCAAACTTTATTTTTATATCACAGGAAATACTTCCGAAAGAACTGCGTCCAGATCCTGGCAGCAATACGGAATCGCCTGAAGACCGACCTATATCTACTATCAAACGTCAGCCTCATACAAATCGATCTAACGAATCTATCAAATCCATACGTAAAGTTATCGAGAAAGGTAACATTATACACCCATTGAATTTCAGTATTAGCGATTTACAAAATTCGCCAAAATTGTCCAGACGAAATAGAAAGAAGAAAGTCGAAAGTCCTGTTGCAATACCTTTAAAGGATCTAACCCTAACCAGATCACCAGTCAAAATTCACAAGAGTCGTGATTTCGATAACTCGTCTACTTTAAAGAGACTCAATGATACAGTTAGGGAAACTAAAGACACTGACACTTTAAAGAGGTCGGACTTTGCCGATATAAAATTTGCAGATGAAAATTCCGATTCATCTAACGAAGTCAAATTCGCTGACGAATCACCTGATTCGAACAAAATTGCTGACAAATATATTAAAGCTTAAGCATAGGATGCTACACGAGCATGAGAAGATTTCAGAATACATGTTTTTGGTGCAATGTTAAAGTTCTTGCGAGGTAATGATGAATGTTTATAAATAGACTAAAATATATTTACCCCTGTAATTTTAACAAAAGAAGATAGTTTCAATAAAAATAACTATAAAAAATAAAAATTATTTATGAATGCTGCTTTCTAAAACGAATAATAGCGTTGTTTAGACTTGAGCGCTTGTAAGTATGTAATAGTACTGGATGAAACACTTAAATTGTCATTTTAAAATATATTTTTTTGCGACTTGTATCAGCTATTATGTAAGTATTAAACTGGATTACAAATTTTGTGTATTTTTTTAGAACTTGTCTACTTTAATAGCAGCCCTGAAAAAATACCTAGTAGTTTATTAGTAGGTAGTAATACCTGAATCATACCAATATTTACTTTTAAGGACCAATATGTAAATAGCCCTTCCTAAGGACAAAATCTCATATCATCATAATATGTATATTTTTAAGACTTCATATATGTCACGAATCACTTAATTGTTATAGTATAGTCACACAATAGCAATTCTGGATTACAGTAATTTTTCTCATTATATTTTATCTATTTCTGCTTTAATGCAGGTATAAAATTTCTAATCTTACTTTTTCTTCAATATCTAAAGAAATCTTAATAAGTTTAGTTAATTATTTATATGCGTTACTTTCTATTTATACAAAATAAAATATATAATTAAGTTTAATGTCTGTTTCGTATTTCTAAAAGGAATTTAAAACTACTTCTCGCAAATAAACATAAATAAAAAATTATAATAATTGAGTAGAGTTTTATAATCGAAAATGTGTAGAGTAGTAATTGTTTCAACACTATTTACATGTACTTCATTGTATAAAGGCATCTCTATGTCATTAGATTTAAAAAGAAGTATCTAGAAGTATTAAAGGACCTCGCTCAAGTTAGAAACATTATCTTTGGGCATTCTGCAAACATGTAATGTAAAAACCAAATCAAAGCATGTTACTCAGAGATTCGCAAAATATGGCCCTATTCCTTCTCTTCTACTGTACTGTCCATTCTCAGGATATTACTTAATTGTCATTCTGAAGGATTGCTCTCAGGGGCGTAGCTACCGCCGTATCAGCCGTATCAATGATACGGGCCCCCAGGCTACAGGGGTCCCGAAAGTAAGCAAAAATTCTTAAAATGCTATCTGTAATCTTTTAAAGATTAATAACATTTTTGGGAATAACTGCTGGGCTAACAGAAACGACTATCAGACCTGTCATTATTGTCTACAGAGGCAGAAAGTCTAGAAATACTGAAATCGTCTTCAGCTATGGTTAAAAAAAAGGTGAGAAGTGTATCTTTGATTTGAATTGTTTGTCTAACTTTGCTCATTAGAGCACTAAGTATAAGTATTAAGTTATAATCAATATATAATTATTTTAATTCGATTCGAGCATTCTTTGCTTCTAAAACACTTTACCCTTCCTTTGGACCCTGCAATACATTTTGATACAGGGCCCGTCTCAGGCAAGCTACGCCACTGATTGCTCTAGAAATACTTTGAATAGTTTTAGGCCGAATACAGAGTATTTCACCCCTACCTACTTAAACTCTCAGCATTACGTGCCTAACACGTTTCGAGTAATATTCAAGCCTGCCAAAACTACAGGATCGTAGTGTGAGGTAGTTTCAGAAACAGGTATAAGTAGTTTACGAGCTAAAACGCAACATTTTTTTGTCGACAGTCCAATGATGGGAACAGGGGTTTAATTTACATTTGTTTAAAGCTCGATTCACATTTGCATTAGTTAACTTGCGAAACTAGCGAGTTAAGTCCATATCATCACTTGGACAATCATTTAAATGTTTATCCAAATGATGATCAAGACTTATTTGTAAGTTAACTTAGGTAATGTAAATCAGGCTTTAAGACGCGATAGGAGAGGAAGGGATGAAAGGATACGTTACAAGGACAAATATTAAGATGGCGTGTGATAGATGTACGAGCAAGTACTCGTACTTATGGATCGATCAACTTTTCGCCCGTGTGTTACACGTGAAAATTTCATCGAGCCATATGTATTAGTCATCCAAGAAAGTGCTTTACCATGTTTGACAACAATTTTAATTAATGAAATTTTCACTAAGGACGAGATTTGGAATTGGATTACATTTTGTCCTTTTGTTGCTGTCGCATAGATTTTACAAGTAAAAGTAGACCTTGTCATCTTATGAATGTCAAATAGTATTCGATTTCAGTATAGCGATACACCTGCGGAACGTATCGAGCGGAATGTTCGGCTTAATACGCTCGCAATGTTTGCTGAACTCCTGCAATTTTTTTTTATTGCAGGAGTTCAGCAGACAGGCAGACGGCCCACTTGATGGAAAGCGGTTACGCCTATGGACATTTGCAACACCAAAGGTGCTACAAATGCGCTGCTGCTCTCTTAAAGGAGACTGAAACCTGGTCACTAATGCCGGAACACAACAGAAGGTTGTTATGGCGGCAATCTCTAGATCAGGGGTGGTCGCCATCTAGTCGAGCAAATACCTGTACCCTGCTGTGGGTTGTTTAGTCGCCTCTTACGACAGGCCGCCCGACCGCAGGAAATTGTATTCTTTCTCCGTTCCTGCACGGATAATTTTAAGTTACCCATGACATATCTGCGGAAATTTCGCCGAGTTCAGATTAACGCCGATCCTACCGTCGCCAAATTTTCCGCGCGGTATGTTCCTCAGGTGTATCGCTTTTAGGATGATAAAGGACTTACTTGGCGGATTATAGACAAGTGTAGTTCTCATCTCTATCAACTGCTTATCGAAGTCGCCGAAGCGTTTATACACATTATGCGTCAAGCCGGAGTACATACTATGCAGCGGTCACGTAATTGACTCACTTCATAGTAATTTTTTCCTTCAAATCTTATAAAATAATATTCATTATACAAAAATGTTTGGTGTTGTATACTTGCAATAATAGGTTTTAAACAGCATTGATAGATTTTTTGATATAAGTTCAGAACTTGGTCCTATCATTTACAAGTTGCTTAATTTTTTATGATTGTTTATTTAGAAATATATGTTTGTCATGTGATCCCTAAAAGTCCATTTTTATCAACATTTTAGTAAAAACATTTTATGATGATGATATTTTTAGTTATTATTTTTTGTAAATTATTGTTAAAATACGAAGACTGACTTTGTCGGGCAGTGCAATAAATCTACGACTGCTTTGAACGAAATACTTCATGAAAAGTATTAATTTATTAAAATGTTGAAACCACGGCTTGAAAATGTTATCAATTACTTTTGAAAATATAGGTAATTACCGGTATTTTCGAAAAAGATACTGCACTATCGGTATCTTTTTTACCGTTAATTGTAACTTTTATGATTTTAATGTTATAATATAACGTAAGTGCTGTTTGACAATCTTTGCGAGTGAAAGAGAGCGACGATGGTAACAAAATTATAACGGTAAAATTACCGATAAAAATAGTATTACGTTTTTTTCTTTTACCGGTAAAATGGCTAGAAATAACGGCAAGTTTCATAACGATATTCATTTTTTACCGTTCTCTATAATTAGCATAAATAACGATCCCACATTTTTATCGGTATTTCAAGCCATGGTAGAAACAACAATTTTTACGTCTTAGCAAATTTTTATATGATTGTGTCAGAATAAATAAATACACTGAATCACAAAAAAGTGAGCACCTAAGTATACAATATTGACACTAGTGTAGTTGTTTGCGATACTATTTTTTTTTTTTGAATATTTGTTAATGTTTTTTTTTATTATACCGTTTTTTTATGATATAATTCGATTGTACGGATTTATTTAACGATAGTAAATGCTCGCTTTTTTGACGGTCGGTGTATCTCGGAGTCCTTTTTTGTAAATATAAGATCTTTCTTCTAGTCATTGATGTAAAATTTTCACGGTGTAACGCTAATACTGCATTTATTTAATATGTCGGCCGTAAAATGTCAATGAAATTAATAAATACTTCTGCCTGCAGTCTGCACAGTTGAAATTTGTAAAGCAGATATAATCTATATACAGTTTTACACGACTTATAATCCCGATTGGCAATTTTCGTTCGCGCAGAAAAGTGCATACCTGTTTTCGACATGTATCTATATTAAACTTTTTTCACAAGCGAAAATGGCAGTGTTGCTTGCTACGCGTGCTTGCGCCCAGTTACCACCGCGAAAGGGTGATGTGCCAGAAATGGCTAAGCCGAGTGGACTTGATGATGACGAAGTCCGCTTCGTGAAGTGAAAATGAAAGGTTTGCGTTTCCACCAAGAAAGAGCTGAAACATCCGAGTCCCACCGCAAAGGAGTAACGAAACAGAAGAATGAGCAGAGCGAGCTGAGCGAGTCATTTACAAACTAGTTGATGAGACCGTGACGCAGCGGGGACATTTTACAACTTTGTACTCGTTTAGATCGCTCTGCTCAACTCTTTCTCGGTGGAAACATTACTATGCGAGGTAAAATGAGTCATTAATGACTCTGCTCCGCGCCCTAGACATGAGCGGGCTCAATTTTACTCTTTTCGCCCGCTGAGTCACTTCAGCTCGACTCTTTGTTGGTGAAAACAGGAGTAAGCAGTTCTCTCTTGCAAATTAAAAAATAGTCATTAATTACTCTGCTCCGGTCCCTAGAAATGAGCGATCTCATTTTTACTCTTTTTGCCCGGTAAGTTATTTCAGCTCGACTCTTTGTTGGTGAAAACACGAGTAAGCCGTTCCCTTTTGAAAGGTAAAATAACTCATTAATGAGTCTGCTCCGCTGCCTAGAAATGAGCGATCTCATTTTTACTCTTTTTGCCCGGTAAATCATTTCAGCTCGACTCGTTGTTGGTGAAAACACGAGTAAGCCGTTCCCTTTTGAAAGGTAAAAGAACTCATTAATGAGTCTGCTCCGCTGCCTAGAAATGAGCGAGCTCTTTATTACTATTATCGCCCGCTGAATGATTTCCGCTCGACTCTTTGTTGGTGAAAACAGGAGTAAGCAGTTCTCTATTGCAAGTTAAAAAACAGTCATTAATTACTCTGCTCCGGTCCCTAGAAATGAGCGGGCTCATTTTTACTCGTTTCGCCCGCTGAGTCATTTCAGCTCGACTCTTTGTTGGTGAAAACACGTGTAAGCAGTTCTCTTTTGAGAGGTAAAAGAAGTCATCAATGGGTCAGTACACAGTCAGGTCAAGTCAGATATGCAAATTGCAGTGGAAACCGGCTTTTAGCTCTGTACCGCTTACACGACTCGTACACTGTCGCACGCCAGTAAAATTGGTCGTGGAACGTTGTCGTTGATAAGTCGAAAATACATCGACATTAAAAATCATTGAAATCATTAATTTCATTGTCATTTTCTTGACCGTGATAAGTTAGACTTAAGTGCGAAGTAGCATTTTTTTTAATTTATAAAAAGTATTTAGCAATATTATTACTTATATAAATGTATAAGAAAGATGTTGTTTTTAATTTATTTATTTGAAAGGCCAATAAAACGCTGTTTGATTTTGTATTTGATATTGTTGTTTCATTTCAAAGTAATTAACCTTCTATAAGGGCCAAATTTAATATTTTTTTTCCATAAGCTGCCAGATGCTATCAAAATTGCCGTGCCAAAACCAAGAGAATTATATCGTCTCTTTTATTCTAATACAAATTTTATGTAGTTAGAGGGAGAAAGCATCAGTTCAACGTTCATTTCAATTATCTGTATTTGACCACAAATTTGTGGGACTTCCCAGTGAGCAGTGTGTGACAGTTCGGCAACAAATTTGTGGTGGTTCCGTCTTACAGGTTAAACTATCTAACCCCAACTTCACCAGCGTAAAGTTCGTGTTTCTAACCAAATAAGACTAGCGTTAAAAATAACGCGTTATCGATTAGTTACATTAGTGTATGCATGAATTATCTGTAATTGTTTAGTGTCATTAACAGTATCGCATCTCAGTCACTTACTAACACGTACCTAATAAGAAATAATATCAGTGAATAAACATTTCACTGCTGAACTCGGGCCGACCAATTTTTGGCAGAACGGACAGTATATTTGCAACGCTTGTCCAAGGTGGTTTGGTGGGTTTCACACATCGGTAACTCGGTGTGCAGGTATCATCACGACGATTGTAACAATATGCACGTTGTATCCGTCATCCGGCATGTTGGACATACTACCTATACCGAAAGACCTCACAACTTTACCGGGGTTGCCCCGGGGGGGCAACTTTCTCGAGGGAGCTCCCTAAGAAGTTTTACTTCGGCTGGACTGTTGCCATGAGAGGGGGATGAATTTAATGATGCCTACCATAGGGCGACACAAAGCACTAATTGAGAACGGGCGACGGGTAATATAAAGCCCGAGGGGAAGGATTCCGGCGGATCGGGATCGGTGGTTCGCGGCGGCCTACGCTATCTTACTGCCGTTTCGCAACGTATTATGGCTGGGAGAGGGGCGCCTTAGCCTGCTTATAAACCCGGAAGAGTCTTCTGGAAACCATAATTTCGATTTTATTTTCATTATTCTTTTATACTGTCTGTCCCTTTCTAAACATCGACCTATCTGTCTTTTCCTTCCTGAACCTTCTATTCTAGAATCACCTATTCCTTTCTAAAATGTTTTTTTTCCTTGTGAGTTTTTGGCGGAAACTGAAAGGGGACGTTGTGCTGTGCAGTTGTATTTTTTAACAATGTGTAAAAATACTCCAAAATGAACAATAGTTGTAGGATATTGATAGTTTTTGAGTAGGAATTATGCGTTTTTGTGAGAAATGTGAACTGTATAGTCAAATGTGGCCTTTCGAGTTTTCACAAGAACTCCGTTGAATGGTGTGGATTGTATACAACTGGGCCTGGCTTAAAGGCCTAGTTGCCAAGCCTTAAACATAAAAAAAATCCTTGTCTTTTCCTTCCAGAATACCTCTACCTTTTTCTAAAAGTCTTGAGACCGGCTTGTGCTGCTTTTATACCCGGAAGAATCTTCTAGAACCCATAATTTCGATTCGTTATTCTTTTATACTGTCTGTCCCTTTCTTATCATCTACCTATCTCAGTCTTTTCCTTCCTGAACCTTCTAAATCGAACCTCGGTCGCCACAATATGTGAAAAATTAATGTGAAATGAAATGAGTTTTTCCCGAGACCTACAATCTGGGTGTGTTGAAATCCTGTGTAAAGGAAGTATCTATTCTACTTTCTCGGTAAGAGTGCTCCATCACGGGCCATATCTCTGTCCGAGATCGGGCGAGATAATGGTCAAACGTGAATCTATACTGCATAAATAAAGTACAAAGAGCCGCAGTACTTGTGTAATAAGCTCAACTGGGTAGCCAGAGGGAGTGTAGTCAAAGGTAGACAATGTCCTTTTTTTTCATATTATTAACATATCTATGGACTCGAGTTCCGTACCTTTTTTTACTACTTAATTTCTATGAAAAATTTTAGAGTCCATACACGCTTATTGTTTATTTTTGTTAGTGTGTGACATTAATTTAGTGATTTATATGTTATGGTGTACCTTAAGATTAACTTATTATATTAATTTATCCTATTTTTAATACTAAACTTATACTAATGTAGAGTGTATCTGTTACATGCTGGTGTTGTGAGGAAGTGCATGTGCAGTGTTGGCCTTATATCTATACTTATATATAGTCCTATCTAGTGCCATGTGTGTTGGTTTTTTCTTTTCTGTGCCTGGGTTATTAATTTTTAGGCTCTTTGTGTGTCTTGGTTTGTTTGTGAAATGTGCGTGTAATGCAATGCGATGGTAGTGCGCGTTGGTTTGAGTATGTGTATAAGTTTTATTGTTAGCTATGTATTTGTGACTTTGTGTGGTGTCATAATTTATTGTTTAACTGTTGTGACATGAAAAATTTTCGACCGGTGACAAAGACAATGTCCTCAACAACTAGCGCTTCAGTTACATACATTGACATGCTATAGAGGTCGCTTCCATTATGCGTTTGCCAGATGGTAGGGCATTTGCCCGACTGGATGGCTACCACCTCTGGTCTAAAGTATGTCGCCATAACAACCTTGAGTTGTGTTCCGGCATTAGTGACCAGGTTCCAGTCTCCCTGTCTCCCTTAAGAGAGCAGCAGCGCATTTGTAACACCTTTGGTGTTGCAAATGTCCATAGGCGATTGTAACCGCTTTCCATCAAGTGGGCCGTCTGCCTGTCTGCTGAACTCCAGCTACAAAAAAATACTGCATTTAAGACATGGAACAATATACCACCACCTTTAAGACAATTAAATCACTTTTCGCAAGAACTTAAAAAATTACTTCTAGATGAGCAACGGAAGCTAGAAAACATCAATGTCAATCTTTCTTACATATTATGATTTTATCTTCTGCCTCTACAAATTTTTTACATACATACATACATAAATTCACGCCAGTTCCCTTGAGGGGAACTTGCCTTGCGTACAATTTTTTTCTGTTTATAAATATGTACTAGCGGAGGGTGATGTCAGGAGCCTTAAGAACCGACGAGCGTGCATGACAAGAGTTATGAATGTCAAAGTAGCAAGTGAGGTGTGTAAGAATGGGCCTAAATGGCGCTCTGTTGCCTACCGGTTCCAATTGCGAATCTAAACCATCTGGGAACCCACTCAAACACACAAAAACAAAATCACCAAAATCAGTCCAGGTGATTAGGAGAATCCTAGAACTCGATCTCAGCACCACCTACCAGTTCCAATTGCGAATCTAAACCATCCGGGAACCCACTCAAACACACAAAAACCAAATCACCAAAATCGGTCCAGGTGATCAGGAGGATCCTAGAACCCGATCTCAGCGCCATCTACCGATTCCAACGGGATAAAAAGTATCCTATGTTCATCTCCTGGTTCTAAGCTACCTCCACCAATTTTCAGCCAAAACGGTACAGCCGTTCTTGAGTTATAAATAGTGTAACTAACACGACTTTCTTTTATATATATACTAGCGGCCCCGGCAGATGTCCTTCCTGCCTTTAAACAATAAAATTCTAGAACCCGATCCCAGAGCCACCTACCGGTTCTAATTATGAATCTAAAAGAGTAATATATTTTTTTAATTCTAAGTCATGACAAAATAAGATTAAAAACTTGTCAAAAAAATTAAAGTTTATAATTAACAAATAAAAAAATAGGGGTTGATCGTAGAGGGGTGAAAATTTTGGGTTGTATGTATTTTTTAATGCTGTATCCTATAAATATAAAAATAAATAAAAATTAATCTAAAAATTCAAAAAAATAATTAGGGGTGGACTACTACTTAACATTTAGGGAGATGAAAAATAGATGTTGTCCGATTCTCAGACCTACCCAATATGCACACAAAATTTCATGAGAATCGGTCAAGCCGTTTCGGAGGAGTAAGGTAACTAACACTGACACGATAATTTTATATATTAGATATTTATATATATATAAATAACAGTGCAACATCTGTCCGTCCTAGGGTCTAGTTGAAAACCAGCGTCAGACACCTGCTACCTGGCCAATGCTGAACTGCACCTATTTGGAACCATAGCGAGACTTATTTTTTGGTACATACCTACATCATACAATTCATGGCCATGTGTCTCGCTATGTGAATCTATACTAATATTATAAAGCTGAAGAGTTTGTTTGTTTAAACGCGCTAATCTCAGGAACCGCTGGTCCGATTTGAAAAATTCTTGCAGTGTTGAATAGTACATTTATGGAGGAAGGCTATAGGCTATATTATATTTTAAAAAAAAATAGGGATCCTTACTAAAAGTCCAATAATGTAACCCAAGTTGTAAAAAAAGACCCGAAAAAATCCTTACACGGCGTGCGCTGCGAAAACTATTGATTATAGAACAAAACAATGTACTACCACTTTGCCGAACATATAATTGTCTACAAAAAATATAGCGTAACTATATGTCTAACTATTGTAGTTATCTCACAATAAGTATTTTCTTTTATTTCTTAAATAATTAAAATGCCGTCGCTTCAAAAACTCTTTACTTTGTACCTTGGTATTAATCCTTATCAAAATAAATTACTCTATATTCAAAACGAATTCAATACCTTTCTAGATCTTTTTGAATTATTCAATTCGGACGTTTCATTCAAATGATATCGCGATATATAAAATGTAAGTATTAGTGTTGTAGCCAAATATACTAATATATTGTTTGATTGAACGCGCTAATCTCAGGAACTACTGGTCTGATTTGAAAAATTCTTTCAGTGTTGGATAACCCATTTATCAAGAAAGGCTATATATCATCACGCTAAAACCAATAGGAGCGGAGCACCAAAGAAGAATGTTTCAAAATCGGAGGGTTTTGAAAGCAAATTCCACGCGGACGACGTCGCGGGCGCAGCCAGTACTAAATAAACGTTTTTTCTTTCTTTCTTTAAAAAAACCATTAGATCTGAGAAATACGTAAGAGGTCCATGCTTTTTCGGCAAGGGTACGAACCGGCGTCATTTGAGTTTGGGACGCGACTGCGTTAACCACTACACTACAACCGCTTAAAATGTTAATTGAAATAGAAGTCCACGCTCTGTGACGGTACAGCAATCATTCCAATACATTGCTCTGATAAAATTCAAGGGCGCAAAAGGAATTTAATATAGGTCGGGTGCGTTAACCACCAAATTGCGCCACATGCTTGTGCCAGCCTAGTATGTAGAATACGAGCACTTCTCTAATCGATAAGGTTATAATCAGATTATACCTGATGATCAAGATTATAATTTTACACAGAACTCCCAACTGAGGGCGTAAAGAGTTCATTTTCACAGATTTATATGATGAACATACATACATACATACATAACTTCACGCCAGCTCCCTTGCGGGGTAGGCACGAACAACAGAGTGCCATTTAGGCTTATTCTTACACACCTCACTTGCCTTTTTGACATTCATAACTCTTGTCATGCACACTCGTCTGTTCTTAAGGCTCCTGACATCACCTTCTGCTAGTACACGATCAATTTGATCATGGAAGGTGTGTCGTGGCCTTCCACGACTTCTGCATCCATCCACTTTTGCATTGTATATCTGTTTAGTCATTCTTTCATCATGCATTCTTTCCATATGCCCGAACCACCGGAGCATTCCTTTCCTTACCTTCACCCCGACACTCTCTTTCATATGATGAACATGACAGGTATACTATATTACATCTGTAATAACAAGTTACATTTATATAATCCCAGCACTTTCCGAGAAAAATTCTTCTGACACACAAACAGCGCGTTCTTTTAGTAGCTCACAACGCCCAAAATGCTCCACCTGCCGTTCCACAAGGCGACCGCGGTCGGTACGGTCGTGGCGAAAACGTCACTAATGACGTCATGATTTTCGCTCACGCAGCGCTCACAACGACCCATGTCAAGAGGTGGGTCGAATAACCGTTCCACTTGAGTTTAGTTTTGAGCAAGTGGAACGAGAAAAATCGCGGTCGTGACCGTGGTCGTTACAAGCTACTAGTGGAACATGCTGGTAGGCTACGTTCCATTAGGGACTCACAGCGACCACGTTCACGACCGCTATTTATCCCGTTTCACTTGCTTGCCGGTGTTACAATCGTAAACCCAAGTGGAACGGCTATTCGACCCGCCTATTGACATGGGTCATTGTGAGCGTTGTGTGATCGAAAATGATGACGTCATTAGTGACGTTTTCGCCACGACCACAACGACCGCGGTCGCCTTGTGGAACGGCTTACTGAGTATTTTGGGCGTTGTGAGCTACAAATGGAACGCCCTAGAAGAGGTGAACATATGTAACGGACATGACGATTTCATTAAGGTTATGTTTTTGCCGAAACCTCTGCCCCTAAATCTAATCCCTAGAAAGATATATAAAATACTAACAGTTTTATTCCATCGTAACCGGTCATGACCGCTGTTGATTCCAAATTACTCTGCAGAATTTTCAATCACTATTAGACACATTATTGAAACCACGAAATCACATTTTAAAAAATAATCTCTCAACTGTCATAAACGTCACTTTAGCGAAAATGTTGATTTGACAGATTCATTTTCGAGAAACCACAATAATTTTATTTTTAATAACCTTGTAAAATCGAACTCATTAAACACAAAACAATAGATATATCATTTAAAAGATGAAAGTGAAGTGTTTCAGTGTAAATTACGAAATTAAACCTTACCGCCACATTGTTTCGATCAAACGATTTTGAGGTTGACATGTGTAGTGCTGTACTATGTCCCATGGATTTGTATCGGATAGAATCGATTCGAAATTCGACTAAAAGGAAAATGGCTCGAAGAGTCGTCCCTATAAGAGGGGATGGTAACTGCATGTTTCGGTCTGTATCTTATTGCATCTATGGGACACAGGAGCGTCATAGAGAAATTCGGCTACGAGTCGTCGAACGAGTTGTTGAGAACTGGCACAGATATAAAGATTTTATTATTGGGGACCGCTCTTATGGCTTCTCAATGCATTCAGCGTCTGATTATAGAAACCTGATGTCTAGGGATGGGGAATACGCCGGTCATGTGGAATTACATTGTGTTAGTGAATTATTTACGGAGTACACGTTCAAAGTGCACCGAGATAGTTGCTCTAGAACAATCGACTATGGTTATGGAAGGGATGTTAAGCATCTATTGTTCTCTGGATATTTGGACGCAGGACATTATAGTGTATTAGAATATTTTTAATTATGGTGTTTTGAGATTATTTATTAAAAATTTATTTTTTAGTACTTGTTTGAAATCTTTATGCCTTTTACAAAATTAAAAAAATAACTTAGTTTAGATATTATAGGAAAAAAAACGATCTTATCATTATATATTATTATTATTATATATCGCTTTTTTTATCCGTGCAGGTAGTACAGAGAAAGAATACAATTTCCTGCGGCCGGGCGGCTTGTTGTAAGAGGCGACAAAACAACTCACAGCTAGGTGGTAGGGTATTTATCCGACTGGATGGCTACTACCCCTGGTCTAAAGCATGTCGCCATAACAATCTTGAGTTGTGTTCCGGCATTAGTGACCAGGTTCCAGTCTCCCTTAAGAGAGCAGCAGCACAGTTGTAGCACCTTTGGTGTTGCAAATGTCCATAGGCGATGGTAACCGCTTTCCATCAAGTTGGCCGTCTGCCTGTTTGCTGAACTCCTGCAATAAAAAAAAAACATAATGCCACACGTTCAGTACGTTCAGCCACTGCTGTTGCTGCTCATGCTGCCAAAATACTTCTATGGCAGCATCACAGACAGTGTGTATTTCTACTCCTATATTTAGTTCGGCCTCGACTGTCAAAATTGAACTTTATGTAATATTATTTGAGTGTTTTGAATAATTACATCATATAAGGAAGAATCATCATCGTCGTTGAAGGTGGTGGATGATATTTATTAATCTTAATAGAAAATTGTAAGTAGCTATTTAATCTTCAAGCGCTCTACGACAAGTGAGCATGAGAGCAGTATGTAAACACGTAATCGCGCTTACGCTGCCCATTATTTCACTTCCGGACAATAATTACCAACTTAGGGAGCATCAGGTAGTGACAGCGGCAGCAGTAGCTTCGTGCTGCCTATTTTCCTTGCTAAAGTGTGCATAAAGTAAGTGAGGGGAAGACACATCTTTATAAGGCTTAAATAAAAATGGCTGACCGGCATTAAAGGCAATATTAAAAAATATTTTAGCCACCTTATATTCCCGAAGTATTCCTGTAATAAATATAGCGCTAAGCGGTACGTGAGGGTATTACTTCGTTCTTAATTAAGGAAATGTCGCCCTGGGAGCTCGTGAAACATGGCTTCTATACAAACAGAGAAGTACTACGTTTAATCGAATCGATATCGAGCTTATGGTTGTTAATTGTATTATCGATAAGAAGCAAATTTTAATTGGAATTAATTGAGGTGGTGTATTTTATTCCAAAGTTTTTTCATCTATAACTAGAGGCTTTCCCGCGACTATGCCGCTTAACTCTAGTAAATAGTTCTATTTTGCTTACATAAAAACTTAATTAGATGTTTATATATCGCAAGCGAAGCTTGACAGCTGGTATATATGTTATAGTCAAACATCGAAACCCTGGCGCTCCTAGGTTGGACTAGTCAAACCTCAGGTCTAATATAAGTGTTAGTCAAACTAGACTAAGGAATAAGACTAACGAATTTTTGGCTAACCTAGGAGAGACTAATTTATACAGTCATTAAACATCTAATAAGTGCAGTACGAATCGACGTTTGACGGAGTCTGCCTTAGTCGCTTCTAGGATCGACTAGACAAAGCCCGAAACAGATTTTACATGCGACGTTTGACTAAACAGTTAGGTAGGTTAGGTTTGACTAAAAATACTTTGGTCAAAGGCCGAAATTGGAATTTATTTCGGGTTTCGCCGAAAGGCCTTGATCAAAAATAGGATAAACCAGTAATTCCGGGAAGAGACTGCATATCGTCCTTTGACTACAAGAAATATACAAATCTTAATTGAAAAATTATGTTTGGAAGGGGAGGAGTAGTGATGGATTTACACTTGCCCCTAGGGGCTAGTACCCAAGGCGGTGAAATTTTGGAGTGTCAGCAAAAAAAAATTCAACTGTCTGCTATAAAAATCAATGATTTTCCAAAATTGGGAAGTTATTGGTGTGATGCCAAATCTTAAAAATCGGGTTCTCATTGGATATTTACGTTTTGAAGTCTACTACAGTGTATAGTCAATAGGCGATGGTAACCGCTTTCCATCAGTTGGGCTGTCTACCTGTCTGCTGAACTAATGCATTAAAAATAAACTCTGTTCTACCTGCGTTAGTAATAGTTGAATGTGTCCAAATGCGTCATGTTCATAGCTGTAAAAAATAACGCGTTAACGATTACCTACATAAGCGTTTACGTCGTAACGTCAGTCTCAAATAAAGCATTAAACTCTTGGCTACATCTGCGTTATGTCTTTTTTAGTGCGTTAGTGAATGCATTACGGCGCGAGTGTCGCAGGGTCACTATAAGAAGTAAATTGTTTGGTGTTAAACAAAGACTTAAGAATTTACGAACAAACTTGAATCTGGTTAAATACAAAAAGTTAACAAATCCAAATTTAAGCGTTAAACTTGATTTAAGTTAATTTACTATAGTTTCTAGTAGGTTGCAGATAGCCTGCTGAGCATTGAATCCCTCCCCAATTACTTGGTTAAATTGCTTTTGCTTCATTACGGAATTTGTAAGAGCTCAACTATAAACTACTAAAGACGCATAGTTATTATATTTCAGAGGTTTCTTGCAGCTATTATATGATTTGTATGACGCAGCCTAAGCAATTTTTGTGTAAACATAAATTTGAATCGTTCCAATTACACGGTTCAACTACATTGATACAAAGGCATAGAAATTAAGGTTCATTGAATATAGTTCTTACCATTAATTTCTATGCGTTTGTATCAATTTGGTTGAACCGTGTAATTCAGCCGTGAGCGTGGTCGTTGTGAGTTTCATGTAGACCATATTGTACCCGTGTATACGTCAAATGTAAAAAACAAATATATTTAGTGTGTTTGAGGTCTTTGCTGATTTAGGCCACGTGTAATAGCATGATTGTGATCTTTGCTAATACATCAAATTTTGCCAGGTGGTAGGGCATTTGCCCGACTGGATGGCTACCACCCCTGGTCTAAAGTATGTCGCCATAATAACCTTGAGTTGAATTCCGGCATTAGTGACCAGGTTCCAGTCTCCCTTAAGAGAGCAGCAGCGCATTTGTAGCACCTTTGCTGTTGCAAATGTCTATAGGCGATGGTAGCCGCTTTCCATCAAGTGGGCCGTCTGCCTGTCTGCTGAACTCCTGCAATAAAAAAATCAAATGTTGGTCCAATACAGTGACAAATACGCTAAGCCAAGTGAGGCGCCGCCATAACGGACACCCATATAGCTACATACTTTTTTTTTTCATTTGGCCAAAAAACCAGTATTGTACAGAGTTTAGTATTATGAAACTTATACATAAGTAGTTTGACTTAATACAACACCAACATCATTTGCCACATTTTGAGTAATTGAAATTATACTAGCTACCGTAAGTAAAAGCAAAAGAGAGGAAAAAAAAACAAGGTTTGGTATACATACATAACTTCACACCAGTTCCCTTGCGGGGTAGGCACGAACAACAGAGCGCCATTTAGGCCCATTCTTACACACCTTACTTGCTTCTTTGACATTCATAACTCTTGTCATGCACGCTCGTCTGTTCTTAAGGCTCCTGACATCACCCTCCGATAGTACACGATCAATTTGATCATGGAATGTGTGTCGTGGCCTTCCACAACTTCTGCATCCATCCACTTTTGCATTGTATATCTGTTTAGTCATTCTTTCATCATGCATTCTTTGACACTTTCTTTCAGACCAACTCTCTTTCTTACTTCGGTATTACGAACGCGGTCCGCGAGCGTCACTTCGCAGATTTTGCGCAGTGCTCGTGTCTCGACCGCGTTTACTCTACTTTCATGCTCTCTCTTCCATACCCAACTCAATTGGTTTGGTATACAATATCTAAAAAGAAGAAGAAAGGGAGACCACACCAGAACGCAGAGGCAGAGCCAAGAGCACACCGAATGCCTGCGACCAGCCGCAAGGAGGATGCTAATTGCCAGAAATACTTAACTTCTTTCTTTATCTGTGCAGGAACGGAGAAAGAATACGATTTCCTGCGGCCGGGCGGCCTGTCGTAAGAGGCGACAAAACAACCCACAGCCAGGTGGTAGGGCATTTGCCCGACTGGATGGCTACCACCCCTGGTCTAGAGTATGTCGCCATAACAACCATGAGTTGTGTTCCGGCATTAGTGACCAAGTTCCAGTCTCCCTTAAGAGAGCAGCAGCGCATTTGTAGCACTTTTGGTGTTGCAAATGTCTATAGGCGATGGTAACCGCTTTTCATCAAGTGGGCCGTCTGCCTGTCTGCTGAACTCCTGCAATAAAAAAAAAACTTCTAATTTGTCTATCTCAAGCTATTTTTATATTATTACAGAAGTGATATACATTTACTTTTCGAAGAATTAATACAGTTGTAGCAAATAGTACACAACAAGATAATTTTTTTAGCATTGCAATAACAAGACATATTAGCCGCGCGCAGAAGGTTTGCCGATGTCTACTTACCTTTATTGTTTTGTATTACTTACTATTATTGTATTGTATTACTTACGATTATTGTATATGTCGGAATCGTATTTGTTATTATAAAATAACCATATGACGGAAGTAGTCAATAACCGGATAGAGTATTCTTTCATGTAGTATTCGGAAGTTGTTAAACCGGATGTCAATGTAGAAGCATTTATTATTAAGCTAACGGATATCGGAAATGGAGTAACCGGATGTTGGAAGTTAATACGTATTTTTTTTTATTGCAGGAGTTCAGCAGACAGGCAGACGGCCCACTTGATGGAAAGCGGTTACCATCGCCTATGGACAGTTGCAACAGCAAAGTTGCTACAAATGCGCTGCTGCACTCTTAAGGGAAACTGGAACCTGGTCACTAATGCCGGAACACAACTCATGGTTGTTATGGCGACATACTCTAGACCAGGGGTGGTAGCCATCCAGTCGGGCAAATGCCCTACCACCTGGCTGTCGGTTGTTAAGTCGCCTCTTACGACAGGCCGCCCCAAATCAGGAAATTGTATTCTTTCTCCGTTCCTGCACGGATAAAAGTATGTTCGTATGGCGGAAGTTGGTCTTATGAAGGAAGTGTAACTGAAGTGGCGCCACAGCATTACCGGATGGTGTCACTGCGGCGCGCTACGAGGAGCTTAAATACGCGGTGTTCGGACAGAGGAGGGGCAGTCTTGAACCGGCAGTCTACAACAAGTAGTCCACAACGACGATCTACACGACAGTCTACAATGATAGTCTTGGACGAGGAGCACGTAATATAATGTGGTCGATAATTACTGCTTGATAAGCGCAGTATTCTTGAAGGGATAATTGCTGCTCGACACCTGACAAGCGTGGATGCAACTATTGGAGTTGACGACTGGGCGTAACTATGTTCTAAATCTGAGCCTTTCCAACACAAACAAAAGCGCAGGGTCGACAGGGAGGAGGGGGTTTTTAGTGGGTATTGGGGTTGCTCGCTCGTGCACCAACGCTCGGAGTCTTCCACACTATTCTGTGACGTCGATCGCGGACGGAGCACCGCCAAGAGCATACTATTGCTGCAGTGTTATCGCCCCCGACCGACGCGTGTCGTTCCCCTAGCAACGACCCAGTTTATGCGTAAATCGGTTAAGCATTTTCACTCGCCTCAAAAAAAAAAAAACTATTGGAGTTGTCCTAATATTTCTGTGTATTATTGTGCAATATTTAATATCGTAAATGTGATAATTCTAGTGTAATAAACTTTGATTATAATATTTCAGATTATTGTGTTATTCTCGGAGCGTCAATCGTTCGCTCCCGGCGTGAACCCGACATATATATTTACTTACTGCGTTGGCTCAGCAACGCAAAGTGGGTCTTGGCCTCCGAAACGCGAGCATGCCACTTTTCTCGGTCCTGTGCGGTTTCTTGCCAATTTCCGGCTCCTAGCTCCGACAGGTCAGCCTTCACTCTGTCCTTCCAGCGATATTTGGGAAGGCCGACCGGACGCCGACCTACCAGCCGACGGTATATATACAATAATAAATTTATTGCAACAACTATTTATGTAACCTTCTTTGTCAACCCTACCGACCATCGACACGTGATATCAAGAGGCTATCGGCAAACCTTCTGCGCACAGGTAGTACTAAAAATTCCAATATTCATACATAAACATCAACAAACACAGCTGAGCTATGAAGAACAAACAAGAAACAAGATCGAGTTTTCTATGCATACAGATAAAGTTTTCCTGGAAAATAGATCTGCATTGCATAATCTATACTAATATTAGAAAGCTGAAGAGTCTGTTTGTTTGTTTAAACGCGCTAATCTCAGGAACTGCTGGTCCGGTTTGAAAAATTATTTCAGTGTTGAATAGTACATTTATCGAGGAAGGCTATAGGCTATATTATATTTTCAAAAAAATTTGGGTTCTTTACTAAAAGTCCAATAATGTAACCCAAGGTGTAAAAAAATGACCCGAAAAAATCCTTACACGGCGTGCGCTGCGAAAACTATTGATTATAGAACAAAATAATGTACTACCACTTTGCAAAACATATAATTGTCTACAAAAAATATCGCGTAACCATATGTCTTAACTATTGTAGTTATCTCACAATAAATGTTTTCTTTTATTTTTTTAAGTAATTAAAATGCCGTCGCTTCAAAAACTCATTATTTTATACCTTGGTATCAATCCTTATCAAAATAAATTACTCCATATTCAAGACGAATTCAATACCTCTCTAAAACTTTTTGAATTATTCAATTCAGACGTTTCATTCAAAAGATATCGCGATATTTAAAATGTAAGTATGTGTGTTGTAGCCAAATATACTAATATTGTTTGATTGAACGCGCTAATCTCAGGAACTACTGGTCTGATTTGAAAAATTCTTTCAGTGTTGGATAGCCTATTTATCGAGGAAGGCTATAGGCTATATATCATCACGCTAAGACCACTAGGAGCGGAGCACCAATTAAGAATTGTTTCAAAATCGAAGGGTTTTGAAAGTAAATTCCACGCGGACGACGTCGCGGACACAGCATCTGATAACTATGCATTTTATTTACAACTAGCTGCACCCGCGGCTTCAGCCGCGTGGTGAAGGAAAGTCGTTATATTTTCGTTAATTCACACTATATCTTTATAAGTTATAGCCTGATGTGTAAGCTATATTACTATAAAGTTTCATCAAAATCCATTCAGTAGTTTTTACGTGAAAGAGTAACAAACATACATCTATACATCCATATATATATTTTTACAAACTTTCGCGTTTATAATATTTATAGGATTGTGGGTAAGCAGCGTATTTTTGATTGAATTTTTTTTTCCAAATTTTTTTTTTGAGTATTGAATTGTAGGGTATCTATCATATTTATTATGAGAGGCCGTATGAAGAGAGACCACTGCAGTAGATAGATAGATAGACAACACTTTATTGTACACCAAAATATAGATAAACATACATACATACATACATAACTTCACGCCAGTTCCCTTGCGGGGTAGGCACGAACAACAGAGTGCCATTTAGGCTTATTCTTACACACCTCACTTTCCTCTTTGACATTCATAACTCTTGTCATGCAAGCTTGTCTGTTCTTAAGGCTCCTGACATCACCTTCTGCCAGTACACGATCAATTTGACCATGGAAGGTGTATCGTGGCCTTCCACGACTTCTGCATCCATCCACTTTTGCATTGTATATCTGTTTTGTCATTCTTTCATCATGCCCGAACTACCGGAGTATTCCTTTCCTTACCTTCACCCCGACACTCTCATTCAGAGCAACTCTCTTTCTTACTTCGGTATTACGAACGCGGTCCGCGAGCGTCACTCCGCAGATTTTGCGCAGTGCTCGCATCTCGACCGCGTTTATTCTACTTTCATGCTCTCTCTTCCATACCCAACTCTCGCATCCATACGTGAGCGTAGGTACCAGCACCGCACCACAGATGAACAGATATAGAAAAATACAAGAGATAGTACAACAGGCGTCCTTAACGCTAAAAAGCGATCTCTTCCAGGCAACCCTTGGTAGGGATTATTAGATTTTTAATACTAACAGTGGTGCAGTTTATAAATAATGATAAATGTTATATATACACAATATATATATGTACGTTTATATACATTTTTTATTTTATTGCAGGAGTTCAGCAAACAGGCAGACGGCCCACTTAATGGATAGCGGTTACCATCACTTATGGACATTTGCAACAGTAAAGGTGCTACAAATGCGCTGCTGCTCTCTTAAGGGAGACTGGAACCTGGTAACGAATGCCGGAACACAACTCAAGGTTGTTATGGCGATATGCTTTAGACCAGGGGTGGTAGCCATCCAGTCGGGTAAATGCCCTACCACCTGGCTGTGGGTTGTTTAGTCGCCTCTTACGACAAGCCGCCCGGTCGCAGGAAATTGTATTCTTTCTCTGTTCCTGCACGAATAAAAATACATATGACAATACAAACATATATACATATTTATATTTTTTTTTATTGCAGGAGATCAGCAGACAGGCAAACGGCCCACTTGATGGAAAGCGGTTTCCATCGCCTGTGGACATTTGCAACAGCAAAGTTGCTACAAATGCGCTGCTGCTCTCTTAAGGGAAACTGGAACCTGGTCACTAATGTCGGAACACAACTCAAGGTTGTTTGGCGACATACTTTAGACCAGGGGTGGTAGCCATCCAGTCGGGCAAATGCCCTACCACCTGGCTGTGGGTTGTTAAGTCGCCTCTTACGACAGGCCGCCCGGCCGCAGGAAATTGTATTCTTTCTCCGTTCCTGCACGGATAAATATATATATAAAAATCAATTGCTGTTCGTTAGTATCGCTAAAACTCGAGAACGGCTGGTTTGGCTAATTTTGGTTTTGAATTATTTACTGTCATCCCGCTTTGTGTCTGGAGTAATGTCAAAGAGGCAAGTGAGGTGTGTAAGAATAAGCCTAGATGGCACTCTGTTGTCCGTGCCTACCCCGCAAGGGAACTCGCGTGAAGTTATGTATGTATGTATGTATGTATGTAATTATTTATGGAAATCCAGGGAAGGTTTAAAATTTAAATAAATATAAAAAAAAATGCTTAGAATATAATAAAAACAACAATTTCGTTTTGCCTTAGAAACTATTCCTACCTGTCAAACATTTGATGTTCGTCCCGTCGTTTAGAAATGAATTTAGAAAACAATCCCGAACAAAAGGAAAAGAAATAAAAAAATAAAAAAAATTGCATCGTGTTCTCCATCGCTTAGAATCGCTTAGCCTTCGAAGAGACTTTGCGTCCCTCTGCGTATTTTACCGGCTGTATAACGGCTGTATAAAGTGGATGGATGCAGAAGTCGTGGAAGGCCACGACACACCTTCCATGATCAAATTGATCGTGTACTAGCAGAAGGTGATGTCAGGAGCCTTAAGAACAGACGAGCGTGCATGACAAGAGTTATGAATGTCAAAGGGGCAAGTGAGGTGTGTAAGAATAAGCCTAAATGGCACTCTGTTGTTCGTGCCTACCCCGCAAGGGAACTGGCGTGAAGGTATGTATGTATGTATGTATAACGGGGAGTGTTCCGAGGAACTGTTTGATGTGGTGCCAACGCCTCGCTTTAACAACCGCACCGCTCGCCAGCGACGGGATGTTCACCCCCATTTCTTCTTCAACATTTATTCCACGTACAACAATGATCTGGAGGGAACTTCTCGCCGCGGTATTCCCTTAGCGCTATGACATGGGGTTCTTTAAGAAGGGCGTTATAACATTTCTTAGAGGTCGGCAACGCGCTGGCGACATCCCTGGTGTTGCAAACGTCCATAGGCGACGGTAACCACTTTCCATCAGGTGGGCCGTCTGCCTGTTTGTCTGCTTCAGGCTATAAAAAAAATCGTTTACATAGTCTATTCCAGTTGTTTTTCTTTTTATACTTTTTAATAATTTCAATGTACAGACACGGCATGTTTAGAATTTTATAATATTGTTACGACCTGAATGCCGACAAAAGACAAATTCACACTTGCGTCTGTAGAAACACATTTTATTACCTTTTTGGCATTTGGACTTCTTTTGTTTACTTTGTGTTTAAAATTTGTAATTAGAAAAACAGCCCATTGTGTATTGTAATCTTTTATGGTAGTCATTAGCCAGGTGTGTATAAAGCAATGCCGCAATGGAGAGATCGTCAGTCTAGCGATAGCCACAAGCGAAGCAAGACGTTAGAGACAGACTTTGCGCGTGGGATTTAATCGTGCATTACGTTTGGACTGGTTGTGTACAGTTATATTTGTACCTCTGTTATACGTGTTTGTATAGTTCTAATAAATTCTATAATAATTCCAACGGCATTTTAATTCGAGTCCTGCGACTCGTAACAATATTATAGATAAGAACTCACCGAAGTGGGAACGCGTAGTAATTTCATAAAATTTTGAATTATAGACAGTGACATTTGCAACAGATTCTTTATTTTTTTTTTATTGCATGAGTTCAGCAGACAGGCAGACCCAAATGATGGAAAGTGGTTACTGTAATAAATCAAACTGTACACTGAGGTAGCCGATGTGTGAAACCCTCTAATCTGCGTTGGACAATCCTGATAAGTGTTAATGTCCTTCTCCCTAAAATGAGGAAGCTCGTTCCCGGCAGTGAGACTTTTAATAACCGCAGTTAAACTGTTTTTATGACACAAAACTTGTATAAAGTCATAAAGTTACATTCATCGGTTAAAACGGGCTATAATTATTTCGAAGAGCCTAACTGAATGCGTTTAATGACCCCGAAAAGGGACAATGGCTTATTTTCATTATATGAAGCACTTTATACATTATTCAAACGCGTTGATGTTTTTGTGCAAAAGTGGATGGATCCAGAAGTCGTGGAAGGCCACGACACATCTGCCATGATCAAATTGATCGTGTACTAGCAGAAGGTGATGTCAGGAGCCTTAAGAACAGACGAGCGTGCATGACAAGAGCTATGAATGTCAAAAAAGCAAGTGAGGTGTGTAAGAATAAGGCTGAATGGCGCTCTGTTGTTCGTGCCTACCCCGCAAGGGAACTGGCGTGAAGTTATGTACGTATGTGTGTTGATGTTTTTGTACGGGATCCTTAAGCCATTCACTATACATGCCGTTGTTCCTTGTTAGGTGTAAACCGATTAGAAACAACATCGGCTATGTGCGTGTCAGTACGCTGACAGTAAAGGGATTTTGTCATATAAGGATGTATTTAAAAAAAAGCATATACTGCCTTTTGCCTCCGAGTTCACGCCATCCGGAAACCTCCTACCGGGCCTGGAGACAGTTGCACAAATGGGTTCCCCAGCGTTATAAAGGCAAGGATTTATGTAAGTCACGAAGTAGGCAGGTTATGATACTTAGCAATGCCAAACCTCATCTATACTAATATTACAAAGAGGAAAGATTTGTATTTTTCTATATTTGTAAGTTTGTAATCAATAAACTCAAGAACTATTGGACCGATTTCAAAAATTCTTTGTTACAATGCTACATTATCCGTGCACAGTTAGAATGCTACACTATCCCAGATTAATATAGGTTATATTTATTACTAGAAACAATTAAGTAGCCCTACTAAAACTTCAATAATGTAATGGGGATGGTTTAGATTCACCATTAGACCCGGTAGATGGCGCTGAAATCGGGTTCTAGAAAGATACGTAAATATTTAATTGCAATCCTATTTTATTATAAATATTTACATGCCAATCCGCACGTTTTGATCCGGCTCGAAGGACCAAAATGTGCGGATTGGCACGTAAATATTTATAATAAAATAAGCTTGCAATTAAATTACAGTGTAAACTCCATGTAACGTCACTCAATTTAACGTCAAACTCTCTTAAGTGTCGAAATCACTTATCTTTGGTTGGTTTAACTTGTCTTCCATACAATTATACACTCTAGATAGCATTACACCCACTCTCAATAACGACAACAATTAAGTAATAAAAAGTACCTTTTAAGGTAATAAAACTACATTTAAATGGTTTTGAGCGCGCTAATTTATTTGATTTTTCGAAAAGTAGCCGAAACGTCGGAATAACAAAAATCAAGTAAAGGTAGTTTTATTATGTATACAAGTCACGGAAACTTAAGAAAATATTACCTTTTAAGGTGCCAAAATCAGTAAAAGCTGCGCAACAGTTTACGTTCTTTTATCGCTTTATTATCCCAGCCCGTTATAAACTCAACTGTCAGACACTAATAACAGACTTCTCTCCATTTAACGACAACTCTGTATAACGACATAAATTGCACGACCCCTTCTGTGTCGTTATATAGAGTTTACGCTATATTTGAAAAACTCACCGTTCACTCCGTACTCGATTTTGAACAATGTCATTTGTCATACGGGACACTGATACGTTCCGATGAGCGGTTTATAGATATTGCAAGAATTAAAACCCTTCAGGGCCCCTAGGCACCTCTATGTCTATATCTTGATTCACTCATCTTGGTCCTGTTACGATTGCCACGTGCTAACGGTGAAGGACAACATTGTGATGAAACCTGCACATCGAGATAACCGATAGTGGTCTAAGCAACCGGTCGCGGCGGCTCGCAGGCCGCGCGTTTTGACAGCACATCGATGCTAGATGGGTCATTTCGTTGTAAAATTTGAACGACCTGCACGTTACATAAAGCTTAATATGTATTAAGAATACTTTAATTAAAAACTTAAATCTAACTAAATGTATTTAGTGTTTATAACCCACGTTTTGGGTAAGTGTTGAAACCTATAATATAAGGCTATTTAGGGCCGCTTGCATAACGATCGCCTTTAAATAAAATTAGTTAATCATATTAAACTGCCTAAATACGTTTTACACAGAATGTATTGACAGTTCTTTAAACATATTTAGCGGCAAATTTTGCGTTGTGCAAGACGCTAATTGTATTTAAGGGTGTTAAATACGTTTTGTGTTTCTTAAATAAATTTAAGCAACCTTATGCAAGCGGCCCTTAATAGTAGTTTTTTCACCCACGAATGCTTTCTAGGTATCACCTCATTAAATTGTGCATGTGGGTATGCTCACTTTTATTTCTTTTTCTTACATTTTAAGTTATCTTATTTTTATTCATTTTCATATTGTTAGAGCTTTAATCTCATTTCATTAATTACAAAATCATTTTATTTATTTTAAATACTTTTGTAAGTCCGTCTGCCTTCCGCTTGGCCACTTCATCAGCTATGGTCTTCCGCCCTGTTTTGTTGTCTTGGCGAGGTGGCCGACGTTTGGAAGAGCTTTGGGCGTAATACTAACACGCTGAACATACATTTCAGGTTTTCTTATTTCCCCCTTCTCAAAATTTGGCTTGGAGTTTTGTGGAAAAGAAGTGGAGGACTCATTAAGCATTACACCTGGAAGGTCATCCCTGGCAGTCCAAGTTACGAAGCTCAGCACCGTCGGCACCACCCCTGGACCCGCGGACACCTCAGGGCTGTACCGTCACCAAAAGAAAAATCGAAACGACAGCCAAGGCAAAACTAACCCCGCTCTCTTATTTTTTTTATTTTTTATTTAATACATTTTTTTTTATTGCAGGACTTCAGCAGACAGGCAGACGGCCCACTTGATGGAAAGCGGTTACCATCGCCTATGGACATTTGCAACACCAAAAGTGCTACAAATGCGCTGCTGCTCTCTTAAAGGAGACTGGAACCTGGTCACTAATGCCGGAACACAACACAAGGTTGTTATGGCGGCATACTCTAGACCAGGGGTGGTCGCCATCCAGTCGAGCAAATACCCTACCACCTGGCTGTGGGTTGTTTAGTCGCCTCTTACGACAGGCCGCCAGGCCGCAGGAAATTGTATTCTTTCTCCGTTCCTGCACGGATATAATATACATTTATACGGTATAATATAGTCTTTTCTTATTTACCTTGGCCCTTTAATGACAGAATTCGCCATTCACTCCATTATTGTGGTCTTGAACACAGGATCTGTAGTAATTACAGGTAGGTGGTAGACATAATTATATCCACCCGCTCCCCACTAAAGACTTCCTGAGGATGCTGCGGAAACCGATTTGCAACATGGCGGCTAATGACAGGAATGTGGCGGTTTGAAGTACGGCACTTTGATGATGGATGGATTATGGGTACACAGGATGTCCCAAAGCTACGCCACGTGGAAAAGTACTTTGAATATTGTAGATAAGACGCTTTGCTCAATAGAAACATTCCTTTATTTTTAACCGACTTCAAAAAAACTAGGAGGTTCTCAATTCGTCGAGATCTTTTTTTTTTATGTATGTTCACCGATTACTCCGAGATTTATGATCCGATTTACGTGATTCTTTTTTTGTTCGACGCGGAATAGCTGCCATTTGGTCCCCTAAAAATTTGACATAGTTTGGCTCAGTAGTTTTCATTTTATGAACTTTTTTTTTTTTTAAATTTCCATTCCGTTCCATATGTATACTGATTACGCTGAGATTTATGATCCGATTTACGTGATTCTTTTTTTGTTCGACGCGGAATAGCTGCCATTTGGTCCCCTAAAAATTTAACATAGTTTGGCCTAGTAGTTTTCATTTTACGAACATTTTTTTGTTCCCGTTTCTTGGGACTTTTGCGGCACCTTTCGTAGGTCTATCCATACATAGCTAGACACTAAAAAGTAACAAATAAAATAAAAAAACAACTTCAAAAACTAAAAAACTAAAAAGTATAAAATAACTTATTTCTAAAGCTAGTAGCTTATTAATATATATTATCTAAAACATCTTGAAGTCGGTGCAAAGTAAAACATAAAAATTATTATATTTTTTTGAAAATTACTAAGCACCGACTTTAAGATACATACATACATAACTTCACGCCAGTTCCCTTGCGGGGTAGGCACGAACAACAGAGTGCCATTTAGGCTTATTCTTACACACCTCACTTGCCTCTTTGACATTCATAACTCTTGTCATGCAAGCTCGTCTGTTCTTAAGGCTCCTGACATCACCTTCTGCTAGTACACGATCAATTTGATCATGGAAGGTTTGTCGTGGCCTTCCACGACTTCTGCATCCATCCACTTTTGCATTGTATATCTGTTTAGTCATTATTTCATCATGCATTCTTTCCACATGCCCGAACCACCGGAGCATTCCTTTCCTTACCTTCACCCCGACACTCTCTTTCAGACCAACTCTCTTTCTTACTTCGGTATTACGAACGCGGTCCGCGAGCGTCACTCCGCAGATTTTGCGCAGTGCTCGCATCTCGACCGCGTTTACTCTACTTTAAGATGTTTTAGATAATATATATTAATAAGCTACTAGCTTTAGAAATAAGTTATTTTATACTTTTTTGGTTTTTGAAGTCGGTTTTTTTAAGTACGTAAAACTGCGTTCAAAGATTTTCAAAAAGATGCTTACCTCATCTAGGAAGCGAACAGACCAATTGTCAAAAAACTTCTGAGTGTATTTTATGATGCCAATCGTTATGGTCAGTAATAAGAACTAATGAGGTGTCTTTGGGACACATGTTTGGAACGAAGTTCTCCTAAAATGTCTTAAAAATTCTCAAAACGTCTCAAAAAGTGTGTCGATAAGCATCGAAAACCATCGAAATTTTATCAAAAACCTATGTATAGAAAGAAATACATAAACAAACAAATAGTATCAAAAACAGCGTATATTATTACACTAATTGATATTTTAGATTTGATTTCATTGCGTTAAAGTTGATAGCTTACTACAGCAAAAAGTGTCGTAACAACTTTTCGTAAGAATTTTTTCCGTCTAGCCCCCTGGCTACCACCCCTGGTCTAAAGTATGTCGCCATAACAACCTTGAGTTGTGTTCCGGCATTAGTGACCAGATTCCAGTTTCCCTTAAGAGAGCAGCAGCGCATTTGCAGCAACTTGGTGTTGCAAATGTCCATAGGCGATGGTAACCGCTTTCCATCAAGTGGGCCGTCTGCCTGTCTGCTGATCTCCTGCAATAAAAAAAAAATGAGTAATATATTAATACGTGAAGCAAAAACTTTGCACCCCTTATAAGACAATTGCGCGGACGGAGGAGTATGAAATTTCGCACACTTATAATTTATATAGAGAAGGAGCGACGAATGCTAAATTTTTTTTTTAAATTATGCATAAAAAATACATTAAAACAATAAAGAAAAATATTACACACACTACCATGTATTTGACACACACACACGCATATATACTCTTTTGTTTATTGTTCAAGTCAAATTAACAATGTAGCCTTGGCGCGATCTGTGATTATAGAAGTATAGTCTTTGACTTTAATTATTATGGTTGAATTTCGACCACGGGCGACCACCAGTATCTTATACTTACTTATATTAATATATAAAACTGAACAGTTTGTTTGTTTGAACGCGTTAATCTCAGGAACTACGGGTCTGATTTGAAAAATTCTTTCAGCGTTGGATAGCCCATTTATCGAGGAAGGCTATAGGCTATATATTACGCTAAGACCAATAGGAGCGGAGCAGCAATGAAAAATGTTTCAAAATCGGGGAGCTTTGAAAACAAATTCCACAGCTAGTAAGTAAATATATGTGAATTGAAGGTTAACTGAAAATATCTGAAAAGGGTATTCCCCTAACAAATAATTCCTGAACTCGCACCCTTGTATACAAAACTAGATCACATTTTACTAAGAGTATCGCAAACGGTACAACTTGTAAATAATTCAACACTACGTTATCCTAAGACGGATCTGACCTTTTGAATAGCAACTCTTATTCACTTGGTGCTAGGGATGGGACGAATTGAATAAAGTATTATAATGGCAACGTTCCAGAAGTATTTACAGGCAGCCTCTCAGACGCCATGAACGATGGCGCATCTCTGATCAGTTCCGTCGTCCTCATGACGTGCATCAAGGACGCCAAGAAAAACAGACGGTCACAGGCAGTAGGGTCCCAGCAGTACACCTACGAAGTTTATATATATAAATGCATCAAACAAAGTCGAAGCAAAACCTTTTCTTATTTATAAAAAAAGGCTCTTCCAGACGGACACATACAAAACACACATACATACAGATAGGCATAATACGAACAGAGTTAAATCAAATAGCAAAATGTAACACATGTAATGTAATGGGGGGGGGGGAAACAACTTACTGCTAGGGATCATAAATTTAACACGAATCTGCGCGTCTCTCAGTGAAGACTCCATATGATGCGTAGACTCGGGAAGTGAGGTCTACATAGGACATTGCCTGTAACAATTAAGGAATGGTTAAAGACGTATGTAATAACGATGCTAACATAGTAAATAAGTTAAATAACTTAAATAAGCAACACAATTAATAGTAATATATAGAATAGCATAAGATTGACACTAAAAATACATACATACATACATAACTTCACGCCAGTTCCCTTGCGGGGTAGGCACGAACGACAGAGCGCCATTCAGGCTTACTCTTACACACCTCACTCGCTTCTTTGATATTCATAGCTCTTGTCATGCATACTCGTCTGTTCTTAAGGCTCCTGACATCACCCTCCGCTAGTACACGATCAATTTGGTCATGGAAGGTGTGTCGTGGCCTTCCACGACTTCTGCATCCATCCACTTTTGCATTGTATATCTGTTTAGTCATTCTTTCATCATGCTTTCCTTACCCTCACCCCGACACTCTCTTTCAGACCAACTAAAAATATATAATAGTATATATTTCTTCAGAGTCAGATCATGAGTATACGTAACAAAGCATGAAGTATAAATAGACACATACATACATAACTTCACGCCAGTTCCCTTGCGGGGTAGGCACGAACAACAGAGTGCCATTTAGGCTTATTCTTACACACCTCACTTGCTTCTTTGACATTCATAACTCTTGTCATGCAAGCTCGTCTGTTCTTAAGGCTCCTGACATCACCTTCTGCTAGTACACGATCAAATAGACACAACAGTAATATAGTAGTTACATATAGATAGATAGGATACAAGGATGTGTATAGACCTGCAAATAAATTATAGTACAAACAGTAAGTCAAAATAAATATACATACATACATACATACATAACTTCACGCCAGTTCCCTTGCGGGGTAGGCACGATCAACAGAGTGCCATTTAGGCTTATTCTTACACACCTCACTTGCCTCTTTGACATTCATAACTCTTGTCATGCACGCTCGTCTGTTCTTAAGGCTCCTGACATCACCTTCTGCTAAAATAAATATGATAATGTTAACTGGGTTTAGTTATAATTAAATATTATTAAATGTGTAGTATATCTATGGTGTATATAAAATAAATGTGTATAATAAATATGAATAAATAAAATATCATGAATATAACAACTGTAAACTATTCTTGTTAAAATTAGTCCGATGAAATTGATGTCTATCTATAAAATTTAAGTAATAATATATAATGTCAGTTTAAATGAATTTGTAACTAAATATATGTGTGGTGTTATGCTATAAAAGTAAGTAGAAGTGATCTAGATTATTAATATTCCCTTTCTTAAAACATGAAAGGGGTTATGAGTGCTGAAATAAAAAATAAAAAAAAGTTCCAGAAGAGACTTACAACTACCACGTTCACGACCGCGACTTTATACACTAGTGGAACGGATTAAGGCGTTGATGTCATAAGTGACAAAATACATAAATGTCATTGGTTGATTTGAAAATCGCGCCTTTTTCAATGTCAAGACATTGAGAGAATTGACGCTCTGTGATCTACGCCCACTTCGATTCACCTCTTGACATGGGTCGTTGTGAGCGCTGTCTGATCGAAAATGATGACGTCATAGTGATATTTTCGCCACGATCATAACGACCGCGGTCTCCCTGTGGAACGGCAGAGCATTTTGGGCGTTGTGAGATACTAAAGGAACATGTCCATTGTTATAAAACACACACTACCACTGCCACAATAATTCTTGTTTAATTGTTTATTTATTACAGGTATTAATTTAAGACAATGGAACCTTACAGATTACTTTAAAACTAGCTTTAGAAAATAAAACTAAATTGTAAATTATCCTTATTCAGACACAATATGCCAATTTCGGTTCTGGCTCCAAGAGCTTTGGCCTTCAGCCTTTCCTTCATAAAAAGCGCGGGGCACATGAGAGGAGGGTGGTTTTAGTGGGTAGTGGGTGTTGCCCGTGCAACTTCTCTGAGTCTCCACACAAGCTGGCTTGATTAGTGTTCGGATTGCCCCTTGTCAAAGGGGAAAGCCCTCATGATCAACTATGGTCTAATCCCTTGCAAAGAACCCAGTATTGTGCGTCAATAGCATTTCCCCCGCCTTAAAAAAAAAACAGAGCTTTGGCCTTGTGGATAGTTGCCATCGACAATCACGACATTTCCCATACGTAAACGTCACATTAGCAGTGACAGATAAAACGTCACTTACGAACTTCAAGTCACTTCATACTTGATTACTTCATTAATATACGTTTAAAAATTTACCAGCGTAACGAATTTGTAAAAAAACGAATTAATACGAAATTTATACGGGAAAACGTCTCATTTTTGGATATCCACCGTTCCTGTGTCGACATCCTAAATACTTAAAAATAAACTAAATATAAATAATAATAAAAATAATAAATAAAAGAAAGTCTTGTTAGTTACATTATTTATAACTTAAGAACGGCTGTACCGATTTAGCTGAAAATTGGTGGGGAGGTAGCTTAGAACTAGGAGACGGACATAGGATACTTTTTATCCCGTTGGAACCGATAAGTGGTGCTGAGATCGGGTTCTAGAATCCTCCTAATCACCTGGTGCGATTTTGGTGATTTTATTTTTGTATGGGTCCCCGGATGGTTTAGATTCGCAATTAGAACCGGTAGGTGGCGCTGAGATCGGGTTCTAGAAACCTCCTAATCACCTGGACCGGTTTTTTTATTTTGTTTTTGTGTTGGAGTGGGTCCCTGGATGGTTTAAATCCCCAATTGGAACCGGTAGGTGGCGCTGGGATCGGGTCCTAGATTTTTATTTTTTCAGAGCAGGACAACGTCTGCCGTGGCCGCTAGATATAAATAAATTAATATGAAGTATGTAACAAATCGCTGCCAGAGAGAAGCGTGCCCAGAAGGCTGGCTGCATTGCCACGCTATATGGCAATGCTGATTCGTTGCGTGAAATACGAACCAGCCTTCTGATCACGGGTGCTATCAAAGAGTTTCTTACAAATGTCTTTGAAGAAACCCTTTGCCGATTGACCCCACGGACCTATAGTTTCAACTCCAAAGGGCACAAATATGTAACTCCTTCCTAGGGTTCCATATTTGCGTAGTTTGAGGTCTTCATCTGTTGAAGCAGCATTGCCAGCCCCTGACTTAATAATTGGAAGACGTGATGCCGCCAGAGTGTCAACGCATGACGCGGCCCATCTTCCAAGAAATACCTAAGTGACATTCCGTCCGACCTCTTGCCATCGTCGTGCACCAAGCCATTTGGCTCTAGAATGGCTGGTACGCCGATGCTGACAAGAGCTCGGCGGATGATGCCATTGAGGCTGGCATGGCGAGATCTTCGACCATCACTATGTAAACATGACAATCCGTGGTGTCCATACAAGTCCAGCATAGTTCCACACTGGCAACGGTGTGGTACGCAACATGGAGCCCCCAGGCGACGGCTCGCAGCTAACCGGAAAGCTGAAGTATCTAAAACTGTACATACATACATACATAACTTCACGCCAGTTCCCTTGCGGGGTAGGCACGAACAACAGAGCGCCATTCAGGCTTATTCTTACATACCTCACTTGCTTCATTGACATTCATACCTCTTGTTATGCACGTCTGTTCTTAAGGCTCCTGACATCACCTTCTAGGACATCATCTAAAACTACCTGTATTAAATGATGGGTGTACCTGCAACCTGCAACCTCTTTCCAGACACCCAACTAGCAACGGCTAAAATCGGAGCTCGCTCTGTCAAACTCTTCTTCTTTAGGTTAGGTTTTAAATTAACCCGTAAGACAATTAGCGATATACCAAAAAGCCGCAAGACTAACACTATCACTATCTCGTAATATACCAAGAAAATATACCCATTTCATACAAATCATACAACTCCTATATAAACACAGTGAGACAACAACACATTATGTGCTAATAGTGAGATAAAGTGTTAACATAAACGACTGACGACCTGCGCAAGATCGCCGGCAGGGGCTGGATGAGGAAGACGGGAGACCGGGATATGTGGCGCGTGTTTCGGGAGGCCTACATCTAGAAGCGGACTGAAATTGGCTGAAAAAGGAAATAAATGATAATAAATTTACTAGAATCCTTAGTGCTTCAAAAGACTAAAATAAAATATTTCTACCGGTATGAGTTTTAGATATAACTAGTTTAGGGTAATAATAATTAACTAAATTAATGTGTTAGGTTTTTATATTTGTAATGTAATATGTAATAACAGCCCATAAATGTCCCACTGCTGGGCTCGGGCCTCCCACTATAGAGGGGGGAACGGACAGTATACCCGCCACGCTTGTCCAAGGCGGCTTGGCAGGTTATATTTGTATGAATTAGTTATTTTTTTTTATTATTAACATCTCTACGGACTCGAGTTCCGTACCCTTTTTTACTACTTAATTTCTATGAAGATTTTAGAGTCCATACACGCTTATTGTTTATTTTTGTTACTGTGTGTGACATTAATTTAGTGATTTTTATGTTGTGGTTACATTAATTTATTCTAATTTTAATACTAAACTTATACTAATGTAGAGTGTATCTGTTACATGCTGGTGTTGTGAGGAAGTGCATGTGCAGTGTTGGCCTTATATCTATACTTATATATAGTCCTATCTAGTGCCATGTGTGTTGTTTTTTTCTTTTCTGTGCCTGGGTTATTAATTTTTAGGCTCTTTGTGTGTCTTGGTTTGTTTGTGAAGTGTGCGTGTAATGCAATGCGATGGTAGTGCGCGTTGGTTTGGTTGTATTAGTTATTATAATTTGCAGAATTTATTTTACATATTTTGCCTATTCTAATAATATATATACACAACTTAATTTATAAAAGATAAAAACTACAAATAGTAAATAGGTCCCAAATCACCGTCAGTTGGGAACGTTCCCAAACCGCTGGCCGCATTACCACTCACTTAATTAATATTAATAGCTAACTTAACTTAATATCGATAAATATTCCTCGATAATTCGCCGAATCTACCTCTTCCATCACTAAGGTCCTTGTCCTTTAGGGACGTCCGTAAACGTGTAAATTAAGCATCTCTACTTAAACTCTCGTAAACCCTACACTGTATAAATGGTTTTCACTCAACTGCTACCAAAAGCTAATTAACTTTACCTTCGAGTATCTTGTGAATAATTAATTGGTAGGGCATTTGCTCGACAGGCTACCACCCCTGGTATGTATATAATAAAGTATGTCGCCATGACAACCTTGAGTTGTGTTCCGGCATTAGTGACCAGGTTCCAGTTTCCCTTAAGAGAGCAGCAGCGCATTTGTAGCAACTTTGCTGTTGCAAATGTCCATAGGCGATAGTAACCGCTTTCCATCAAGTGGGCCGTCTGCCTGTCTGCTGATCTCCTGCAATTAAAAAAAAAATCTACCAAGTATCCATACTGAACTACAGGGCGGACTATTATTTATTTGTTAAATTAAAAAATGCTTCTCAAAAGACTTGTGAAGGAGTATTTTCTCACTGTTACCGGTAGGTCACAACGTACCTATACATACATATTATCTATATATTGTTACGAGTGTGGGACTCGAATTAAAAATGCCGTTGGAATTACTATAGAATTTACTAGAACTCTACCAACACGTATAACACAGGTACATTTTTTTTTTGGCCAGGGGAACTCCGTTTGAGGACTAAGCCGCGACAGGCACAGAAGCCTCGTGGGATGTTCGCGACCTGTGTGAGTGTGTGGGATTCGCCAGATCGTGGGTGGCACTAGCGTGCCCGGTCAGAACCGGTGCCACGCTATTGCCACTCCCCAGTTAGGGATACTCACTAAAACCCCTGGGTGTTCCGTCCTGCGCCTTATGCCAGGGCTACGGGAAATGTGATGCCCGACTCCGCAGTGCCCTGGCAGGCGTGGGCCCCCCTCACTGGGCCTCTTCCTATGCCAGGGGGCGTGTCCCCCGGCTACTTCTTGGTCTCGTTCGTGCGTGGGGCGGTCTGTAACGCGCCCCACGGGAAGAGAGATGAGCGCGCGCGGAACACTCGCGCTCTCTTCTCGACGGCATGTGCGGGTGAGTGAGAACCCCTATACCCCTAAGGGCCCCACCCGCGCCGCCCGCTTACGGTGGCCGAAGGTCTAGCTCGGACCTCCAGCGTCGGCGCGTCCTCCTTTGGCGGGAGCGGAGCAAAGACGTACGCTCACGCTCCCGCTCCGTCTCCTCCTTCGCAAACATGACGTGCTCGCAGAAGGAGGAGAATAACACAGGTACAGGAACGCAACCAGTACAAACTTGATGCACGATTCAATAACACGCGCAAAGTCCGTCACTATATAGCTTATCGAATGTACACACGTCTTGCTCGTATCGTAATCGTCGCTTGACTGCCCCCCTCTCTCTATCCTGCCGTCGTTTTATACTTCACAAATATAATTGTGCCCGCCCGTATCGTCGGCTTAATTTCCTAGAAATCTTAATCGGCACACCTGGCAAATTATGCCTGCTAACGGCCATAAACGAGTACAATAGGACAATGAGATGTATGCCAATAAATAAGTAAACAAAAGAAGTCCAAATGCGGGAAGGTAATAAACTGCAGGTGTGAATCGATCTTTGTCGGTCGTAACAATATTAATACGTGAAACAAAAACTTTACTCCATTTTACGAGAATTGCGCGGATGGAGGAGTATGGAATTTCGCACACTTATAGCTTATATAGAAAAGAAGCGACGAATGCTAATATTTTTTTTAAATTATGCATCACAAATACATTAAATCAGTAAAAAAAACATTACACACACTACCGTGTATCTGACACACAGACGCATATATACTACTAGCTTCTGCGCGCGACTTCGTCCACGTGGAATAGTAAAAAAAGTAAGTTGACAAAAAAACCCCCCCGATTTTAAAAAATTCTTGGTGCTCTACTCCTATTAGTCTTAGCGTGATGATATATAGCCTATAGCCTTCCTAGATAAATGGGCTATCTAACACTGAAAGAATTTTTCAAATCAGACCAGTGGTTTCTGAGATTAGCGCGTTCAAACAAAAAAACTCTTCAGCTTTATATATTACTATAAGATATAAGATAAGATTTTGTTTGTTGTTGCCGGCGAAATCTTTGATTATAGAAGTGTAGTCTTTGACAACAAATTATTATGGGCGAATTTCGACCACGGTCGACCACTAGTTATAATAACAGCCTAAGACTGTTAGTATAATGGTACAGTATACCCGCTATGCTTGTCTAAGGTGGCTTCGCGGGTTTAACACATCGGTTATCTCGATGTGCAGGTTTGATCACGACGTTTTCTATCATCGTCAGCATGTGGTATTTGTACAATATGCTTATCAGTCAGAAAACTACCTAAGTGTTTGTGTTTTGTATGAATTTATTACAGATGTCTGTAAAAAAGTCTTTGCCAATGGACCCCAAGGGGCCCAGTATGTGTTTTTTTTTTATTGCAGGAGATCAGCAGACTGGCAGACGGCCCACTTGATGGACAGCGGTATCAACGCCTATGGACGTTTGCAACACCAAAGTTGCTACAAATGTGCTGCTGCTCTCTTAAGGGAGACTGGAACCTGGTCACTAACTCAAGGTTGTTATGGCGACATACTTTAGACCACGGGTGGTAGCCATCCAGTCGGGCAAATGCCCTACCACCTGGCTGTGGGTTGTTAAGTCGCCTCTTACGACAGGCCGCCCGGCCGCAGGACATTGTACTCTTTTTCCGTTCCTGCACGGATAATGTGTTATATGTCCAGTGTTATTATTATTATATACAGAAGTAAGAAAGAGAGTTGGTCTGAAAGAGAGTGTCGGGGTGAAGATAAGGAAAGGAATGCTCCGGTGGTTCGGGCATGTGGAAAGAATGCACAATGAAAGAATGAACTAAACAGATATACAATGCAAAAGTCGATGGATGCAGAAGTCGTGGAAGGCCACGACGCACCTTCCATGATCAAATTGATCGTGTACTAGCAGAAGGTGATGTCAGGAGCCTTAAGAACAGACGAGCGTGCATGACAAGAGTTATGAATGTCAAAGATGCAAGTGAGGTGTGTAATAATAAGCCTAAACAGCGCTCTGTTGTCCGTGCCTACCCCGCAAGGGAACTGGCGTGAAGTTATGTATGTATGTATGTAATTATTAAAAAAAATATTTAAACGCATATCACAAAATATTGCCAAGATCTTCAACAGCCATATACCATTTCTAAAGTATTTATTAAGCTTATTGGGAGTGCGTATTTTGATACAATCTTCCGAAGCATCTGTCTGTATTTGCTTTTTGATACACATTTACAAGGCTTTTTTTTTATAAAGAATAGGTTCGCGTTTGACTGACATTGCACCTGACGTCAGGCGGAAATGCAGTCTAAGGTGGAGCACGCTTACCTAGAAGATACCTGTTCACGCGAGACTTAAAGACACCTAGATTGTATTCTTCAGGAAAAACAGACGACGGTAAAGAGTTCCACTCTTCAGCGGTGCGTATGATGAAAGAGGAAGCATAGCGTTTCGTCCGCTTCGTTGGTATTTCCACCATATATCGGTGGCGTGAGTGCGTACGTCTGCTTGACCGGTGGTAGAATCGTGACGAAGGAACCAATTCATCCGTGCAGGAACGGAGAAAGAATACAATTTCCTGCGGCCGGGAGGCCTGTCGTAAGAGGCGACTAAACAACCCAGCCAGGTGGTAGGGCATTTGCCCGATTGGATGGCTACCACCCCTGGTCTAAGGTATGTCGCCATAACAACCTTGAGTTATGTTCCGGCATTAGTGACCAGGTTCCAGTTTCCCTTAAGAGAGCAGCAGCGCATTTGTAGCACCTTTGGTGTTGCAAATGTCCATAGGCGATGGTAACCGCTTTCCATCGAGTGGGCCGTCTGCCTGTCTGCTGAACTCCAGCAATAAAAAATAAAAAAATGTAATTCCGCGGCACACTCCCCGAAGTGTATCCTATAGAATACCGACAAACTGGCGACCTTACGTCGATGACTTAGGCTCTGAAGCCTCTCGTCGAATAGTCGGTTATTGCCTATCACTTTCCTAGCTCTTTTGAAGGCTTAAAATACACTTGTTCAAACAAAAAGTACATAAATTACAATTTCCAATTATCTCTTTTCTCGACAACGATAAACACTTGAAAATTAAAATTAAAAAGCGGAAGAACAAAAATTGTTTAATTAAAACCGTCATTAATTTTATTAATTAAAACACAAATGTTCGTGTTGTACGTAAATACGCCGTTTTAGGATAAAGATGGAGGGCTTCGTTGTTTTTTTATTATACGAGGGTGAATCAAAAAGCTATAAGAAGTGCATATGTTACAGTAATAGTGATGAAATAGCTATTATGCATAATGACTGGTACATACATACATACATAACTTCACGCCAGTTCCCTTGCGGGGTAGGCACGAATAACAGAGTGCCATTTAGGCTTATTCTTACACACCTCACTTGCCTCTTTGACATTCATAACTCTTGTCATGCAAGCTCGTCTGTTCTTAAGGCTCCTGACATCACCTTCTGCTAGTACACGTTCAATTTGATCATGGAAGGTGTGTCGTGGCCTTCCACGACTTCTGCATCCATCCACTTTTGCATTGTATATCTGTTTAGTCATTCTTTCATCATGCATTCTTTCCACATGCCCGAACCACCGGAGCATTCCTTTCCTTACCTTCACCCCGACACTCTCTTTCAGACCAACTCTCTTTCTTACTTCGGTATTACGAACGCGGTCCGCGAGCGTCACTCCGCAGATTTTGCGCAGTGCTCGCATCTCGACCGCGTTTACTCTACTTTCATGCTCTCTCTTCCATACCCAACTCTCGCATCCATACGTGAGCGTAGGTACCAGCACCGCGTTATGTATGGCGAGCTGGGCCTTCTGGCTGAGGTTCTTAGCGCCTAGAAGTTTACCTAACGCTCCATTCACAGTATTCCCCAAATTCAATCTTCTTTCCATATCAGCGGTGTACCTTCCATCCCTGCTAAAAGCACATCCAAGATATACAAACTCATTCACTTGCTCTAGCATAACATCATCGACCATTATCCTTGCATTCGTTCTGGTTTCTTCTCTTTCAAACACCATAACCTTTGTTTTCTTCGCATTCAAATGTAAGCCTCTCGCCTGACAGTCATCTTATATATAATGACTGGTCATTATATATAATAGCAAAATTGACTAGACAATGTGATAAATTAATCACTTTATCCGGATATTATTCATAATAGCGGGTCAAAGTTAGCCAAAGTAATAAATACGGTCTAACTGACTTGATTCCCGCTCTTCATCCTGCTTGTAGGAATAAATAATAATTACGACCCAGTTAATTCATGTCAGTTCATTTTAAATATTTTATTATTGTAGTCTTTAAAGAGTGATACCAAGTACTTGTATTGATCTCTGTGTTTTTTTTAAATTTGTTTTATGGCTAGTGAGCTATAAATTTACTTTATAAATTAAAGTTAAATAACTTTATAACAATGTTAATTAACGTATAATTATTATATATAATCTATGACAATGTCATTTTAATTCTTAGGCGAATTGAAATATAATTTTATAGTCTTTACCTATACTATATTTTATTACATTATCCAAGTCTTCGAAGATATTATATAAAATTGCTAGTTAATGTGATTAATTCTGTGTCATTTATCACTTTATCTAAATTGAGTAGACATTATAAATAATGGCTAGATAATATGCTGGAGCAAGTGAGTGAGTTTGTATATCTTGGATGTGCTTTTAGCAGAGATGCAAGGTACACCGCTGATATAGAAAGAAGAGTGATTTTGGGGAATAGTGCGAATGGAGCGTTAGGTAAACTTCTAGGCGCTAAGAACCTCAGCCAGAAGGCCCAACTTGCCATACACAACGCGGTGCTAGTACCTACGCTCACGTACGAAAGCGAGAGTTGGGTATGGAAGAGAGAGCATGAAAGTAGAATAAACGCGGTCGAGTTGCGAGCACTGCGCAAAATCTGCGGAGTGACGCTCGCGGACCGCGTTCGTAATACCGAAGTAAGAAAGAGAGTTGGTCTGAAAGAGAGTGTCGGGGTGAAGGTAAGGAAAGGAATGCTCCGGTGGTTCGGGCATGTGGAAAGAATGCATGATGAAAGAATGACTAAACAGATATACAATGCAAAAGTGGATGGATGCAGAAGTCGTGGAAAGCCACGACACACCTTCCATGATCAAATTGATCGTGTACTAGCAGAAGGTGATGTCAGGAGTCTTAGAACAGACGAGCGTGCATGACAAGAGCTATGAATGTCAAAGAAGCAAGTGAGGCGTGTAAGAATAAGCCTGAATGGCGCTCTGTTGTTCGTGCCTACCCCGCAAGGGAACTGGCGTGAAGTTGTGTATGTATGTATGTATGTAAATAATATATATAATATCTGGATTTATTACTTTGACTGTAACACATATACATATATAAAATCTTTTTGGGAGAAGTTCGATAATCAAATTAAAAAGTGTCAATCGCACAACATTTATGCCAACTAGTTAGGCGCCTTATATTACCTACCTTTTTTCTCCTTCCCGCAATTCCGCACGCTGGATAGAGACAGGCGGTGCCGCCTGTCGGCTAAGCACGACTCGTGCCGGCGGGCTGCCCAGTACGTCGACGGCCTCGCGAGCAGCGTACGCACATAAGTGATTTGCACCACCATTACTACCACGCACACTTCACAAATAAATCAAGACACACAAAGAGCCTAAAAATTAATAACCCAGGCACAGAAAAGAAAAAAACAACACACATGGCATTAGATAGGACAATATGTATAAGTATAGATATAAGGCCCACACTGCACATGCACTTCCTCACAACACCAGCATGTAACAGATACACTCTACATTAGTATAAGTTTAGTATTAAAACTAGAATAAATTAATATAATAAGTTGTTCGTAAGATACATACATCTCAACACAAAAATCAATAAATTAATGTCACACACAAGAACCAAAATAACTAATAAGCGTTTTATATTAAAAAAAATTAAAACTAGAAATTAAGTTGTAAAAAAGAGAACGGAACTCGAGTCCGTAGGGTTGCTAATAATACATACATACATACATACGTACATAACTTCACGCCAGTGCCCTTGCCGGGTAGGCACGAACAACAGAGCGCCATTCAGGCTTATTCTTACACACCTCACTTGCTTCTTGGACATTCATAACTCTTGTCATGCACGCTCGTGTTCTTAAGGCTCCTGACATCACCTTCTGCTAGTACACGATCAATTTGATCATGGAAGATGTGTCGTGGCCTTCCACGACTTCTGCATTAATATAATAAGTTATCCTTAAGGTACACCACAACACAAACATCATTGAATAAATGTCACACACAATGTATAAATTCTCAAAACTTTCTTCTCAATTCAGTTAAAGGATACGGAATTCGAGTCCGTAGTGTCGTTAAAAAAAATTGTATGTATGAATTTATTTTGTAACATTTTGTGCAATAAATTATATTCTATTCCATTCTAAATGTATCCCAAAAATAAACATAAATTATCCACATTAGATATATGTAAAAAAGTAAGTCCCCTTTCATGCGATTCCGTAAATATCCCTATAAGATTAATTAATTCCCCGTGGAATAAAACGTTTCACAGACACCATGCTGACACACCACGAAACGATACAGTGATATGGGTCTTACATGGGACTTTAATTATAAAACACCATGGAATTTTTGGCCAAATGCTATAAATGTTATAAACGCGAAAGTTTGTAAGAATGTATGTATGGATGTAGGTTTGTTACTCTTTCACTCAAAAACTACTGAATCGATTTTGATCGCATAGGCTATAATTTATAAAGATATAGTGTGAATTATCCAAAATATAACGATTTTCCATCACCACGCGGGTGAAGCCGCGGGCGCAGCTAGTACTTTCGTAGATTTTTAAAAAAAATTTATTGCAGGAGTTCAGCAAACAGGCAGACGGCCCACTTGATGGAAAGCGGTTACCATCGCCTATAGACATTTGCAACACCAAAGGTGCTACAAATGCGCTGCTGCTCTCTTAAAGGAGACTGGAACCTGGTCACTAATGCCGGAACACAACTCAAGTTTGTTATGGCGGCATACTCTAGACCAGGGGTGGTCGCCATCCAGTCGAGCAAATACCCTACCACCTGGCTGTGGGTTGTTTAGTCGCCTCTTACGACAGGCCGCTAGGCCGCAGGAAATTGTATTCTTTCTCCGTTCCTGCACGGATAACTGGGCGAAGAGTTTTTAATGCAATAAAACCTGTTGAATAATGATGACGTCTGATAGCCAGGAAACATGCACCACTTAGGTAGTTATCTGAGGCGAATAACTATTACTAGCAAAAAATAATGCTTTAGGAGAGCTCGCGAAGTTTTCTACCTTGTAATAATTAATTAATTAATTACTGAATAAAAACGTCTGGCGCATTTTTAATGAATGAATGGTCTTTATTGCATACATAAGTTACATATATAATACGAGGTCTTATCGCCGCCGGCGATATCTTCCAGACCACATTTACAATTATTAAAAATAATGGAAATAAAATATATTTAACATAGATTATAATTACAACATAAAAATGGCGATACGCATGGGAGACAAGACGGTGGTCCAACGTCTAATGGAGGGCCAATAATCCCCCTCCTAAACCATCCATCATCACTTAAACCAACTGAAAATTTTTCATGTCACAACAATTAAACAATAAATTATAACACCACACAAAGTCACAAACACACAACTAACAAGAAAACTTCACACATACCCACACCAACGCGCACTACCACCGCATTGCATTACACGCACACTTCACAAACAAATCAAGACACACAGAGAGCCTAAAAATTAATAACCTAGGCACAGAAAGGAAAAACAACACATATGGCACTAGTTAAGATAATATATATAGGTATAGACATAAGGCACACATTGCACATGCACTTCCTCACAACACCAGCATGTAATAGATACACTCTACATTAGTATAAATTTAGTATTAAAACTAGAATAAATGAATATAATAAGTTATTCTTAAGGTACACCACAACACAAACATGCATTCATTAAATGTCACACACAACAACAAATAAGCGTGTATAATTTCTAAACTTTTTCCTAAATTAAATTGTAAAAAAGGGTAGGGAACTCAAGTCCGTAGAGTTATTAAAAAAAAGTGAAAAAATAAAAACTAATATTGATACGCATGTGTTTATTGTAATTATTTTTATTATTTTAACTAATCAACATTCCGTTTATGTGCTTACACCGATATTAGTTCTTTATTTATCGAACAGATGGCGTTAGTAGTAACAGTCCAGTTGATTTTACACGTCTTATTATTTTTAAAATTGTTGACAGATGGCGTTAGGAATACAATAAAATTAATTTTGTGTAACTCCTGAGTGATTACCTCAAAAGATATATATCCGACACGAAGAGTGATTAGATCTGTATATCGCTTGCGTTCAAAATGTGTCTTTATATCTTTAACTGTTTAGTTCATTCCTGTTCCACGCGATGACTATAGATCCGAATGAGAAGAAACTAGACTAGAAAGTAAAGAGAAAGAATGATTAGCCCGCGCAATGCGCATGCGTAGTAAGTGAACGAGGAAACCGAATATAATAAGCAAAGCAAGCCAAAATAAATCGTAACACTATAGTTTTATGGTGTAATTTTGTTTTAATGTAATTAATTTTATTATATTTTTTCACTTTATTTGTTTATATTTTTTTCATATCAGTTTATCAGTATTCAGTATATCACTCACAGAAGTTACAGATAATAACTCATCTTGTCTGCAATTGACACTGACACTATTCCCTGTAAAGATATAAAAGAGTGTGTACGGTTTAGAATGCGGAATTTGGAAAGCGCCAAATGCACAACCACTTACCTTGCTTGCTGTGCTGCGGGAACCCTTCGATCGTGGATTGTAAATCACATTCACTGGCACGATTTCTTGATTGGCTAGAGGATTAGCTAATTGTATATTTGAACACTTGAAAATGGACGAAAAAACAGGAAAGTCGATGCGGTGCGTGCGGTGTAGAAAGTTGCACTGAATGTCCGCGTGAGGGCAGCATCGGCATCCATAGCTCACACGGGGTGGCGACGCATTTGTTTTTAAATATACTAAAATTGGAAGTTATGAAATACGCGAAAAAATTGATGGTGCTAATATTACGGAGCAGAGTGATATATATCACTCTTTTCTTCTTGGTGAGTGATTTTTCCCATGACTACTAGATGACCTAGGCTGATTAAGTAAAACAGCAAATGATTTGTACTGGTACATACAGGACTACTAATTGACTTATATATTACACTTATGGTATAAATATAAAATTAAAAAGATAGCACGATATATTTTAAGATAACGCCATCTAGTGATATATCTGCAACAATCTGGGATAATCTTATAGTTATTGACCGGTTCACGCAGATAAAGCGATGGGTTTATTCCGTTATTTATGGTGCGATATTGTTATTAATTCAGTCATTCTTCCGCTCTTCGGTAATCCGTCGCGACGGTAAGGGGGCGTCGAGCGCGAACTCTGCCCCGGCTGCAGTTTTGAGAGCCGCCGTGATTGGTTGTTATTAATTCTTAATGACGTCATATATTGACAGGTGACGTATGTGTATACACGTATAACTATTCGCTAACGTAGCCCGAGTATTACTATGACTTGCAGACACTAAACATTGACGGTAGATCTATCCAAGTCCTTCATAGGAAATTACTTGCCCTGAATTTCTTCAAAGAACTTACATTATTTATTCCGAGACGTGTTTACAAAGTATTTTGCATGCTGAGTTATTTCCATTTAAGGCTTGTAGTAATGCCAACCTCCTTAAAAAAATTTAGACGATAGCGGGGATTCCGTAGATGCGGTCGTTTCTCAGGTATATTATTATTTTATTGTATATAAAATACTAATAAAACCGAATTATCTATCTCTATTTTCTAAAGATGTACAATGTACTTGATTCTATTTTGATAAAAAGTAAAGAAGTAAAATAGTTTCATATTGTTACGAGTGTGGGACCCGCATTAAAATGCCGTTGGAATTACTATAGAGTTTATTAGAACTATAAAAACACATATAAAGCAGGTACACAATAAAACTATACACTGCTTGTTACAATCTGCACGATTAATAACACGCGCAAACTCCGTCACTACATCGCTTGTCGAATGTACACGTCTTGCTTGTATCGTAATCATCGCTCGACTGCCTCACCCCTCCGTTCGGGCATTGCTTTATACTAAACTGTACAATACACAACGGAAGCTCGTGGACTGGGTTCTTCCAAGAAAATGTCATTTGCACACCTACGAACGGCCAACAAAGTTGAAATAAAATAACAATAAGGATTAGTTCGACACTAATGATGGCCATAAAAGAAATAGAAAAACAATAGCATGTTTTTCTTAATTACAATTTCTAAACACAGAGTAAACCAAATAATTCCAAAATCCGGAAGGCAATAAACCATGCTTTTACGACCGGCAGGTGTGCTCATTTCTTTGTCGGTATGTAACAATATCAATAATTTGGTGAATTTTTCTCTTAACTTGAAATAACTATAGAAACATTACGAAAAACACTAGGTTACGAGTCATATCGTGAAAGCTTTTTTTTTGATAAATTATTGATCAGTTACTAACAAAATGTAAGCGTCCATATGCTTGTATTGTAAGCTTCGGACGCATCGTATCAAACAGATCTTATGTATAGAAAGTATGTAACATGTGCATCCACCGATCCGCATCGTACGGAGCGCACGCATCTGTGTCTATGCTTCGAGGGGCAACTTTTGCGCTGCGTACCGATGACATCATACGGAATTTTTAGCTGTTTCTTCCTCTAGCGCTAACAAGAAAGCAATTATGACAAAACGCTCTTCTTTGCTTTCCTCTATTATATTACAAACATATTCCGCAGTACGCTCACTACAAAAATCCGAATGACCGATATGTTGGACGCACTATGAAAAATTAATGCGTTCGATGCGATGCGTTCGATGCGATGCTTCCGATGCGAACATATGGATGCTTACCCGGAAAGTGGTTTTCTTCGATCCCCATTTTCGACCAATTGCAGTAATAGGAGCCTTAATAAGACCTTTATTCCTCGGCCGTGTCCCGGGGCTCGAGCAGAGGACTTGAAATGCAATTTCCGATTTGTCCTTTTCTATTATTTTACGATATAAGCGCACAATTGTGTAAAAGCTTTTTATAGTAAGGCCTTTTTGGAGTGACAATAAGGGAGATGATATTGAAATAAATTTGGAAATTTATTGTCACCTTACAAATGGAGAGTCTCATCGATTTTGTACGAGTATACAAAGTTATCTTCTATAATATTATAAAATTCTAAATATGCCGTGTCTGTACATTGAAGCTATTAAAAAAAAACAACTGGAATATACTATATACCACTGTATTTTTTTTAGATTTGTCTGTTTATCTGTTGGTTCAGGCTTCACATAAAAACTACTAGACCGATTTCGATGCGAACAGTAAAATTATTAGACTTAAAATCTGCACTACTTTTTATCTTGGGAATACCGCGGGATTTTATCTGGGAATGATGTAAAATTTCCGAAATAAAAAAAAACAACTAAAAAATAAAAAACCAAAGACATTATAACTAAAATACATTATGTAGCAGATCATTGCCAACGGGGAGCGTGCCCAGAAGGCTGGCTGCATTGCCACGCTGTATGGCAATACTTATTTGTTGTGCAAAATATGAGCCAGCCTTCTGATCACGGGTAGTGTCAAAGAGTTTCTTACATATGTCTTTAAAGAAACTCTTTGCCGACGGACCCCACGGGCCTAATGTTTCAACCCCAAACGGCACAAATATGTAACCCCTTCCTAAGGCTCCATATTTGCGCCGTTTGACGTCCTCAGCTGAAGCGGCAGCGTTGCCAGCCCCTGACTCGGTCATTGGAAGATGTGACGGGGCCAGTGTGTCAACACAGGTCGCATCCCACACTAGCGGCCGCCCCATCTTACCAGGCCATTTGGTTCCAGAATGGCCGGGACGCCGACGCTGACAAGAGCTCGGCGAATGATGTCGTTGAGGTTGGCATGACGAGATCTTCTTCCTGCGCTTTTTAGGTTTAGGTTACATGTAACCTATTTAGGTTACATTTAAATTACTTATTAATCTTTTTAGATTAGATGGTAATATTAATAAGGTATTTCTTTCTAAGTACCTTATTCATACAAAAAAAAAAAAACTAAAACCCTTGCATCGTAAAATCGGTCAAGTAGTTTAGGAGTCCATCGCGGACAAACAACGTGACACGTAATTTATATATATTAAGACATACAAACAGACTTAATATAGATATGTTACTTGAATCCGGATATTTCATTCGGAAACAACTTACGGTACAGCAGTTCCAGTTACATAACTATCTCCGGTTTTCACACGGGACGTGAAAATCAGATGTCAAAATGGCGGTGAATGGTCGTGACGGGACCGTTTGGGTGGAAAAAGACAGGGGAATATTAATCCTCACGCCTTTTAGTGTACAGGGTAGGCAGAGAAGGTTTTTCACACATTTTTTTAATAAATTCTAAAACGATTTAGATAAAAAAGAGTTAAATAAAAATACATACATAACTTCATGCCAGTTCCCTTGCGGGGTAGGCACGAACAACAGAGCGCCATTTAGGCTTATTCTTACACACCTCATTTGCTTCTCATGCAGCGACAACTTAGGTGGTGTGGGCACGTCCTTCGCATGGAAGACCATCGTTTACCCAAAGCAGTCTTCTTTTCGGAGTTGGCAGAATGGAAACGGGAACTTGCGTTATAAGGACGTGCTCAAGCGTCATCTAACTGCATGTGACATAAAACTGACAAAATGGGAGGAGCTTGCTATCATATCCGTGCAGGAACGGAGAAAGAATACAATTTCCTGCGTTAGGGCGGCCTGTCGTAAGAGGCGACTTAACAACCCACAGCCAGGTGGTAGGGCATTTGCCCGACTGGATGGCTACCACCCCTGGTCTAAAGTATGTCGCCATAACAACCTTGAGTTGTGTTCCGGCATTAGTGAACAGGTTCCAGTTTCCCTTAAGAGAGCAGCAGCACATTTGTAGCACCTTTGATGTTGCAAATGTCCATAGGCGATGGTAACCGCTTTCCATCAAGTGGGCCGTCTGCCTGTCTGCTGATCTCCTGCAATAAAAAAATAAAAAAAAATGGAAAGGACTTCTTGGCGATCCATAATCTTTAAAAAAGTCAAGGCTTTCGAAAAGAAGCGCTTAGAAGATCTGGATACTAAACGTCAAACTCGCAAAGAGCGACCCAAGCCCTCCTATAGCTATACGTACAACGCCGCTGGCCAACTATATTGTGCGATATGTGGCCGGGAATTTAAAAATAAATTCGGTCTGGCCAGCCACATTAGGGCCCACAGGCGGCGAAATAATGACATTTGAGGGGTCGCCGTTACCGAAATCAGTAAGGAGTACTATATATATATATACATATATATATATATATATATATATATATATATATATATATATATATATATATATATATATTTGCTTCTTTGACATTCATAACTCTTGTCATGCACGCTCGTCTGTTCTTAAGGCTCCTGATATCACCTTCTGCTAGTACACGTTCAATTTGATCATGGAAGGTGTGTCGTGGCCTTAAATAAAAACATACATACATAACTTCACGCCAGTTCCCTTGCGGGGTAGGCACGAACAACAGAGCGCCATTTAGGCTTATTCTTACACACCTCACTTGCTTCTTTGACATTCATACCTCTTGTCATGCACGCTCGTCTGTTCTTAAGGCTCCTAAAATCACCTTCTGCTAGTACACGATCAATTTGATCATGGAAAGTGTGTGTGGCCTTCCACGACTTTTGCATCCATCCACTTTTGCATTGTATATCTCTTTATTCATTCTTTCATCAAATAAAAACAATGTAATGATAACAGCCCATAGATGTCGCACTGCTGGGCTCGGGCCTCCCATTGTAGGGGAATGGACAGTATGCCCGCCGTGCTTGTTCAAGGCGTCTTGGACATTGGTTATCTCGATGTGCAGGTGCATTCACGATGTTTTCCTTCACCGTTGTCAGCACGTGGTAATTGTAATAAAATGTACATTAAGTAATTAAACTGCCTAAGTGTTGCATGCGTTCCAGCCAGGATCGAACCCGTGCCCTTTGAGTTTGGGACACGTATGCTAGTAATTACGCTACCACGACTAATAGGTACAGTCAAATACTATACTGGCTTACTTCTTCTTACCATATTGCGTTTCATAAAAATCGGTTTAGTAGTTTTTACGTTATACTCTAATAGACAGGCAAACATAAAAAAAATCATTTTCGGAATCTGTTGGTTCGAATTTTTTTTCCTTGTACCTACAAGTTGACCTCTGTGCAGATTTATTTGGTATACATACATTAAATTATTACACTTGTATTTTTCGATTACTACACTTTTTGAAAAATGGTTAATCTACATAATAAGCTAGTGACGTCATATTATATCTTAATATATATAAATCTCGTGTCACAATGTTTGTCCTCAATGGACTCCTAAACTACTTGACCGATTTCAATCAAATTTGCACACCGTGTGCAGTTTGATCCGACTTGAAAGATAGGATAGCTTACATTTGGACCCGGTAGGTGGCGCTGGAATCGGGTTCTAAATTTTATTTCTTCAGGCCAGAACAACGTCTGCCGGGACAGCTAGTTCTTCTATATAACTTAAGATTGATATGTCGACTATTAAGGCGTGTACAGACAGGTTCAACAAAGGCCAACGCTTCTTTTATTGGCGGTCGCCAGCAGTTCAGTCAAGTTTCTATATCTTACTGTCCTTTTCGTTGTTTCTACGCAGGAATAGGAAAATATTTTATATTATTGTTATCTGATTACCAACAAAGCTAATACTATAACTAAGTTATGCTAATAATACTAACTCCCTAAATATCTAGTCAACGCTACATTATATAATTATGCCCTCACATGTTTAGAGGTGTGTAAGAATAAGCCTAAATGGCACTCTGTTGTTCGTGCCTACCCCGCAAGGGAACTGGCGTGAAGTTATGTATGTATGTATGTATGTATGTATGTTTAGAGTTATAGCTTAGATCTAATAATAAATACATAATATGAAATATGTAGGCTATAGCTGTTACCTGTTTGGTGTGCCTAGTAATTCCTGTGGTCAAACGACCTATTGTAAGAGGCGATAAAATAACCCATAACCAGATCGGGCATTAGTCCGTCTGGATGGCCACCACACCTGGTCTAAAGTACGAGTATAACTCCATAACAACCTTGAGTTGTGTTCCAGTAATAGTGGCCAGGCTCTAGTTTCCCTTTCGAGGCTGGCACCATATTGATAGCAGTTCTAGTTGTAAATGTCCATAGGTACAGGTAATTGTTTTACACCACGTGAACAGCAGACAGGGTAAGATACAAATCTGACATTACTATAATTTTAGGGAGATGAATGGATATTAAGATATAGAGATTTGAGGTATTGGATTGAGCGACGAAGTGTCAGCGAAGGGCCAACAATTCTTTGGCCGTTGTTGGGCCTGTTTGTACGTACCATTACGTCACGTGCTTCGCCCGAGGGATTCTTTGAATTGACGTGTGTAAATATTAATACACCTTAATAGTTTCTCGTATGTTTGTCTGTGAAATATATATGAAGTTATCAGCATAAATTCTATTACAATTTAATAGCTCGGATTGCTTTAATGCTAAATATGGGTTTTGATTACTATGATTAAATTCTTCGACATTCGTCGTCGGTGGCCATGTTTGATTTGTAGGCTTATTATTATTATTGGTGGCAGTTGCTTCTTGTTTGGAAATTAAACTCGATGTAATGGACTGTATGATTATTATTATTAAATTAAAAATATACATGTAGAAGTACGTAATTACAAATTGTGCGAGAGAGTCGAGAGAGAGAGTTGTAAGTCGTGAATGTGAATTGTGATGATTTTTGTCTCCAACGCCGCTCCTATATTTCGGGTACCGTCCGACGCCTAGCTGCTAATTGTGCGAGCTATGGGCGTCGGCGGTATGCGGGGCGCGGAGAGTAGGTGTGCTCCGGCGTGCGGATCAAGGGGGTGCTCTCTCTCCGCAACAGTTATCATTCTAGTGTTACATGCCGGTTGTGTTCCGAGCGTCAGCCTCGGAGCTTAGAATCCGCTTTCCTATTTATTCATGTTAGAAGTTAGTAAAGCGTCGGATTCGCGCCTGCTATTGCGAAGGTGATTTAGCTATTTACCAGCTTTGCAAAAGCAAGGTCTTTAAAGATTATTATTATGAAATATACATTTTTATATCGCATTATTTCGTGCATGCAGTTATATCCGTGCAGGAACGAACAAAAAATACAATTTCCTGAATTAGGGTGACCTGTTGTAAGAGAACAGATATACAATGCAAAAGTGGATGGATGCAGAAGTCATGGAAGGCCACGACACACCTTCCATGATCAAATTGATCGTGTACTAGCAGAAGGTGATGTCAGGAGCCTTAAGAACAGACGAGCTTGCATGACAAGAGTTATGAATGTCAAAGAGGCAAGTGAGGTGTGTAAGAATAAGCCTAAATGGCACTCTGTTGTTCGTGCCTACCCCGCAAGGGAACTGGCGTGAAGTTATGTATGTATGTATGTTGTAAGAGGCGACAAAAGAAACCACAGCCAGGTGGTAGAGTATTTACCCATCTGGATGGCTACCACTCTTCGTCTAGAGTATGCCGCCATAACAACCTCGATTTGTGTTGTGCGGCAGCACATTGGTAGCACCTTTCTTGTCCATAGGCGATGGTAACCGCTTTCCATCAGGCCGTCTGTTTCTCTGCTTTGCTTTGAACCTTTTCGGTTATGTTGGCCCCATAATGCGGGTGCTTTCAGCTCATAATGTACACTGTTAAACTGAAGTAGAGATTACTTTGTTCATAGTAAATTTTAATTTGATTTCACTTTTTTAGTGCATTACTTTTTTGCAGTCGTATTTTTTTTTAAAGGATTATGATTCCAACGCAATTTACATTGATCATGTCAATGTCACAGTAGGCGATAAAATGTCAGGTGTATATATAAAATAAGAAACGACGCCCCTTAGTATGGGACGCAACTTGTGTTGATACTTTGGCGGCTTCCCATCTCCCAGTTACAACCGTGACAGCCGGGGCCGCTGCCACAAACCAGGAGGCCCTGAAACGCCGCAAATATGTGTCTATTGGTAATGGGTACATATTTGTGGCTTTCGTGGTCGAGACCCTGGGGCCGTGGGGGCCTGGAGCTCATCACCTCAATCGAGACCTCTCAACGCGTCTAATTGAGGTCTCGCGTGACCAAAAGGCTGGCTTGCACCTAGGGCAACGCATCAGCGTTCCCAGCCAACGTGGAAATGCGGACAGCATTTTGGGCACTCTTCCCGCCGACAGCGACCTGGAGTCTATTTTTTACTTATAGTTTGTTATTTTGTAAGTCTAGTTATATTTATATTGTAGTTCAATTTTAGTTTAGTTTAGTTTCAATTTTAGCCGGCAGAATTTCACGTCATGCAACACTTAATGACATAATCCGTCGGGCTCTTGTCACCGCCGGGGTACCTGCCGTCCTAGAACCGAACGGCCTGTGCCGCGACGATGGCAGGAGACCCGATGGTATGTCATTGGTGCCCTGGAAGATGGGTCGCCCCTTAGTATGGGACGCATCTTGCGTCGATACTTTGGCAGCGTCCCATCTTCCAGCTACTAGCATGTCTGCCGGTACAGCTGCTGCACAACAGGAGGCCCTAAAACGCCGCAAATACTCAGCCATCGGAAATGGCTACATATTTGCGGCTTTTGGGGTCGAGACCCTGGGACCATGGGGGCCTGAGGCGCACAAGCTTTATCGGGACATAGTTAAACGTCTGGTGGATGTCTCACGTGACTAAAAGACTGGTTTATACCTCGCACAGCGCATCAGCATTGCCATTCAGAGAGGCAATGTGGCCAGTCTTTTGGGCACGTTTCCGACTGAGAGCGGTCTAGAACTAGATTTTATACTTTAATTTTAGTTTGTATATATAGTTTATTTTTAGTTTAATTTATTGTATAGTTTAATTTAATGGACAAAACAGGAGACCGGAAGGCTGGAGCTTACCTCGTTCAAAGGATTAGCCTTTGTATCCAGCGAGGTAATGCTGCCAGCCTTCTAGGTACAATGCCCAGCGACAGTGGTCTGGTGGGGCTGGACGGGCTTTAATATAGGTTTTATTTTAATATAAGTTTTTTTTTTACTATTGTATATATATTTTTAAGTTAGGTTTATTTATAGGATATTTTAGATTTTTAATTAATATTAATTTCTACAGGCTATAGTTAAATAAACATAATGTTAAATTAAATATTCATATTTAAACTTTAGATAAAGCTTAAGTTGTGTAAAATATTTAAACATCATTAAACAGTGTAGTTCATTTATTTATAATGTAGTTTATTTATAATGAAACAAAAGAGTCAACATTAGAAATAATAAACATTAAAAATATTTTAGTTTCAATTTAGTTTAGCTTATATTTTCACATGTTATGTTTTGTATTTAAATAAGAAAAAATTGTCCGGTAAAACTTGAGTTTATTGATCAGAAACTGCTACATAATCATCTAATTGGAACGATATACCTCGAATAATTTTAGTAAACAATTCGGAAGCTGTCAGGCAGTAAAACAGTACTGAACATCAAAGCTGTAATTTAAGTCACGTATTGGATTCAGACGAGTCGTAAACTCCATCAAATGGCAGTTCGGTGCGTGTTCTAGTTACTCAAAACGCTCCAAAACAGTTACTTGTAAACAGCCTTCTATCTGTGCAGGAACGGAAAAAGAATACAATATCCTGCAACCAACCAACAACAAACCACAACCTAGGTACATACATACATACATAACTTCACGCCAGTTCCCTTGCGGGGTAGGCACGAACAACAGAGCGCCATTTAGGCTTATTCTTACATACCTCACTTGCTTCTTTGACATTCATAACTCTTGTCATGCACGCTCGTCTGTTCTTAAGGCTCCTGACATCACCTTCTGATAGTACACGATCAATTTGATCATGGAAGGTGTGTCGTGGCCTTCCACGACTTCTGCATCCATCCACTTTTGCATTGTATATCTGTTTATTCATTCTTTCATCATGCATTCTTTCCACATGCCCGAACCACCGGAGCATTCCTTTCCTTACCTTCACCCCGACACTCTCTTTCAGACCAACTCTCTTTCTTACTTCGGTATTACGAACGCGGTCCGCAAGCGTCACTCCGCAGATTTTGCGCAGTGCTCGCATCTCGACCGCGTTTACTCTACTTTCATGCTCTTTCTTCCATACCCAACTCTCGCTTCCATACGTGAGCGTAGGTACCAGCACCGCGTTGTGTACGGCGAGCTGGGCCTTCTGGCTGAGGTTCTTAGCGCCTAGGTGATAGGGCATTTGCCCATCTGGTTGGCTTCCACCAGAACAAGCCTGAGTTGTGCTCCGGCATTAGTGGCCAGGTTCCAGTCTCGGTTTAGTAAGACCATTGGTATCACCTCTGATGTTACATATGTTGGTGTTACCTGAAAAAAAGCCTAGAAATAAATCAGCCAAACAGACAGATGGACGTATGAACATGACGCTTTTATACAGGTTTAGTTTTTGCTCTAAAAATGTCCCTTCTTTTTTGTTGCTGGAGCATAGCAGACAGCCCGTCCACCTGTGATGGAAAGTGGTTACAATCGCTTATGGACACTAACACCACAAGTGTTAACAACGTGCGAGCAGCTCCAAAGGAGGAATTGGAACCTGGCCACTAATGCCGGAACACATCTCGCAAGGTTGTAATGGCGGCATACACTAGACCAGGTGTGGTAGCAGTCTAACAGACTGCCTCTGTGGTTGAGCGGGCTAAGCCTTTGCTGGCGTACCTCACTGCAACGCAGAGTTTCCGGGTTCGATTCCTGGTATAGTAAATTTCGGAAAACGTCTTTTCTCCGTTATTTACTATGGTCTGGGTGTCTGGGATCGGCCCCAGAGTAGTCCGTTGTATATTACCCATAACACAAGCGTAACTTGCTTAATTTGGGGATATACAATGTGTGTGTTTGTCTGCCGATTATTATTATTATTATTATTTATGTATTTATTCATTCTCAAAAATTTTACATTTTTTTTTAAATATACATATAAAGATATTTAAAAAAAAAAAATAGATAGCACATTATTCTTTTATAAAAATATATCAAAAATAAAATACATATTCAATAAAAAATATTATTATTATTATAACAAATACTCTACCACCTATACTGTCTATACATATATAAACAAAATAGTTTTGGCACCTTGAATGAATGAATATGCTTTATTGATTTTTTTTTTGGTTTTTATGGCTTGGCAGCTAGGCCTTTAAGCCAGATCTTAGATTCAATGTAGTTTCTTCATTTTCTTAAAACCTATGTGTATGTAACACAGCTGAACTGTAGGTTATCAGCTAGTGCCATTCAACGGAGTTCTTGTGACAACTCAAAAGGCCACATTTGACTTTACATTTCACATTTCTCACAAAACACATAATTACTACTCAAAAACTATCAATATCCTACAACTATTGTTCATTTTAGAGTAATTTTACACATTTTTAAAAAAATAAAACCGCCAAAAACTCCTCATGCTTTATTTATTGTGTTTTAAAAGATACAGTTAATAGAAATTAAATTTTACAATACAATAGGCGGTCTTATCGCTATTAGCGATTTATTCCAGACAACCTTTGGATGCACAAGAAGTTTGATAAGAACAGAGGTATGTTGCATTATTCTCACTGCCGAATCAGTTCTTCTTCTTCTCCGTCGTCACACTCTTGGCAGAGTGGTCGTGGTCCTCATGACAGGGGTGGTGGCAAGCTTCACAATTCGTCGCCATTCCTCTCGCACTGTAGCTTTCCTCGTGCATTCGTGAAGTGGGCCATTTAGTGCGGATTTGATTTGGTCGGTCCAGCGCATTGGTGATCTACCGCGCGCCCTCGTGCCCTCCACTTTGCCCTGGACTACGAGTCGCTCCACCGACGTGTCCTCTCGTCGTGTAATATGTCCAAAGAAAGTGAGAATACGACCTTGAACGATGGAAGAGAGACGTTGTTTTATGTCGAGTTCTTCGAGGATTGAGACGTTGGTTCGGAACTGTGTCCAGGCTAAGCGAAGCATTCGTCGAATCAGTACCTATCTTATAAATATATGATGTAATACTGGCAACAACTCAGAAGGGTTTATGGTGATAAGAGAACAGCAACTGGTCACTATACTTATAATCAGAGAACCTAACGGCTTAAATACATTTCATACACTGGCCTGACACACCCAACAGAAATTTTTAGAACATCTCGCCATCCCTTCAATAATTTTACAGCACAAGAAACTTAGCAAATTGGCACAACCGATAGCGGGGTGAAGTCATTGATAAACTATTTTAAATAAGAAGGTTATGATCGACAAGAATTTGTTACATTGTCGTATGGAAATTTTAGATAATATTTTATATATTATCTATATATATAAAAATCAATGCCACTTTTCGTTGTAATTTTATAACTTGACTTTACCGATTTTAATGGAATTTTGTGTGTATGTTTGAGTGGGTCCCGGGATGGTTTAGATCCACAATTGGAACCGGTAGATGGCGCTGAGATCGGGTTCAACAATTCTCCTTATCACCTGGAGCGATTTAGGTTATTTTGTTTTTGTGTGTTTGAGTGGGTTCCCGGATGGTTTAGATTCGCAAAAAGAACCGGTAGGTGGCGCTGAGATCGGGTTCTAGAATCCTCCTAATCACCGGGAGCGATTTTGTTGATTTCGTTTCTGTGTGTTTGAGTGGGTTCCCGGATGGTTTAGATTCGCAATTAGAACCGGCAGGTGGCGCTGAGATCGGGTTCTACAATTCTCCTTATCACCTGGAGTGATTTTGTTTTTGTGTGTTTGAGTGGGTTCCCAGATGGTTTAGATTCGCAATTAGAACCGGTAGGTAGCGCTGGGATCGGCTCCTGGATTTTTATTTTTTCAGAGCAGGATAACGTCTGCCGGGGCCGCTAGTATTATATAAAATTATATTTACAGTTCTACATATAATAAAATAAATATAGCACAGTAAAAAATCTATCACTTCTGCCAACATGAAAATAAAATTTAGTGAATACCGTTTATATACAATTGAGAGATTTTAAATTAATCTACACAATTACCACATCGTACTGGAGATAAATATTGTTACATATAATTATGGTAAGTTATAGAAAACTACTGTATACAAAACAGGCGCTAATCACAGAATAAATAAAAATATAGCGAAACTATTATTCAACTAAGGAAATTGATCGTTTAGAAATAAGAGGGCACATTACAAAATTAATTATTAACCTTAAAAGGAACATTTTTTTTATAGCAGGAGTTTAGCATACAGGCAGACGGCCCACCCAGGAAAGCGGTTGTAACACCAAAGGTGCTACAAATGCGCTGCTGCTCTCTTAAGGGAGACTGGAACCTGGTCACTAATGTCGGAACACAACTCGTGATTGTTATGGCGACATGCTTTAGACCAGGGGTGGTAACCATCCAGTCGGGGAAACGCCCTACCACCTGGCTGTGGGTTGTTAAGTCGCCTCCTACGACAAGCCGCCCGGCCGCAGGAAATTGTATTCTTTCTCCGTTCCTGCACGGATAATATAATATATAATATTATAATAAAGGAAACATGACAAGAACAAGTAACTAAATAATTATAACAATACATGCATAATATAAAATACATACATACATACATACATAACTTCACGCCAGTTCCCTCGCGGGGTAGGCACGAACAACAGAGTGCCATTTAGGCTTATTCTTACACACCTCACTTGCCTCTTTGACATTCATAACTCTTGTCATGCAAGCTCGTCTGTTCTTAAGGCTCCTGACAACGTTAATAAAATATAAAAATTATGCTAATAAGACATAAGCATAGTATATTTACCTCTGTCAATGTGGGGATAAGGTGGATCGCTTAGGACACCATGGATTATCCTACAGCAGAAGCGCCGGTAGAATTTCTCGTCACGCGGCACTGAACGACATTATCCGCCGGGCTCTTGTCACCGCCGGGGTACCTGCCGTTCTGGAACCAAACGGCTTGTGCCGCGACGATGGCAGGAGACCGGATGGGATGACGTTAGTACCTTGGAAGATGGGCCGCCCCTTAGTGTGGGATGCTACTTGCGTTGACACTCTGGCGGCGTCCCGTCTTTCAAGTACGTCCGTTACCGCCGGTTCTGCTGCAGCCGAACAGGACGCCCTCAAGCGCCGCAAGTACGCCGCTATCGGCAATAGTTACACATTCGCGGCGTTCGGGGTGGAAACTCTGGGTCCGTGGGGTCCTAACGCTCTAAAACTTTATCGAGATGTTGCCGAGCGCTTAGTAGACCTCTGACGCGACCAAAAGGCTGGCGTCTATTTTGCTCAAAGGGTAAGTAAGCATTGCTATTCAGCGTGGTAACGCCGCCAGCCTTTTGGGAACGTTCGCGGTAAGTGACAGTGGTTTGGGACCAATATTTTATCTATAATTTTGCTCTCCTTTTTTTTATTTAGTTTTAGTATTTAATTTTAGGTTTATATCTATTTTATAGTTTAGATATTGTGTAAATAAAATATTATACAATACACTTACATAAATAAATATGGTAATATAAATAATACCTCTATGGCAAGAGGATCACCGGTAGCCTACATCATTTTGGGTCTTATTTTACAAGTCCAAAACTTAGGGAAAGAAGTGATATCATCACATGTTGGTCTGCGGGACAACGAAACAGCTGATACTTTTGCAAAACAAGCCATTTACGAGGGAGTTGAGTTCAATTATATACCGAATTACACTAATTACATTCCAACAATTAAAAGTCCTTGCTATAACACGTGGAAGATGTATTTTGACGAACGATCTCAGGAAAAAGGCATTTGGTATAAAACGATCCAACCATATCCTTTGCGGTCAACTTGGATTAAAAATCAAGTGATGAATCGAAAATTTACTGTTATATCTTTAAGATTACGATCTGGACACTTTCAAATTTTTGCACACGATGAGATTAGCATCTACACCAAACTGTTCTTCGTGTCAGATCTGTAAGACAGATGACGTCTTTCATGTATTAGTGGAATGTGTCCAAACTAACAGCCTTAGAAATATTTTTTTTTTTTGATGTAGGCTGGTGCAACAGCATTTTGGCTGAGCCCTTATCAGACTCTGCCAAAAAGATTTATCTTGCACACGCCACCTAATATAAATATATGTCGATCGTTAATTATTAAGGCGACATAGCCCAGTTGTGGCTAAGCCTTTAAGAAGAAATAAAATATAATTAAAAAAATAAATATAAAACGAGAAAAAAGCTGGCAATAACTGCGCCTTCTAATTTTTGTCGGGGAAACAGGGTCTATGACGCTTATTGGGTATTGCCGCTCACAAGTGAACTTAGCAAACTCAGTTTGTAAGAATACGGTAGATAGGTTAAAGCGTAGGTATGATGCCAGAACAAACAGTAGTAAGTTTTTATCGGTAAATTCAATAATTGAATATTTTTTAAATGTTACTTTACTTTGTTATTAACAACCCACAGCCAGGTTTGCCCGACTGGATGGCTACCAACTCTGGTCTAGAGCATGCCGCCATAACAACTTGTCTATGTGTGAGTTGTGTTCCGGCATTAGTGACCAGGTTCCAGACTCACTTAAGAGAGCAGCAGCGCATTTTTGGTGTTGCAAATGTCCGTAGGCGATGGTAACCGCTTTCCATCCAGTGGGCCGTCTGCCTGTCTGCTGAACTCCTGCAATAAATATATATATATATATATAATTTAGATAACTATATGTTGTAGTTAGCTATGATAAGTTGATAGATTAACGTAGATTCCATTTTTTTTCATACACACAGGCTCTGGCAAATGTCCTTTTATATGAGCGATATCACCCATGGTCGGGTAATGGCGTCCAAAATCGACTTTCTTTTTTTGCTTAGTTGCCGATTATTAAGGAAGTTTCATAAGTTTCATAAGTTTCGTGTTTAGGTATTGATTACTGAATAAATGAACGATTATATTATTTTGTCCAAAATTTGAAATTTGTTGAAATTCGCCCTTGATAATTAATGTCAAGACTATACTTCTATAATCACAGATTTCGCCAAGGCTACACCCTTAATTTGACTTGAAAATAAACAAAAGAGTGTATATGCGTGTGTGTGTGTATGTGTGTCAAATACATGGTAGGGTGTGCAATGTTTTTTAAAATTGATTTAATGTATTTTTATGCATAATAAAAAAAAATAGGTTTTGTCGCATTTTCTCTATATAAACTATAAGCGTGCGAATTTTAATACTCCTCAGTTCGGGCAATTTTTGTAAAAAGGGGTACAAAGTTTTTGCTTCACGTATTAATATATAGATAAAGTTATTAATAATAATAATCGGTAGACTAATATTATTATAGAATATATATAAAAGGTTTTTCTTAAGTGAACGGCATTCCCCTGCATCCCCTATATTCATATCTACTCTCAATTCGTATGTGGATGTAGGTTGACCACGTCTAGACATGGTAACTCATTATTAAAGCCTACTTAAATACCCTTGTTGAATAATGAATGGACATAAAACTATGGAGAGGACCTTCAATTAAAAAAAAACACTGTTTTGAGTGAATTTTTCATTAGAATCATAATATTTAATGAAAATAAAACAATCATCCCAGCCGTAACGGTTTTCAGAAATATGTTATTAGAAACTTTGCACTGTCAACTACTGAATGCATTAAAGTGAGGCGATTTATTTGATTTTACCTTTTCACAACAGTTACATTTATGCTTCACCGCCTACCTACTGAACTCGGTCACGTAGAACGGATGGGAGAGGATCTACAGCGTGAGTGAAAGCATATTTGGAACGGCCGGTAGCCAAATCAGTAAAATCTTGTTTCGGCCGTCCTAAAATATCGTATTGTAATATTGACAAGAGTGGAGGCCTGTCAAAGAAGCTAGTGAGGCCAGTAAGAATAAGGCAAGAAACCGCACAGTTGACCGAGCCTACCCCGTAAGGGAACTGGCGTGAAGCTATATGTGTATGTATGTATGTAAAATATTGTATAGGATTTGGCCATATTTAAATGAGAGTCTAAGAACCCAACTAGTTGAGTCACTAGTCTTGTCCCAGTTTAACTATTCTGATATAGTTTTTGGTCGTCAGCTACTGAACAGAACACAGAGAATCATCCAACGAGTACAGAACGCATGTGACGCCTTTTATAAACCGATGCTCAATGTTAAAAATGAAGCATCGTCGTAAACTACACCTTGCTTGCCTACTTTTCGGAGTTGTTAAGAACCAAGCTCCACTGTATTTGTATGAGAAGCTTTCCTGGTTCGGTTCTCGGAGATCAGTTGCACTGCGGCAATGTGCTACGCAACTTGTCACGGTACGGCATGGCACAGTAGCTTTTAGAGTTTCAGGTATGCTGCCTCTAAATGCTGGAACAATATCCCACCCCCTATAAAAAATACAAAAAGTATTCATGGATTCACACTCAAACTGAAAAAGTTCTTATATGACCATCAAGTGCGCCGGGCCGATCTTATTCATGATACCAGTGCTATATGATGGTGAGCATGTGGAGGGTTTTTTTATTTTATTTTATTATTATATATATCTCTACGGACTCGAGTTCCGTACCCTTTTTTAATACTTAATTTCTATGAAAAATTTGAGACTCCGTACACGCTTATTGTCTATTTTTGTTAGTGTATGTGACATTATATGTAGTAATTTTTCTGTTTTGGTGTACCTTAAGAATAACTTATTATATTAATTTATTCTAATTTTAATACTAAACTTATACTAATGTAGAGTGTATCTGTTACATGCTGGTTTTGTGAGGAAGTGCATGTGCAGTGTTGGCCTTATATCTATACTTATATAAATAGTCGTATCTAGTGCCATGTGTGTTGTTTTTTTCTTTTCTGTGCCTGGGTTATTAATTTTTAGGCTCTTTGTGTGTCTTGGTTTGTTTGTGGAGTGTGCGTGTACTGACTGTGTTACTTATGTCGTGTGTTAAATGCTGTATTGTTTATTTAAGTTGTTTAATATCGTTCTTTTTAAAATTTTATAGATAATAGGTAGCAATGTCAATTTTTGTAAGTAATACGTATTTTCATTACCCTACAAATTCATTGCAAATTCTAGAACCTACAACAACTTGTCCTTCAAGTCTTAAGCTATTTAATATTTTTTTCTATTTATTATCTGTTGATAGATATTTTCTTTTCTTAAATGACACACATACATAAATCAGTTTTTTAAATTTGTCTCTTTCTGTAACGTCTTCATAAATACACCTCATAGAGGCATCCATCCATCCACACAAAGGTTGCCTGGAAGACTTTTAGACTATTGCTTTAAGCAATAATGCCACCCATTGTACTACCTTATAGTTAAGACAATAAAGTGTATTACTTGTCTAATGTTGATGTACAATAAAGAGTATTGTTGTTGGTTCAAAACAAATAAAAATAAAGTACTCGTAGAAGGTTCATTGAAACGTCACTGTCGCACTGTCAAGAGTGATATGTTGTCAATGTCACTCTCGCGAAGCGTCGTCAATAAGGAAGCGAGGTGGGGCCGCAAGAAGGAAGATATATAACCTCTTCTAAAGAATGGTCACCACCGCACCAAGTATTCGACGAACCGCGATCCATTGCATTAATCAAACTGAATTATAATGTAATCAGTGTTAATACCAAGAGAGATGATTGTTATTTAAGCAATAGAAACATTTATTTGGTAAAGATCACACAAGATGTTAATTTCATAAATATCCCCACATACATCATGCTATGCCATGCTGAATTCTGGTGAACAACTCAGAAAGGTTCTTTTTAATAAAAGAACAGCAACTGGTCACATAGTTGTAATCAGCGAAGCTTACGTTTTTAACACATTACAGACCCTATTTTTTTTTGTTTTTGAGGCGAGGGAAAATGCTTAACCGATTTACGCACAAACTGGGTCGTTGCTAGGGGAACGACACGCGTCGGTCGGGGGCGATAACTCTGCAGCAATAGTATGCTCTTGGCAGTGCTCCGTCCGCGATCGACGTCACAGGAAGTGTGGAAGACTCCGAGCGTTGCTGCACGAGCGAGCAACCCCAATACCCACTAAAAACCCCCTCCTCCCTGTCGACCTGTCTGTTTGTTTGTGTTGGAAAGGCTGAGATTTAGAACATAGTTACGCCCAGCCGATCCAGCGCAATAAAGTGCCTGGAGTGTGCCCTGGGAGAACACACCCCACTTCGTTGTGCGGGGGTAGAAGGTCCTTTGCTCTCCTAGCAAGCTAAAGGCCCCCCGCGGTAAACGGAACCTAACTCAGGGAGGGAAGTAATGCGCGTACCTGCCTCTCCGGGTGCCAGCTGAAGGCCGGCGACCTCGAGAAGACGCATTAGCACGCGCTGCAGGACTTCTCTCCCTATCGCGTTCTGCGGCCTCCTTAAGTGACATTACTGTCTACATTACAGACACTAACTTTAACACTCGACGAGCACTTTAAGAACACCTCGCCATCCCTCCAACAGTTTAAGAAACTTAGCATATTGGCACAACCGATAGCGGATTGAAGTCATTGATAAACTACTTTAATTAAAGGGTTATGCATGACAAGAATTTAATACATTATTGTTTAAATATTTCAAATAATATTTTATATAAGATATTGTATAAAATATTATACTTAAAGTTTTATATGCAATAAAATAAGCCGAACACAGAATAAATCTATCGGGTCTGCCAACATGGAAACAAAATGTAGTGAATACCGTCTATATACAATTTAAGACATTTTGAATTATAATCTACACAATTATCACATTATACAAAAGATAAATATTGTAACAAAATTATTGTAAATTACAGACAACTACTCTATACACTTCATTCGCTAAACACAGATTTGTAAAAATATAACAGTACTATTCTGTATAGCGACTGGTCGATTTTTAATAAATGCAGGAACTGAGAAATTATAGGAACTCCTGACACCGGGCGGCCTGTCGTAAGATTAAAATTAAGACAACCCACTAATAGGTGGTAAAGCATATTACACGAATAAATGAGTATCACCCCTGACCCAAAGTATGTCGCCACAGGAACCTTGAGTTTTGTTCCGACATGAGGAATCGTAATTATTATTCAGCATTAGCACTATAAATTGTATAAATCTAGCACATTATTAGTTTTAAATGTCCATAGACGATTGTAAGCTACATATGTGGCAGGATACAGCGTCTACCTATTTGCTTATCATTATGGACATCATATTCAAACCTGTATGGTTTAGAAATAAGAGGGTATGTTCGGTCCTAGCCTAGTGAAGTAAGTAGAACGTCATTCCATGAATTTTGCTGTCTACCCTCTTTCTGTTTGAGGCGAAGGCCAATGCACAGCAGGGTAGGGGCAGCCATTTTGGACACTGGCAATCATCGATCAACGTTTAGAAATAAGAGGGTATGTTGTGTTGCGCTGTTACTTTTCTAAATCCGATCCACTTGTTGTGATCTGATACTTTAACTTCTTAATTTATAAAACTTATCATCTTGGTGTGATTACTGGCCGTGCCAAGAACATTTGCTATGCGTAAAACTTTGTACTTCAAGTGTTAGCTCCAAAGTGGAATTTAGTGCCGTGTGCTGTTCCTGCGTGCAACCTGAACCGAGCCCGGAGAGGGCGGATCTCAAGGTTGGTGGAGCTTCTACTTTTCTAGTGCAAGCATTTCGGTCATATCTCTCTCATACAGTCCATAATAAATTGAAGCAGTTTATTATCAGAGGGCTATAGCGCCCCACCGGGTACATAACAAAATTAACTATTAACTTTAAACGGAAACATGACAAGGACAACTGTTCTACTAAATACGCTTTGACGAGCTTATATACTAATCTCGAGTGTGTAAAGAAAATTTAAGTCGACTCCGTGACACTCTTGTTTGAGTAATGGTCACGTAAGGCCCCTTCTCCAGTGCAGTGCTTATATTGCTGGATACCTGCCGTATATTTTGGACCCCTTTATTAAAGGGTATAATTTTAACAACACTGATATTTTCTGGTACTTACGCTCACGTATGGAAGCGAGAGCTGGGTATGGAAGAGAGAGCATGAAAGTAGAGTAAACGCGGTCGAGATGCGAGCACTGCGCAAAATCTGCGGAGTGACGCTCGCGGACCGCGCTCGTAATACCGAAGTAAGAAAGAGAGTTGCTCTGAAAGAGAGCGTCGGGGTGAAGGTAAGGAAAGGAATGCTCCGGTGGTTCGGGCATGTGGAAAGAATGACTAAACATATATGCAATGCAAAAGTGGATGGATGCAGAAGTCGTGGAAGGCCACGACACACCTTCCATGATCAAATTGATCGTGTACTAGCGGAAGGTGATGTCAGGAGCCTTAAGAACGACGAGCGTGCATGACAAGAGTTATGAATGTCAAAGAAGCAAGTGAGGTGTGTAAGAATGGGCGTAAATGGCGCTCTGTTGTTCGTGCCTACCCCGCAAGGGAACTGGCGTGAAGTTATGTATGTATGTACTGAAATTTTCATATTTCGGAATTTATAAATAATCTAAAAATAGTAACAGACTAGCTGACCCGGCAAACCTCGTACCGCCTCAGAATCAATAAATAAAAAAACGTTGATTTCTGAACGACGGGACGAACATCAAATGTTTGACATTCAAAACCAAATAGATGAAAGAAACTTCACTTTTAAATTTAATTTGATTTCTGAACGACTTTTAAATTTAATTAATTTCTAAACGACGGGACGAACATCAAATGTTTGACAGGTAGGAATAGTTTGTAAGGGAAAATGAAATTGTTGTTTTTACTATATTCCAAGCATTTTTCTCGTATTTACTCACCGTTTACACCTTCCCTGGACTTCCACAAATAATTCAAAATCAAAATTAGCCAAATCGGTCCAGCCGTTCTCGAGTTTTAGTGAGACTAACGAACAGCAATTGATTTATATATGTATACCTATAGATAGATAGCCCATTATATCTACATTAAACTACATACGTTGTTGTTTTTTTATGTTTTACTTAGTACTGACTTCAAGATGTTGTAGAAAGAAGTCGAACTAGAAGTTTTGAACGGGACAAATGAAATGACGCTCAACGCCTCACCGGCCTCATCGCTTCAAACGCACTGCCGCGGTACAAACCATATAAATCTCGCCTCATTTGAAGTGATAGATCGTACTAGTTCAGTACAAAATGTCATGTTACTCTTATACTCATTTTAAAATCGGGTCCTACACCAATGGTCCTCAAACTATTTCGTCTCGTAGACCCCTTACCAATTCTTACTGCGTTCAGTGGATTCTATCTTTTTAAACGACTTCAAAAAAAGGAGGTTCATCGTGTTAAAACATTATCAGCCATAACGTTTCTGGTGTTTGAACCGATTTTGACAATTTTTTTCGCCTTGGTTTCAGTATAATTTCTTGTTGGTCTCATATAAACTTCTTTTGTATGTACAAACGCATGCTATCATATTCCATTATTCTACATACATACATACATAACTTCACGCCAGTTCCCTTGCGGGGTAGGCACGAACAACAGAGTGCTATTTAGGCTTATTCTTACACACCTCACTTGCCTCTTTGACATTCATAACTCTTGTCATGCAAGCTCGTCTGTTCTTAAGGCTCCTGATATCACCTTCTGCTAGTAGACGATCAATTTGATCATGGAATGTGTGTCGTGGCCTTCCACGACTTCTGCAGCCATCCACATTATTCTATTTATAGAAATGAAAAAATATCGTCTCGACTTTCTTAAATGGAATTCACTATTATGGACCCCTATTTCCAACTCGCGGACCCCCTGATTTTATTTTCACAGACGTGCATCAAATCAGATCAAATCATTTATTTGCTTAAAAACGTAATTAGTACAAACATGAGATGATAATATGTTATTTTATGTTTCACATGTTTTTGCCCTTTCAGGCATGCAACTAGTAATTAAGTTGAAAATCAACTAATTAACCAAAACTGACTGTAATCCACTCAATCCACAGACATTAATTTAACTTTTTTTTTATAGAATTATACAGTAATTATAGATAATCTGTGAAGTGCAGTGTTATTCCATATATAACACAATGTCAAAAATGTAAAAATTTAATATTAGAATAATAAGGTTTGTCAAAGTAAATTAAGTATTAGTACATTAAAAAGATATTTATTTACACGACGGATTGTGAGGCCTTTTTGCCAGGAGGTAGGGTACTTGCCCGTCTGGATGGCTACCACCTAGGGTTGCCAGATAGTAACTTATCAAATCCGGGACAATTCTAGAAAAACAATGTCGAGTCGTGGACATAGTAGAAAATATCACATATTTTTTTTATTTTCAAAGGATTCATATTTGTATTTGAAAAGAAAAATGCCGTTTATTTTCAAATACATACTTTTATTAGATAGAATCCGGGACAATAAGCGCTAATCACTGCACACGGGATATGAGGCAAAATTCCGGGGCATTCCCGGATTTCCCGGCGGTCTGATAAGCCTACTACCACCCCTGGTCGCGGACCCCTTGAAGTGCGATATAGATACCCAGGGTTCTATATGGACCACTTTGGGGACCTATCGCCTGTCCCTATTAACAGAGTCAGATCTGCAAATCAGCAACTTTACAGGAGAGCGCTCTGAACTTTGAATTGCTTATATTTTTTTTACTACAAGAATTAAATTTTCAAAAAAAATATTATATGTTAATATATGTTCGAGAGCTTATTTGCAATGCAATTAAATAACATTTTTACTTATTTAAATGTTTGAAAAGCTAGTAATGGCTTTGTTATCCGTACGTGGGTCATCATGATTTGTCGGATCTGTCACATCCAACAAAGTTACATGAACAAACATATTTATTCTTTGTAAGAAGTGCCACATACAACATTGTCATTAGTAAATCCTGTTTAAGTTTATGTTGTATTTAAATTGATATTATAAATTAAATCCAATTTTTAATAAATTTGTTTCACAAATAACAAATAATCAAACATAACTGACAATTTAGGGACAAAATGAAAACAATCTTTGCCATAAAATTTGTTAAAATCATTAATTATAAAGTCTACCTGTATGAATGGCACTTAATAATCGCATTTCAGGTTTCATTAGCTTAGATAATCAGTCTTAGTAATTTCTTTCTCACAAAAATATACCCCGCATACCCCCCTCGCGCCCCGCTAATAACGTCGGGAGTTAACATTCGTCATTGTTAATGGGAGATGGTGGCATATATGACATTGTTAATGTGGCTAATTTAAAAACTATTAGGAAAAATTACCTTTTTGTTGCTGCTATTGAAAAACAATGCTTTTTTTAGGGTCATTAGTGAAATAAAACCAAAATGTCGAAAATTGAATATCCTACATTGTTAATAGGGACAGGCGTTATGTCCTACACGGTACAAGACTTTCTTCTATGGCATGACGAGGACTTTATAATCAAAATGTCCAAAAAATGTGGAACGCTTCACGATTTTGCGTGTCATCCTTGCGCAGGGGCCATGCTAATCTTCTCTGTATCGTTCCAATTTTAGTATATGTACTGCCGAAGCAAGTACACTAAGCCTATTGTGAAAATTGTATATATACTAAGCAAAGTTTTAAAAGTTCTTGTGCGATGTAGATATTTCTTAAATAACATTAACAATTATTCTTATTATTTAAATTTCAATAATTAAAATAATAGTGTATACAATTTAGGATATATTGAAGTAATTTTTCTAATGTTTTTGTTTGTTTTCATTATTTTAAAATTAAAAACACGTTCCGCCAGAAACAAAAGTTGTACAGCGCCATCTATGTATATATGAGAAAACTATACGTAAATGTTTATTCTTTCTATGCCTTATTGAGGCTATTATTAAGCCAATATTTAACTATTTAAAGACACAAAATGATAATTGGGAATGGTATAAAGTAGCCAGGCCATTGATATATTAAATAGTATATATTTTAGGCATTGTCGCCCTCCGGTGGTTCGGGCATGTGGAAAGAATGCATGATGAAAGAATGACTAAACAGATATACAATGCAAAAGTGGATGGATGCAGAAGTCGTGGAAGGCCACGACACACCTTCCATGATCAAATTGATTGTGTACTAGCAGAAGGTGATGTCAGGAGCCTTAAGAACAGACGAGTGTGCATGACAAGAGTTATGAATGTCAAAGAGGCAAGTGAGGTGTGTAAGAATAAGCCTAAATGGCACTCTGTTGTTCGTGCCTACCCCGCAAGGGAGCTGGCGTGAAGTTATGTATGTATGTATGTATTGTCGCTTTTCTTCGCTTGTTACTGTTATAATAAGCGCCATCTGTGTATTACACGTAGAACTAATATAAAATTTGGTCAGGTTGCTAGGCGTCCACTAAGCGCGGGTCGACCACATTCCCGCGTGTCTCGAAGCGCAGCACTTCTTTGCACTGCATTTATATATTGTGTGAATGTACATATTATAGAATAACAGATAAATTATTGCGATACAACATTTTTTTTAAATAAACAAGTTTTCGTTAAGTAATTACTATTAGGGCTCGTCGCCTTTCCTTTGTTCTGTGAGATAGTTCGTCGTAAAATACATAGATGGCATTTAGACCAAGCGCTTACTACGCCATCTGAAGCATACACAGATGAATTATAAACCATTTTTCTTCCTTAAACTGTCTTGCTTTAATTGTTATTTTTATTATGGCCGCTCGTTTGTTCTGTGAAATAGTTCTTCGTAAATCACATAGATGGCATTTAAACTAAGCGCTTACTACGCCATCTGAAGCCTATACAGATGAATTACAAACTATTTTTTCCATTATTCTGTCTAGTAAGCAATATTGGCTATTGCTTGGCTTTGGTTTCCTATTCAATTTATTACACTTTGCACAGTAATTCACAGTATGCAACTAACTATCCGATGTCATCATTGGTTCACATGCTCTTCTTTAAGACGTCGTGCTGACGCTTTGGTAAATTCTCAAATCTCATTCCATGTATTTTTATAATCGTTGCTTTTAATCATAATTACATCGTCTTTCAAACGCAGAATGTTTTTTTTTATTGCAGGAGATCAGCAGACAGGCACGCGGCCCACTTGATGGAAAGCGGTTGCCATCGCCTATGGACATTTGCAACACCAAACTTGCTACAGATGCGCTGCTGCTCTCTTAAGGGAAACTGGAATTTGGTTACTAATGCCGGAACACAACTCAAGGTTGTTATGGCGACATACTTTAGACCAGGGTTGGTAGCCATCCAGTCGGGCAAATGCCTACCACCTGACTATGGGTTCCTGCACGGATAAGAATGTGTTATGACATTGATGGCCGGTTCCTAAATCTTACCAACCGTTCATTTGCCTTACTATCGGTTAAAAGTAATAAGGTAGGCCCAGTGAATGAATAGTATGATACAGGATCCGGCCATAAATTGATATCAATGATATTTCGCGAACAAAATGCTACCTACTAACATATTTCTCCATACTTCCTCCAGCGTCTGAAGCGCTTAAAATACAGCTAGATTTATGTTCACATTAATGTACCTCTCGCATGAACATAAGAATTTGGACGTGACTTGATTGCTGTAACGGCAGTGAGGTATAATATGTCGGAGGATTTAGTAAATTATGACCGTATTTTACGGCACAATGGGAGGGATGCTATCATAAAATAAACTGAGTTGTGTATGTTCGTAAATAAGCTAGTTTCATTTAGAACGGCAGATAAACCAACTTTGACGAAACTCTGTTATGGAATGAATGAATGAATGAACGAATGAATGAAGGAAATCTTTATTTGTAGAAATACAAGTAATAATCGAAGACGTGAGTGGATGAAGGTGATATGTCGCATATTCGGTTTTTTGCTTTTTTTTTGCGTAGATGAAGGTGATAAGTCGATACCAAATGACTACAGACCTTATACCATTGATATAAGGCACATTAAAAAAAAAACAGAAAGTTGAAAAAGGTGAAAGGCGACTTATTTAAAAAAATAAAAGTAAAACTTTTATCTCGATTTACTCAAAATTGGAATTATGCAGTATTTGACCTAAACATGGTCATACAAATATTTAAATACATGTCAATTTAAACAATTATAACGTATCTAACTTTATGAACTAGTTTTGATTTGTTATATATTAAATACAGAGATAAAAGAATGTCAAAAATATAGAATAAATTAAATGACAGAGATAAAAATATAAATATTAGGTCGTCAAATTATAAATATTTATAATTTGACGGCCTCTGTGGTTGAGCGGGCTAAGCCTTTGCCGGCCTATCTCACTGCAACGCAGAGGCTCCGGGTTCGATTCCTGGTATAGTAAATTTCGGAAACGTATTTTCTCCGTTATTTACTATGGTCTGGGTGTCTGGGATCGGCCCCAGAGTAGTCCGTTGTATATTACCCATAACACAAGCGTAACTTGCTTAATTTGGGGATATACAATATGGGTGTTTGTCTGCCGATTAAAAAAAAAAAATATAATCATTTACCTAATAAAATCCCTAATGTCATAAAAACACTTTTCCATCGGCCATGAATGTAATTTTAATTTAAATTTTCTTGTTGGCAACTCTCTTATTGTTATAGGTATCGAATTAAAGACTTTTATGATCATCACTTGACAGTTTTTTTGTCTTAACGTAGTGTTGCAGATAGGTGTTACTAGTCTCATACTAGTAGTAGGAGTCGTTAAAATTGGAATCTGTTGATAAAACAGATATATAAATAATTATAATATAATTGATCGTGTACTCGCAGAAGGTGATGTCAGGAGCCTTAAGAACAGACGAGCTTGCATGACAAGAGTTATGAATGTCAAAGAGGCAAGTAAGGTGTGTAAGAATAAGCCTAAATGGCACTCTGTCGTTCGTGCCTACCCCGCAAGGGAACTGGCGTGAAGTTATGTATGTATGTATGTATGTATAATATAATATTTTCTTAAGTTTTAGCGACTTGTATACATAATAAAACTACGTTTAAACGGTTTTAAGCGCGGTAATTTTATTTGATTTTGGTTTTTCCCACGTTTCGGCCACTTTTCAGTGGCCGTGATCACGGAAGACAAATATGTCAAGTGTCAACGAGTATTGTTAAAATTTTATTTAGCCTACCGCCAACTTGTTAATTTTAATTTTGTTTATGGTTATTATTTACTCTATGGGAGCGTAATCTAATTTACTACCGCTTCGCAGCATGTTATGGCTTGAAGAGAAGAAGCGGCGCAAGAAACTTTTCAGCAAACATGCCTAGCTCTAATAATTTTGTATAATATTAAAATGACTTTTCCCAGACCCCTAGTACCATTAGCAGTTCACCACAATAGCCCGGTACTTTTAGTCCTCACTTCCCACAATAGTCCTACACTGGCCGGGGCTTGTCCTTGGGTGCATTACTATATGGTGTGGACAGGGACAATCGCCGGTCAGTGTCACGCCACATTTACATTAAATTTGTCAAACGGCCTCTACTTGTTGGCCTTCCCATGGCCCCACGCAAGCCCCCAAAATGTCCTGGCCATTTTTATGGCCCGTGGTCTTGAAAGACATACAGACTAATAAAAAAAAATAGAAATAGAAAGACAATAGAATCAAAATAAGTTCTAAATTGGACCCAGTCCCAGCACAATGCTAGCCAACAAGGACTAGCGCTGTTCTTCCGTCTGGGACCAGAAAGTGAAGTCACGGAAACCATACAGCACATATAACAACAACATTATATACAATACTAGCCGTGCCCGCGACGTCGTCCGCGTGGAATTTGTTTTCAAAACCCCCCGATTTTGAAACATTCTTCATTGGTGCTCCGCTCCTATTGGTCTTAGCGTGATGATATATAGCCTATAGCCTTCCTCGATAAATGGGCTATCTAACACTGAAAGAAGAAAATACATTTATTAAAATAACTTATGTATTTTGAAATATATTATTGTACATGTGTATATATATGTATGACTATACATACATAACTTCACGTCAGTTCCCTTGCGGGGTAGGCACGAACAACAGAACGCCATTTAGGCTTATTCTTACACACCTCACTTGCTTCTTTGACATTCATAGCTCTTGTCATGCACGCTCGTCTCTTCTTAAGGCTCCTGACATCACTTCATGCTTATGTATGACTATACTATGTATATATATATATATATATGTATGTATTTGTATATTAATTTCTTAACTCAGTTGGAGTATTTATGTATCTATTGCATTTTTCCTGCACCACCTACATCGCCTGATTCAAAGTTCTTTGATTTAGGTTGCCTGGAAGAGATCGCTTTGAGCGATAAGGCCGCCTATTGTATCGCCTAGCAAAATATTGTAAATATAGCCTGTTTTTTGTAATTGTATATTTTGGTGTGCAATAAAGTGTTCTCTCTCTCTCTCTCTCTAAGTTTAAAAATATGTTACGGAGATTTTCTATTTTCCTATACTTACAATAAAAAACTTATAGTACACAACGCGGTGCTGGTACCTACGCTCACGTATGGAAGCGAGAGTTGGGTATGGAAGAAAGAGAATGAAAGTAGAGTAAACGCGGTCGAGATGCGAGCACTGCGCAAAATCTGCGGAGTGACGCTTGCGGACCGCGTTCGTAATACCGAAATAAGAAAGACAGTTGGTCTGAAAGAAAGTGTCGGGGTGAAGGTAAGGAAAGGAATGCTCCGGTGGTTCGGACATGTAGAAAGAATGCATGATGAAAGAATGAATAAACAGATATACAATGCAAAAGTGGATGGATGCAGAAGTCGTGGAAGGCCACGACACACTTTCCATGATCAAATTGATCGTATACTAGCAGAAGGTGATATTAGGAGCCTTAAGAACAGACGAGCGTGCATGACAAGAGTTATGAATGTCAAAGAAGCAAGTGAGGTGTGTAAGAATAAGCCTAAATGGCGCTCTGTTATTCGTGCCTACCCCGCAAGGGAACTGGCGTGAAGTTATGTATGTATGTGCAATAAAAAAGGACTGTTTGGGCCTACCGTCACTGAGGCGCGTGTTACGAATTACATTTGTTATAAGCGTTTGTAATTTCTTCTACGCCTCATGCCCGCTTTTCTTCCATGCCTCTTTAGAACCATTCATTGTGCGTAGGCTGCCTCTTAGGTACTTAGCACAATATTATTAAAAAGAAAAATAAAGCCAACAGCAAAGAACCCCTTTACCAAAAGCAAAGTTTGTTGCCGTTGATGACAAAAGTTTTTCGTTTAAGTCATTTCCAAATATTATTCAACATTTTCTTCCTAACATAAATCTTGTAACTTCATCACTTCAGTTCGAACGGAAAATTGAAGAACAAGTTCGGAGGGTTTCATATATAGAGAAAGTTGTTAGATGTTTTGCGGAGACTACTGAGAAAGCGTATACTTCCTTGTTCACAACTTTGTTTGTGTGGTTTCTAGTGTGTTCCGCAGTAGTCTTGAGCTTAAGCGCTCGTACAAGTGAACGCTCCTTTCTAATACAATTCCGTCACTGAACTAGTTCACCTTAAGAGCGACACACCTGCCGAAAGTAAAGCGCCGAAAGTTCGGCTAAACACGCTCGCAGGGTTTAATTTTATTTATTTGGTTTACCAACAATTACTTGCACTAATACTAAGGATGTACATAGCTTTATAATTAAAAAAAACATGACAAATGCAGTAATTAATTCTAGGCAAACACTACATGCAATTTGATATTTTGTAGTTTGATAAATTATAATATGATTAATTTAAAGAAGAAAAGAATATAAGGATTTAATAGTTATTAAGTTTCAAACATATAAAATATAAAGAAATTTTAAAAAAGAGAAGGTAATTAGTAATGTGAGATGCAATAATTCGACGAAATTTATTTTTTGGAACTGGACCCAGCTGAATAGCCGCAGATGGCTGTTTCAGCGATACCGGACTTTGGGGGCTTCACGACTCCGTGGGAGCGGAGGCGTTCGGCCCGGGAGCAGCACGCTCGAGGAGGCACCTCCTGTGAGGTTCGACCTCGGCTCGACCGCTGCGGGGGATTGACTCTATATTGGGAATTAGCCGTTAAAGGCTGAAAGAGCTAAGCCAACAGGCTGAAATGATTGTTTTTTGGGGACCAATTATCGACTCCGCCGGCGGAGCCGATCCTAGTCTATCGTTACTACCGCTTCGCAACGTGTTATAGCTGGAGGAGAAGAAGCGGCGGAAGAAACTCTCCAGCAACACGCCTATGCTAATCGTGTATGGCTACTTGTGTCTGTATTGAGTGTGTGAGATTGGTGGGGTCTTACCTTTGTGTAAGAGGATCCGAGCCGGGGGCTCTCCGGCGTCTGTTCTGTCTGCGTCTGTTATGCCAGGCTGATGTTCTGAGCCTCGGGGGGTTCATGATCGCGAGGAGACGGGTGATTTTATCGGGCTCGTCAATGAGTACATTGCGAGGGCGACGATTTCTCATGGGAGCGTTCGGTGTGGGTTTATAGTTGACCGTTTCCGTCACCAGAGGGTTCGGGTGATGGGGGGCGAGGTCAAAGAATCTGCGCGATAGAGTGACTATATAATCTTTGATGGAGGGAAGCTCCAGATCGCGATGCAGGTCGGCGAGCCGCATATAGCGCGGGGCGTCGACTGCAGCACGCATAAAATGATTCTGGATTCTTTGCAGTCTCCAGATGTTTGTTTCGCTGGCGTGGCCGAAGACCACACTCGCATAGGTCATGATGGGGCGGATGCAAGTTTTGTATAGAGTCACCTTATTTCTAAGGCTCATCTTACTCTTCTTGCATATCAACGGATAGAGTCGGCCTAGGATCCAGTATGCTCTGTTCCCGGCCGCTCTGGTGTGCTTGTGGAAGTACAAGCCTTTATCGAGAGTTACACCAAGATATTTGACTTCGTTAACCCAGGGGATAACTCCGTCGTATAGCTTGATGGGCATAAGTTGGTTGGTGGGGCGAGTATTGGGTGAGAGAGAGCGACGAGAGAACATGATGGCTGCGCTCTTCTCGGGGTTCACTTCAATCCTCCATCTACGGAACCAGTCGCCTAGTTCCTTGATGGCGGCGTTGAGGTGACTGCAGATTCTGTATCTGCTGGGGTCGCTAATGAATATGGCGGTGTCATCCGCATATAGGGCTAGCTCGGTATGGGGGTGCCGTGGCATGTCGCTGGTGTACAGCGAGAAAAGTAAGGGGGAGAGCGCGGAGCCCTGAGGGACTCCCGCTGAGATGGAATGAGAGGAGGATCTAGTGCCCTCCACTCGGAATCTGAATCTACGGTCTTTGAGGAAGTCCCGTAGAATGAGTACGAGTCGGTCCGGCACACCGAGTTGATACAGCTTGTATATCAGCCCGTTGTGCCAGACCTTATCGAAGGCTTTGGCGACGTCGAAGAATACTGCGCCTGTCGGCCAGAATCTTCGTCCGCCGCGTTGAAAGTGGGAGAGGACGTGCTCCGTGATGCGGAGCACTTGCTGTGGACAAGAGTGTCTAGCTCTAAAGCCAAACTGCTCAGGGGGGATGAGATTATTGCTGAAGGCAAAATCTCTCAGTCTTGTGAGAAGGACTCGCTCATACAGTTTACCCAGCGAGCTGAGTAGACTGATGGGGCGGTAACTAGAGGGCTTTGAGGCCGGTTTGCCTGGTTTGCGGATACCGATGACCTCCGCTTCTTTCCAGGTCTTTGGAAATTGGCAATTATTTATGGCAGCATTGAAGATGCTTACCATAATTAAGATAAGTTGGGCGGGGAGGATTTTTAAAAGTTTATGGCTGATTCCATCATTGCCTGGGGCCTTGCGGGGCTTTAGGGCTTTGATGAAATCCTGTACTTCCTCAACCGTGACCGGTTCGAGTGTGGTTTCGGCCGGGAGGGAGGACCGATATTCGACCTCGGCGTCTACCTCCGATAGGTGAGACGGGTCGTTATTGGCAATATTGGGGGAGCATTGGAGCTCGAGACTTTCGGCGAGACATTCTGCCTTTTCGTCGTCATCAAACGCTTTGGTGTTATCGGGTCTCTCGAGGGGTGGCATGCTCGAGAGGGTTTCTGCTTTCAGAGATCTCGCCAGCTGCCAGTAAGCCTGGTGAGTTGGGGAGATCTCCTCCAGCAGTCGGTCCCAACGTTGGTTCCTGACCTCCTGGACACGGAGTCTGACCTGGCGTTGGAGTGCCCTGTATTGGGCTTTATTATCTGGGGAGGGGAAGCTGCCGTAGGCTCTGAATGCTGCCCTCTTGTCCCTCATCAGATCTCTGACGTCGTCCGGGAGTGGCAGTCGGTGGTCCTCGAGAGGTACCTGCCGAGTGGACTCCCGTACCACGCTCTGGAGGTGGCTGGTGAGGGCTTCGATGGCAACATCGTTGTCCTGGGCTGAGTTAATCGGGTCCGGGATCCGGTCCAAGTCCGGGGAGCTTGTCGTTGCGAGCAAGTCCCGGACTTTGGCCCAATCTATGATGGGTTTCGTCGGTGGCGTCGAGTCAGTCGGGGGGCCTAACTGAAGTACGACCGGCAAGTGGTCGGAGTCAATGTCATCCCGTGTTTCGATAGAGCGGAACTGAAGGGAGACTCCCTTCAGCAGCGCTATGTCGAGAACGCTCGGGTGTTGTACGTCCGGTCTGTCAGGGTATCTGGTGGGGGTCAAGGGGGCTAAAATGCCAAAGAGGAGCCTGTCCGAGAGGCGGAGAAGCTCCCTTCCTTTGGGATTTTCAATTGGACAATTCCAAGAGGGATGTTTACAGTTTAGGTCCCCGGCTATTATAACCGCGGGACCCAGACTAAATAGGGCGTTGAGATCGTCTTCCAGGATGGGCTTCTGACATTTTAAGTATGCTGAAACTATGATGATGGGCTGATGGCCTGTCATCGATAGTTTGCATGCGGAGACTTCTAGTTCCTCTAGAGGGGGGGTATCGATGGGGATGCAGTGCAAGGACCGCTTGTAGTAGATAAGTGTCCCTCCGCCATGGGAGGTTAACCTATCGTGCCTGATCAGGTTGTAATTAGCGATTCGGGGATCTCTAATACTCGGCTTTAAGAAAGTCTCTTGCACTAAGAGAATGTCTATGTTATCGGTGACCAGGAAGTCGTGAACCAAGTCGCGCTGATTTCTAAGTCCGTTGGCGTTATATGTAGCCAAAGTCAATGAGCGGGGTTTTTCCCTACTTGTGGTAGCCATTGGGAGGTTAAATTAGGGAGTGTCGTCATAAAGGATCTTCATCAGCGTTCCGTGCTCCATGAAGAGCCGCAGACGAGCCTTTAAGGTAGTGGCGGTTTCGAGTTTCCTCGCTAAGGTTGTTACCTCATCCAGGTTGAAGGGCAGCGACCTGGCAAACTGTGTTACCAGGGCGAGGTCCCTCGAGATGGAGGAGGGAGCACCTGTGGGAGCCGGCAGTGTGGCGGGTTGAGGTTGAGGTTGAGGTTGGGGCCTCATAAGGGGCATCGGGGCTCTGGCCTGGGTAGGCAGGGCGGGAAAACCTGTCCAAGCGTTGAACGCCGGGAGAGGTGCAGGCACGAATGCCCGACGTTTGGGGGCGGCCTTGGGGGCTGGGGGAGAACGCTTGGCGTTCTTTTTGAATTTGGGGGCGGCCGGGCACCCGCGGTAGTTAGCGGGGTGTCCGGTTTGTCCGCAGAGAATGCAGGCCGGAGGGTCGGGGGAGTCCCGAGTTCGCGCGCAGTCACTGGTCCCGTGATCCCCGAGGCACTTGACGCATCTCGGGCGGGAGTGGCAGTGATTTGCCGAATGGCCATATAGCTGGCAGCGGTGGCATTGCCGGGGGGTCTGATTATTATAAGGCCGCTCGAAGCGGAGATTGGTAAGACCGCAGACGCTCTTCAGGTTGAAGATTGCCTTACCTCGGTCCGAACGGTCAAGGATAACGAGCACCATGTTGTATGGTGTCCGGTCTGAGTTACCTTTGTGCATGCGGTGAACCTCATGCACAGGGAGGTTTTGGGCTTGGAGGTCCTCCAAGATGTAGGAGGTTTCAAGCTCCTGGGACAGGCCGCGTACGACAACGCGGAGGCGCTTCTCTTCCTCGAGAGCGTAAGTGTAGTAATTGACATTTCTGTCAATTAAGATGCGGGTAAGGGCGCGATGGTCGGCCGGGGTCTGAAGGACGACTTTAATGCCGTGCTGGATGTCACGTGCCTCTTTCAGCACGATGTTATGGGCGGGGAGAGAGGAGAGTACATCTCTCCAGAGATGTTTATCTCTGATTATCAGAGGGGGCGGTAGCCGTTCGCGGCGGGGCTGGCTGTCGGCCTTGGTTTTGGCCTGTTTGGGCTCCTTGTCAACGTGGCCTTGAGGCGAGCTGTTAAGCAGTCGCTTCTTGGCCTTCCGGTTCGTGACGACTTGGAAGCCGTCATCATCGTCACCGGTTTGGGTGGAGGGGTCGATCTCCATGTCGCTTTCAGACGCGGCTGAAGCGACAGTGGGAGATTCGGTAATGGCGGGGGCGGGGGTGGGTGCGGGCGCGGCCGCGGTAGGGGTGGCCGAGGTGGCCGTTGGGGTTTTAGCCTGAGTGGCTATTGGGATCGCGGGGGCCTTAGGGGCCACGGGGGCAGCGGCTTTAGGAGCCTTGGACGATCCGGCCTTAGGGGCCTTGGGGGGTGGCGCGGAAGACGCGGCTTTCGCGGGGGTCGCGGTGGCTGTCGGAGATGGAGGGATTATCTCCATCATGGGGAGAAATTCCTTCATCTCCTGGCAGTACCATGTTTTGAGAGTCGGGTCGCGGCTCTCAAGCAAGCGGAGGGTCTGAACCCACCAATCCTTTGGGGTAGCCATCCCTCAGGCGGGAGCAGCCTGAGGGATATGTGTAAATTGTGAAGACCTAGTCCCCCTGCCGGGTGAAGGCAGGGGGGTGCGCCCTATGGTGAGCCCTAAGCTTGTAGCCCCTTTGCCGATCTTATTGTGCAAAGGGGTCCCTAACTGTTTTGTGGGTAGGCAGAACCACAAAAGATAGGAAAAAAGGAGGAGGTCACCTAGGACGGATTTGGAGATGCCTGGGGTCGGCAAGGGTACTCCCCCTGTGCCGGTGGTTCCACGCCCGTCCGGGTTTGCCGTTTCCCTGAAGGGGAACCGGCGGGCGCCCGGGTCACGCCCCAGCTAGGTTCGTTAACACCGTTAGGTATCCCCTAGCTGACCTAGTGGTAATTAAAATTGAGTAAACAATTAAAATTACCACGAGGGTTCGCGCAAACGAACTACGCGGGTGTGGGGTGGAAACAACCCCGCGTCAGAGCGCAATGAAAATTGCGATGACGCAACCTTGTGTGTATATACCTAGTGTGTATATATTGACCAGCCTACTAATAGTGTGCGATACTTGATCGACCGAAAAAACCGAATATCGGGTGGGCGAGCCAGAATGACGTCACAGAGTGCGGACACGTCCGCCTAGCGTGTGAAATGCCGTGTCAGGTGCGCCACACTGGCGGCATTCCGGGGAAGGCAAGCAGCCCACAATGTGACACATACTTATCGAAACACCCGTGTCCGGTAAGTATCTGTGTCATAACTGTACAGCGCTTTTGAGACGGATTACCCAGCCGCCGAATTTTCAGCGACATGCTTTCGACAGGTGTTGTTACAGATATAGTACTATTTGCTCATTAGAACTTTTCGGTCTTGTTTATTAACAGTCGAAACACGGTTCCTAACACATGCTCATCGTTTGAAAATAAGTCGATTAACGTTTAAGAATGTGAAACGATTCTTTTAGTACAGTGTAGTGAACCGGTTCCTAATAGTACATCGTTCATGAACTACACAACACTATTTCGTAACTTTCATTACCTTTCTTTTGGTAATGTTTTACTGATTTGTCTTCGACGTTCTGAGATTCTTGAATACATAACGTTATATTTTTTTAAATTGTTTTGAAGCGGACCAAAAGATAGATAGATAACACTTTATTGCTCACCAAAATAAACAAATACAAATCAAAATGTATAATTACAATACTTCTTAGCAAAACAACAGGCGGCTTTATCGCTAAGAGCGATCTCTTCTAGGCAACCTGGCTTAAAAGAAATTCTTAACTAATCTGGCGATGTAGGTGAAGCAGAAAAAAGATAGGACTGTACAATTTAAATATACATACTTACACTAATTTATAAATTTAATACATATATTAAAAAAATATATAATAGTAATATATATACGTATACATAAAATAATTTAAAATTTTATCCGTCCAGGAACGGAGAAAGAATACAATTTTTTGCGGCCGGGCGGCCTGTCGTAAGAGGCGACTTAACAACCCACAACCAGGTGGTAGGGCATTTGCCCGACTGGATGGCTACCACCCCTGGTCTAAAGTATGTCGCCATAACAACCTTGAGTTGTGTTCCGGCATTAGTGACCAGGTTACAGTCTCCCTTAAGAGAGCAGCAGCGTATTTGTAGCAACTTTGGTGTTGCAAATGTCCATAGGCGATAGTAACCGCTTCCCATCAAGTGGGCCGTCTGCCTGTCTGCTGATCTCCTGCAATAAAAAATAATAATAATTTAAATAAATACATTTGTTAACATTATATGTGACAAGCATTTGATATATTACAATAGATAAATAAGTAAATGTTTAATATATTAGACATATTATATTTAGAGACAGATAGTACTGTCTAAGTGAGTTCCGAAATGTAGGTAATGTTTTGGCCTCTCTGACAGTAAGAGGCAACGCATTCCAGAGTTTGACAGTCTGCACTGTCAAAGAGTTATCATAAAGGGATGAAGTGTGTGCAGGTGTCAGGAGTCTACGGTATGTATCTGTGCGCAAATTGTGAGAAGTGGAGAAGCAAAGGAATTCAAAACGTTCCTTAAGGTAAGGAGGACTATTAGGATTGAATAGTATTTATTACTTTAGTGTGGCATAGTACTGGCCACTAAATATTTGAATTTAGAACGAAGTTGGTTTTTTTCTTTTATCTGTATATTTTCCCTCCGTTGCCATTAAAAATCATCATATATTACGCACGTGCAGTTTTTATTTATAATTAAAATATTTACAGTCCACAACGAATTAATATTTAAAGAAGTGTTTAACATATTCTTTTTGGTTAAAGGAGAGTTAGAATGTGAGTATTCCGGCGAAAACGAATAGGAAGCCACTTGAGCTTCATACGAAATTCAGAAACATGGTGATATTTTCGCAAAAGGTATATAGTCAAGGTTGCGAAGTCCGTCAGTGCGTGAACTCCATACAATTCTCGTTATTTCCGTGCTTGAAAAAAAAACGACTGCAATCAACTGATCAGTAAAACTAAGACACCGTTTAATTCTATTTTTAAATGTAGCTGACGATAAATTCCGTTTAAAACAGGTAAATACCGAGAGGTATAGAACTTACCCCACTAACGGACTTCCCCACCTTGGCTATTGTAATGTATATAAATTGTGGGTAGTTGTATATTTTATATATAGCCAAGAAATAGTCTCAATACCGCTGCAAAAAAATCTTAATATTTTTTTTCCTATTTACTTTTATTTTGCTGTAATAAATAAGGGAGAAATGTAATGTCTATAAATTGGGGGTAGTTGTATATTTTATACATAGCCAATACCGCTGCCATATTGTTTTATTAGAGTCATCCGATCCTCATCCTGCATCCTAGTTGGGATCTCAACTTATTTAATCTTAATATGTATAAATTACGTGTCACGTTGTTTGTCCGCGATGGACTCCTAAACTACTTGACCGATTTTAATCAAATTTGCACACCGTGTGCAGTTTGATCCGACTTGAAAGATAGGATAGCTTACATTTGGACCCGGTAGGTGGCGCTGCAATCGGGTTCTAAATTATATTTCTTCAGGGCAGAACAACCTCTGCCGGGACAGCTAGTTATCTATAATATATAAAAGAAAGTCGTGTTAGCTGAGGTAGCTTAGAACCAGGAAAAAGACATAGGATACTTTTTATTCCGTTGGAATCGGTAGGTGGCGCTGAGATCGGGTTCTAGAATCTTTCTAATCACCTGGAGCGATTTTGGTGATTTTGTTTTCGTGTGTTTGAGTGGGTCCCGGGATGGTTTAAATCCAAAATCGGAACTGGTAGATGGCGCTGGGATTGGGTCCTAGATTTTTATTTTTTCAGAGCAGGACAACGTCTGCCGGGGCCGCTAGTTACAAATAAATGAAAAGAGAAAATGAAAATGCTAAAAAAAATAATGCCATACATGGACAGCAGATTACTATTTAAGATTTTTTTATTGCAGGAGTTCAGCAGACAGGCAGACGGCCCACTTCATGGAAAGCGGTTACCATCGCCTATGGACATTTGCAACACCAAATGTGCTACAAATGCGCTGCTGCTCTCTTAAAGGAGACTGGAACCTGGTCACTAATGCCGGAACACAACTCAAGTTTGTTATGCCGACATACTTTAGACCAGGAGTGGTAGCCATCCAGTCGGGCAGATGCTCTACCTGGCTGTGGGTTGTTTTGTCGCCTCTTACGACAGGCCACTCGGCCGCAGGAAATTGTATTCTCTCTCCGTTTCAACAGGAATATATATCTTTACTGTTTAATAAAGCCATGTATGTGTAGTATATTTTATGCTAATTTTGGATCTAAGCTCGTCTATTATCTTAACTACGTGTTGCTGTGAACATTACACACGCCAGGCTGCCCTTTGGCGGTGTAATTGGGCCCGGCACGTGTCCAAAGCATAATAATCTATAACAAACAACGTTGTTTATCAATAATTATGATCAACTTCGCTTCAAGCGTTTGTTGTGTCAGAAGCAAGTTATGTTTGCTTTAAGTCTGATTTCCATTTGCATTACATAAATAACAATTAACGTGGCAGAACCGTGCTGATGCTAATGCTATATGATAATGCTGATAATTACATTAATTTATTTTTATTGCAGGAGTTCAGCAGACAGGCAGACGGCCCGCTTGATGGAAAGCGGTTACTATCGCCTATGGACATTTGCAACACCAAAGATGCTACAGATGCGCTGCTGCTCTCTTATGGGAGCCTGGAACTTGGTCACTAATGCCGGAACACAACAGAACTATTATTCCGTTACAGTCCTTTATTTCTACAACAACAATACTCTTTATTGTACACTAACATCAGAAAAGTAATACACCTTATTGTCTTAATTATAATATAGTACAATGGCGGGCTCATTGCTTAAAGCAATCTCTTCCAGGCAACTTTTGGATGGACAAGAACTTAATAAAAATTATTTGTTGGTGTGCAGTAATAATATGCTATAAATTAGTACAATTTCGTAGTCTATTACAAATTTTAATACATACATAGCTTCACGCCAGTTCCCATTCAGGCTTATTCTTACACACCTCTCTCGCTTCTTTGACATTTATAGCTCTTGTCATGCACGCTCGTCTGTTCTTAAAGCTCCTGACATCACCTTCTGCTAGTATACAATGAATTTGATCACGGAAGGTGTCTCTTAGCCTTCCACGATTTCTGCATCCATCCACTTTTGCATTGTATATCTGTTTAGTCATTCTTTCCACATGCCCGAACCACCGGAGCATTCCTTTCCTTACCTTCACCCCGACACTCTCTTTCTTACTTCGGTATTACGAACGCGTTCCGCGAGCGTCACTCCGCAGATTTTGCGCAGTGCTCGCATCTCGACCGCGTTTACTCTACTTTCATGCTCTCTCTTCTATACCCAACTCTCGCTTCCATACGTGAGCGTAGGTACCAGCATCGCGTTGTGTATGGCAAGCTGGGCGTTCTGGCTGAGGTTAATTTTAATACTATATATAATACATGTCTTATCTATTATATCTGTTTATTTTATTAGCAACCTTACCTAACCTTCTTACTTGTATATTGACGTGTCATGTCCCAAGTAGGTATATTAATTGTTTTGCCAGGCTACGTTTTTGTGGTGTAAAAAATAAATTGATTCGGCCACATTTTGTGGGTTTAGCACCTGCGTGTGAAGTCCAGCGTGAAATTGAGAGATATTGAGCCGCGGGCCCGCGGCAGCCGTGACCATGCCGCATTTACGATTCATTCGGGACCCGTAAAATTGTTTTATACAGTTCCAATTTAAAAATATAACTGTCAAGACAGTTGTTGTTGTTGTCTTATTCGCCACGATGGCAGGCAAAGGAACGTAGTCCATACAGCCTAGTCTGATGAAATTTTTAGAATATAAAACTGCACTGCACAATATTGCTCGTCACTTCCCGCCAAAATACGTCGTCTTTTGACAACGGCATATACAACAATATATAATTACTGGACAACAAGTATTTATTTGCTATCTAATACTGGTTGAATGTTACACCGTCGTCGTCGGCCATTCACAGTCCAGTGGATGTAAGCCTCCCTGTGGGGTACACTCCACCTTGTTTATCTTAGGCATGGCTGGGTATAACAATTCGACATCCAGGCGAAAGTTTGCATTGATCTCCTACTTATTTAAATTGTTAAGAGAGAAATTGTTTAACCCGGGTGTATTGGCTGAAATCAAATTGAACATTCCATCGATTCCATTTTGTGATGCGACATAGGCAGCCACCAATGTTCGTAGTGCCACACGGTAGGAACAACTTGCTTAATTATTTATTTAAGTTTATGCCTTGGCAGCTAGGCCTTTAAGCCAGATCTTAGTTTACAATATAGTTTCTTCATTTTCATAAGGCTATGTGTAGCACAGCTGAACTGTAGGTAATCAGCTAGTGCCATTCAACGGAGTTCTTGTGACAACTCAAAAGGCCACATTTGACTTTACAGTTCAACACAGTTCAACACACATGGTACTAGATTGGACAATATATATAAGTATAGATATAAGGCCCACACTGCACATGTACTTCCTCACAACACCAGCATGTAATAGATACACTCTACATTAGTATAAGTTCAGTATTAAAATTAGAATAAATTAATATAAGTTATTCGTAAGATACATACACCTCAACACAAAAATCAATAAATTAATGTCACACACAAGAACCAAAATAGCTAATAAGCGTGTTCAATTAAAAAAAATTAAATCTAGAAATTAAGTTGTAAAATAGGGTACGGAACTCGTGTCCATAGAGTTGTTAATAATAATAAAAAAAAATACTATACAGTCCACATTTGTCACAAGACACATAATGACTACTCAAAATCTATCAATATCCTACAACTATTGTTCATTTTAGAGCAATTTTACACATTTTTAGATAATAAAACTGCACAGCACAACATCTCCTTTCAGTTCCCGCCAAAGACTCCAACCTACTTGCTTAATAAGGCGTCGATGACACAGGCCTTACAAACATTGAACAAGATATGTCAACAAATTGACATTTTTATCTATACCGTGACTGAATTATTTTTTTTTTATCGGCAGACAAACACACATTCTATATTCCCAAATTAAGCAAGTTACGCTTGTGTTATGGGTAATATACAACGGACTACTCTGGGGCCGATCGCAGGCACTCAGACCACAGTAAATAACGGAGAAAATACGTTTCCGAAATTTTGCTATATACCAGGAATCGAACCCGGAACCTCTGCGTTGCAGTGAGGAACGCCGGCAAAGGCTTAGCTCGCTCAACCACAGAGGCCGTCATTCAACATTATATGTTGTGTGTATTATGTGTATTTTTATCTGTGCAGGAACGGAGAAAGAATAAAATTTCTTGCGGCCGGTCGGCAAGTCGTAAGAGGCGACAAAACAACCCACAGCCAGTGTATGGCTACCGCCACTGGTCTAAAGTATGTCGCTATAACAACCTTGAGTTGTGTTCCGGCATTAGTGACCAGGTTCCAGTCTCCCTTAAGAGAGCAGCAGCGCATTTGTAGCACCTTTGGTGTTGCAAATGATAGGGATATATGATAGGGTGTAATGATAGGGATGTTTGTAAGTTAAGAAATAAATAAACTATATCAAGACACGTGTCAGTTTCACTAGGTTTTATCCGTGCAGGAACGGAGAAATAATACAATTTCCTGCGGCCGGGCGGCCTGTCGTAAGAGGCGACTTAAGTTTTTTGGAACTGGACCCAGCTGAATAGCCGCAGATGGCTGTTTCAGCGATACCGGACTTTGGGGGCTTCACGACTCCGTGGGAGCGGAGGCGTTCGGCCCGGGAGCAGCACGCTCGAGGAGGCACCTCCTGTGAGGTTCGACCTCGGCTCGACCGCTGCGGGGGATTGACTCTATATTGGGAATTAGCCGTTAAAGGCTGAAAGAGCTAAGCCAACAGGCTGAAATGATTGTTTTTTGGGGACCAATTATCGACTCCGCCGGCGGAGCCGATCCTAGTCTATCGTTACTACCGCTTCGCAACGTGTTATAGCTGGAGGAGAAGAAGCGGCGGAAGAAACTCTCCAGCAACACGCCTATGCTAATCGTGTATGGCTACTTGTGTCTGTATTGAGTGTGTGAGATTGGTGGGGTCTTACCTTTGTGTAAGAGGATCCGAGCCGGGGGCTCTCCGGCGTCTGTTCTGTCTGCGTCTGTTATGCCAGGCTGATGTTCTGAGCCTCGGGGGGTTCATGATTGCGAGGAGACGGGTGATTTTATCGGGCTCGTCAATGAGTACATTGCGAGGGCGACGATTTCTCATGGGAGCGTTCGGTGTGGGTTTATAGTTGACCGTTTCCGTCACCAGAGGGTTCGGGTGATGGGGGGCGAGGTCAAAGAATCTGCGCGATAGAGTGACTATATAATCTTTGATGGAGGGAAGCTCCAGATCGCGATGCAGGTCGGCGAGCCGCATATAGCGCGGGGCGTCGACTGCAGCACGCATAAAATGATTCTGGATTCTTTGCAGTCTCCAGATGTTTGTTTCGCTGGCGTGGCCGAAGACCACACTCGCATAGGTCATGATGGGGCGGATGCAAGTTTTGTATAGAGTCACCTTATTTCTAAGGCTCATCTTACTCTTCTTGCATATCAACGGATAGAGTCGGCCTAGGATCCAGTATGCTCTGTTCCCGGCCGCTCTGGTGTGCTTGTGGAAGTACAAGCCTTTATCGAGAGTCACACCAAGATATTTGACTTCGTTAACCCAGGGGATAACTCCGTCGTATAGCTTGATGGGCATAAGTTGGTTGGTGGGGCGAGTATTGGGTGAGAGAGAGCGACGAGAGAACATGATGGCTGCGCTCTTCTCGGGGTTCACTTCAATCCTCCATCTACGGAACCAGTCGCCTAGTTCCTTGATGGCGGCGTTGAGGTGACTGCAGATTCTGTATCTGCTGGGGTCGCTAATGAATATGGCGGTGTCATCCGCATATAGGGCTAGCTCGGTATGGGGGTGCCGTGGCATGTCGCTGGTGTACAGCGAGAAAAGTAAGGGGGAGAGCGCGGAGCCCTGAGGGACTCCCGCTGAGATGGAATGAGAGGAGGATCTAGTGCCCTCCACTCGGAATCTGAATCTACGGTCTTTGAGGAAGTCCCGTAGAATGAGCACGAGTCGGTCCGGCACACCGAGTTGATACAGCTTGTATATCAGCCCGTTGTGCCAGACCTTATCGAAGGCTTTGGCGACGTCGAAGAATACTGCGCCTGTCGGCCAGAATCTTTGTCCGCTGCGTTGAAAGTGGGAGAGGACGTGCTCCGTGATGCGGAGCACTTGTTGTGGACAAGAGTGTCTAGCTCTAAAGCCAAACTGCTCAGGGGGGATGAGATTATTGCTGAAGGCAAAATCTCTCAGTCTTGTGAGAAGGACTCGCTCATACAGTTTACCCAGCGAGCTGAGTAGACTGATGGGGCGGTAACTAGAGGGCTTTGAGGCCGGTTTGCCTGGTTTGCGGATACCGATGACCTCCGCTTCTTTCCAGGTCTTTGGAAATTGGCAATTATTTATGGCAGCATTGAAGATGCTTACCATAATTAAGATAAGTTGGGCGGGGAGGATTTTTAAAAGTTTATGGCTGATTCCATCATTGCCTGGGGCCTTGCGGGGCTTTAGGGCTTTGATGAAATCCTGTACTTCCTCAACCGTGACCGGTTCGAGTGTGGTTTCGGCCGGGAGGGAGGACCGATATTCGACCTCGGCGTCTACCTCCGATAGGTGAGACGGGTCGTTATTGGCAATATTGGGGGAGCATTGGAGCTCGAGACTTTCGGCGAGACATTCTGCCTTTTCGTCGTCATCAAACGCTTTGGTGTTATCGGGTCTCTCGAGGGGTGGCATGCTCGAGAGGGTTTCTGCTTTCAGAGATCTCGCCAGCTGCCAGTAAGCCTGGTGAGTTGGGGAGATCTCCTCCAGCAGTCGGTCCCAACGTTGGTTCCTGACCTCCTGGACACGGAGTCTGACCTGGCGTTGGAGTGCCCTGTATTGGGCTTTATTATCTGGGGAGGGGAAGCTGCCGTAGGCTCTGAATGCTGCCCTCTTGTCCCTCATCAGATCTCTGACGTCGTCCGGGAGTGGCAGTCGGTGGTCCTCGAGAGGTACCTGCCGAGTGGACTCCCGTACCACGCTCTGGAGGTGGCTGGTGAGGGCTTCGATGGCAACATCGTTGTCCTGGGCTGAGTTAATCGGGTCCGGGATCCGGTCCAAGTCCGGGGAGCTTGTCGTTGCGAGCAAGTCCCGGACTTTGGCCCAATCTATGATGGGTTTCGTCGGTGGCGTCGAGTCAGTCGGGGGGCCTAACTGAAGTACGACCGGCAAGTGGTCGGAGTCAATGTCATCCCGTGTTTCGATAGAGCGGAACTGAAGGGAGACTCCCTTCAGCAGCGCTATGTCGAGAACGCTCGGGTGTTGTACGTCCGGTCTGTCAGGGTATCTGGTGGGGGTCAAGGGGGCTAAAATGCCAAAGAGGAGCCTGTCCGAGAGGCGGAGAAGCTCCCTTCCTTTGGGATTTTCAATTGGACAATTCCAAGAGGGATGTTTACAGTTTAGGTCCCCGGCTATTATAACCGCGGGACCCAGACTAAATAGGGCGTTGAGATCGTCTTCCAGGATGGGCTTCTGACATTTTAAGTATGCTGAAACTATGATGATGGGCTGATGGCCTGTCATCGATAGTTTGCATGCGGAGACTTCTAGTTCCTCTAGAGGGGGGGTATCGATGGGGATGCAGTGCAAGGACCGCTTGTAGTAGATAAGTGTCCCTCCGCCATGGGAGGTTAACCTATCGTGCCTGATCAGGTTGTAATTAGCGATTCGGGGATCTCTAATACTCGGCTTTAAGAAAGTCTCTTGCACTAAGAGAATGTCTATGTTATCGGTGACCAGGAAGTCGTGAACCAAGTCGCGCTGATTTCTAAGTCCGTTGGCGTTATATGTAGCCAAAGTCAATGAGCGGGGTTTTTCCCTACTTGTGGTAGCCATTGGGAGGTTAAATTAGGGAGTGTCGTCATAAAGGATCTTCATCAGCGTTCCGTGCTCCATGAAGAGCCGCAGACGAGCCTTTAAGGTAGTGGCGGTTTCGAGTTTCCTCGCTAAGGTTGTTACCTCATCCAGGTTGAAGGGCAGCGACCTGGCAAACTGTGTTACCAGGGCGAGGTCCCTCGAGATGGAGGAGGGAGCACCTGTGGGAGCCGGCAGTGTGGCGGGTTGAGGTTGAGGTTGAGGTTGGGGCCTCATAAGGGGCATCGGGGCTCTGGCCTGGGTAGGCAGGGCGGGAAAACCTGTCCAAGCGTTGAACGCCGGGAGAGGTGCAGGCACGAATGCCCGACGTTTGGGGGCGGCCTTGGGGGCTGGGGGAGAACGCTTGGCGTTCTTTTTGAATTTGGGGGCGGCCGGGCACCCGCGGTAGTTAGCGGGGTGTCCGGTTTGTCCGCAGAGAATGCAGGCCGGAGGGTCGGGGGAGTCCCGAGTTCGCGCGCAGTCACTGGTCCCGTGATCCCCGAGGCACTTGACGCATCTCGGGCGGGAGTGGCAGTGATTTGCCGAATGGCCATATAGCTGGCAGCGGTGGCATTGCCGGGGGGTCTGATTATTATAAGGCCGCTCGAAGCGGAGATTGGTAAGACCGCAGACGCTCTTCAGGTTGAAGATTGCCTTACCTCGGTCCGAACGGTCAAGGATAACGAGCACCATGTTGTATGGTGTCCGGTCTGAGTTACCTTTGTGCATGCGGTGAACCTCATGCACAGGGAGGTTTTGGGCTTGGAGGTCCTCCAAGATGTAGGAGGTTTCAAGCTCCTGGGACAGGCCGCGTACGACAACGCGGAGGCGCTTCTCTTCCTCGAGAGCGTAAGTGTAGTAATTGACATTTCTGTCAATTAAGATGCGGGTAAGGGCGCGATGGTCGGCCGGGGTCTGAAGGACGACTTTAATGCCGTGCTGGATGTCACGTGCCTCTTTCAGCACGATGTTATGGGCGGGGAGAGAGGAGAGTACATCTCTCCAGAGATGTTTATCTCTGATTATCAGAGGGGGCGGTAGTCGTTCGCGGCGGGGCTGGCTGTCGGCCTTGGTTTTGGCCTGTTTGGGCTCCTTGTCAACGTGGCCTTGAGGCGAGCTGTTAAGCAGTCGCTTCTTGGCCTTCCGGTTCGTGACGACTTGGAAGCCGTCATCATCGTCACCGGTTTGGGTGGAGGGGTCGATCTCCATGTCGCTTTCAGACGCGGCTGAAGCGACAGTGGGAGATTCGGTAATGGCGGGGGCGGGGGTGGGTGCGGGCGCGGCCGCGGTAGGGGTGGCCGAGGTGGCCGTTGGGGTTTTAGCCTGAGTGGCTATTGGAATCGCGGGGGCCTTAGGGGCCACGGGGGCAGCGGCTTTAGGAGCCTTGGACGATCCGGCCTTAGGGGCCTTGGGGGGTGGCGCGGAAGACGCGGCTTTCGCGGGGGTCGCGGTGGCTGTCGGAGATGGAGGGATTATCTCCATCATGGGGAGAAATTCCTTCATCTCCTGGCAGTACCATGTTTTGAGAGTCGGGTCGCGGCTCTCAAGCAAGCGGAGGGTCTGAACCCACCAATCCTTTGGGGTAGCCATCCCTCAGGCGGGAGCAGCCTGAGGGATATGTGTAAATTGTGAAGACCTAGTCCCCCTGCCGGGTGAAGGCAGGGGGGTGCGCCCTATGGTGAGCCCTAAGCTTGTAGCCCCTTTGCCGATCTTATTGTGCAAAGGGGTCCCTAACTGTTTTGTGGGTAGGCAGAACCACAAAAGATAGGAAAAAAGGAGGAGGTCACCTAGGACGGATTTGGAGATGCCTGGGGTCGGCAAGGGTACTCCCCCTGTGCCGGTGGTTCCACGCCCGTCCGGGTTTGCCGTTTCCCTGAAGGGGAACCGGCGGGCGCCCGGGTCACGCCCCAGCTAGGTTCGTTAACACCGTTAGGTATCCCCTAGCTGACCTAGTGGTAATTAAAATTGAGTAAACAATTAAAATTACCACGAGGGTTCGCGCAAACGAACTACGCGGGTGTGGGGTGGAAACAACCCCGCGTCAGAGCGCAATGAAAATTGCGATGACGCAACCTTGTGTGTATATACCTAGTGTGTATATATTGACCAGCCTACTAATAGTGTGCGATACTTGATCGACCGAAAAAACCGAATATCGGGTGGGCGAGCCAGAATGACGTCACAGAGTGCGGACACGTCCGCACGGTGCGAGCGCCGAAGCCGGAAGAAAAATTGTCAACTTCAAGTAGACACTTCTCAAGTAATACTTCAAAATTCTAAATAACACTATACAATGATAAGTATAATAAATGTCTATTAAAACACAATACAACAATGAATTCAAGTACGTCATGACAAATTGACAATGTTACGCGGATCTATAGATCGGCGGCCGTTATCGGAAATCTATAGATACGGTGTGAAACTATTGATAATTTATGTTGTGGTGTGACTGATAGGGCTCTTTGTTGGTCGTGGGTTTGAATCTTGATGTTAGGGTGGTGTATTTATTAGTTGCAATACCGCACTCATAGTTTCACTTGCTAGTATATCTAATTAAATATTCATTTTTTTTATTTTGCCTTGGCATATTTTAACCAAACAATTAAGATTTTCAACACAAACCACAATTATTTATTTTAAAAAGTTACTATCCTACATTTTTTTTTAACAAAACAGTGCAGCAGGCCATTATTTATCAATCGCGTCGAAATCCTTAATTAATTAATTTTAGTTATTGTTTCGAGAATACCATCTTACCTTCGTGTCAAATTTCAAAATGGCTGCCCTACTTGCAACGTGCGTCGTGGGCCACTAAAAATACGCAAATAATTAAATGCTAAGGACCGGCCACAATTTCAATACTGAATTAGCACCTGTGCCGGCACCAGGTGGCGCAAGTGAATTGATTGGACAGCTAATGCCGCGGAAAATTACTCGTTGTACAAATACGGGAGCGTTATTCCATCGATATAATGAACGTAGGAATTAGTACGGTTATTATTACATCATACGTTCGCTTTTTGTTACGTTATTATTACATTTCGATACCTTATTTCGGAAACCAAGCAACTCCTAGATATTTTTATAGGAATGTTGTTGACTCAAGAGCAAATGGACTGAAGGATTTTTAAGGTGCTTCCCTGGTTCGTAGTCTTCGATGATTACAGAGGTCAAATTAAACCACGAAAATTGATGCTACGGGAGGTGTGCAACTTGGTAAGCGTCATTGTAAGGGAGCTTTTGCCAGGTGGTAGGGCATTTGCCCGACTGGATGGCTACCACCCCTGGTCTGAAGTATGTCGCCATAACAACCTTGAGTTGTGTTCCGGCATTAGTGATCAGGTTCCAGTCTCCCTTAAGAGAGCAGCAGCGCATTTGTAGCACCTTTGGTGTTGTAAATGTCTATAGGCGATGGTAACCGCTTTCCATCAAGTGGGCCGTCTGTCTGTCTGCTGAGCTCCTGCAATAAAAAAAAAACTACTGTTGCCGTTTTCTTTACATATTAAGCTTTTTTTCTGCTTTGCGCGAAATACATATCTAAAAAAATGCGGTATTATTCTGCTAAAGTTATAAATAATAGAACATTAAAAAAAAATATATTATCTAACGGTATTTTATATTTTCATATAGTATCCGTTCAGGAAATGAGAAATAATGCAATGTCCTGCAGCCAGGTGGCGTAAGAGTCGTAAGAGGCGATAAAACAACTCATAGCCAGGTGGTAGGTGATTTGCCCAACTGGATGGCTACCACCCCTGGTCTAAAGTATGTCGCTATAACAACCTTGAGTGGTGTTCCGGCATTAATGGCCAGGTTCTAGTCCCTGTTTAGAGAGCGGCAGCACATTGGTAGCATCTTTGGTGTTACAAATGTCGATAGGCAATGGTAACCGCTTTCCATCAGCTGGGCTGTCTACCTGTCTGCTGATTTCATGCAATAAAAAAAGTATACGGAAATATCATGTTTTAAGTCTCTAATGAAAACCTGGTTGCCTAATTAACTCATCTATTTGATAGACAGATCTATTTGTATAACGGATGGTAGAGAATCGCAGCGTAAGGAAAGCATATTTGGGACGGCCGGTAGGTCGGCGTCCGGTCAGCCGTCCCAAATATCGCTGGAAGGACAGAGTGGAGGCTGACCTGACGGAGCTACGAGCCAATAATTGGCAAGAAACTACGCAGGACAGAGAAAAGTGGCATATTCTCGTTTCGGAGGACAAGAACCACTTGAGGTCGCTGAGCCAACGGAGTAAGTAAGTAAGTAATTTGTTAGATTAATTTTAGTTTTATCATTCAACTAGCTTTTGCTCGCGTTAATTTTATCCAACGGCAACTGTACACTATTCCGAGATAAAAATAGTCTATGTGCTACTTATTCCAGACCTATCTAGTATATTTCATCCAGATCTGTTCAGCAGTTCTAGCGTGATTAAGCGACAAACATTCTTGCAAAATTCCGCATTTATAATATTATGAAAATAATAGATTACGCCTGATATATCCGTGGCTGGCGGGAATACATTGATATCTTGACATACATCTTTTTTTTTTAGTCGTCTAGACGCTTCCTACGCCTGTGTTTTTAAGCGTATTTCTTATCATAATTCAATAGATTGTATAATTTTATCCTCAAGTCAAGTGAGATATGTAAGTAAATTCGATAACACGATTTATCATTACTAGTCAAACTTTAAAATTGCGCCCCAGTAAAATTGACATTTTGAACATGTCAACATATTCACGCCAGCCACGGATATGTTCAACTGTGTTTAAATAATGACTAATATTATCATCGCTAGATCGACAGTGAATCAAAGCATAGATCCACTAATTTCTTGTAAGTTTGAAACTAGCATTTCACATGAAACTATTCACATTCGGTTGTGGGTTGAATGAAAACAAAATTTTGTTTGTGTGGAAACAAAACAACCAATAACACCAGTGTTCGACCATTTTGACGATATTGTAGTAGCAGAATTAGGACCCAGTTCGTACACAGATGATAAACAAATTCACTTTTTTTTTGTCAAATCCGGTGGGAAAATACAGCGCAAATGAACTACAGAGGAATTTGAGAGTAACTCCTGCGGGCACGATGTCAGCCTAAATGAATCCTCCAATATACTATTGTTTTTTTTTTTATCAAAACTTAGCTTAGTAGATATACCTTACAAATAATCATTAAGCCATGAAAATTCGCAATTATCTACTTTGTATAGAATTCCCATAAATTTTACTGTACAATCAAAAAGCGAACGATGCCCACAAAAGATTTCATTGATATCACACTAGAGAGTTCAATCAAAATTGCTTTTACGTATTTCGTTCACACAGAAGATTGATCATAACACCATAGGAATCGTTTGAACAATAAGGTTGATTTTTGCTTAAAAGAGACTTTAACCTGGCTCAATATGTTCCAGTTTATAGTTATTGCATGATGTATGATGCTATAAGACATCGGTAACGACAGAATGAATGTCAGAGGGGCGATTGTGTTAGCTGACATCGAAAAAGATTGGTCGTGAGTTTGAATAATGTGTTACTAAAGCGTGATATACTCGTAGTATGGGATATCAGTATTGTATGCGTAATAGTGTATTGTTTAATTTTACTTAAAATATTGGTATGTTTTATAAATGAAGTGTTTTAAAAATACCACATTGATATTGTTATAACTTAGCCCCCCGACAAAGATAAATTTCACGAAGCACGCTATTACCTGTCAGCATTTGAACCAATTGTAATACTTTTATGATTATCTTCTTTTGTTTACTTATTTATTGGTTATTGTGGAGAGCAGCCTATTGTACTCGTTTATGGCTGTTTGCAGGCATAATTAGTCAGGTGTGCGGATTACGATTTCTAGGAAATTAAGTCGACGATTGTCGCGAACGCGACCATAACTTTAAATATCAAACGTCATCGTGACACTAGAAAAACGTTATACTTCAATTTTGAACCAATTTTGAATACCAACTTCAACCGACGGCTTTGTAATCTTCCAATTAATAAATTAGTTATTCTCAAGAATTTAGCGTCTATGATTTCCCACTGCGAACTCTGGAAGCTCAAACAACGATACGGGCACACTTGTATTTGTGAAATATAAACCGACGTTAGAATGGAGAGAGGTGTCAGTCTAGCGAGAACCACGATCAAGGCGAGACTTGAGTACATTTGATAACCTATATAGTGACTGACTTTGCGCGTGTTATTGAATCGCACATTATGTTTGAACTGACTGTGTTCAGTTATATTTTTATCTGTGTTATACGTGTTTGTATAGTTCTAATAAATTCTATAGTAATTCCAACGGCATTTTTAATTCGAGTCCCACACTCGTAACAATATTATAATTTTATCTAAAATGACTAATTAGTAATTTATACATGACATATTATAAAGAGGAAAGATTTGTATTATTGTATGTATGTAACGAATAAACTCCAAAACTACAAGACCAATTTCAAAAATTCTTTTACCATTAGAATGCTACATTATCCCTGAGTAACACAGACTATATTTAATTTAAATAATTGGATTCTAAATTTATTCAAGGCAGGATAACGTCTGCCAGGATCGCTAGTATAACATAAATAATAGAAAGAAAGAATTGTTTTATTTAGGACAAATAAACATACATACATACGTACATAACTTCACGGCAGTTCCCTTGCGGGGTAGGCACGAACAACAGAGCGCCATTTAGGCTTATTCTTACACACCTCACTTGCTTCAAATAAACACTTTAACAATATTGCGAAAAATAAAATAAAGGCATCAATATAAGTCCTAAAGTTGGATCCAGGTTCAGCGTATAGCTAGCCGCTAAGACCAGCGCGGACCACGGAAGACAATACAACACAAATAATATATTCAGTTAAATAATAAATTATAAAAATAAAACCGATTATGAGACAAATTTACATCAAAATAATAATAATAAGCATATAAACATAGTGAGACAGATGAACAACAAAAACACTGCTCTCACCTTTGGGATGGCTCAGCCAAATACCAACTCGAAGCACTTGAGTCGATTGAGCGGAGAGCCAGGAGGCTGGTTGGCAACGACCAGCTTTTCGATGACAAAATGCAAAGTCTCGAACATCGGCGCAGGGTTGCCAGCTTGTCGGTTTTCTATCGGATTCACTTTGGAGAGTGTGCAGCTGAGCTCTTCAATCTGATCCCGCCATCTCCCTTCCATCATCGGACAACCAGACGAACCGGCATGCGGCATCGATATATGGTGGATATTCCACCTATTAGAACGAAGCGCTTTGCATCTAGCTTCATCATACGCGCCGCAAAGGAGTGGAACTCATTGCCGGAGTCTGTCTTTCCGGATACATATAACCTGGGTGTCTTCAAGTCACGTGTGAATAGGTACCTTCTAGGCAAGCGTGCTCCATCCTAGACCATATCTTCGCCCCACATAAGGCAAGATTGTGGTCAAACGCGAACCTATACTACAACCAACGAAAAATGGGGAATTTTTGGCGGGAACTGAAAGGAGATGTTGTGCTGTGCAGTTTTATTTTCTAAAAATGTGTAAAATTACTCTAAAATGAAAAAGAGTTGTAGGATATTGATAGTTTTACATACATACATAACTTCACGCCAGTTCCCTTGCGGGGTAGGCACGGACAACAGAGCGCCATTTAGGCTTATTCTTACACACCTCACTTGCTTCTTTGACATTGATAGTTTTGAGTAGTAATTATGTGTTTTTGTGAGAAATGTGAACTGTATAGTTAAATGTGGCCTTTCGAGTTGTCACAAGAACTCCGTTGAATGGCGTCAGTTGATAACCTCTCAGCTGAGCTATATACATAGGCTTAAGAAAATGAAGAAACTATATTGTAATCTAAAATCTGGCTTGAAGGCCTAGCTGCCAAGCCATAAACCTAAATAATAATACTAACAAAAAGTGAAATGTGAGCTACTCTATTCAATTATGATTTAAGAATTGATATTATTTATGATTTAAGAAAAAAAAAATTAACTAAGCGTGTTGCTATATCCCGTTTACGATAACTAGACTCGCAGGGTTACCAAATTATTAAAATTAACATTTCATAAACTTGATTCTTAGGATTCTTTAGTAATTATACTTTTATCTTATATCCGTGCAGGAACGGAGAAAGAATACAATCTCCTGCGGCCTGGCGGTCTGGCGGCCTGTCGTAAGAGGCGACTAAACAACCCACAGCCAGGTGGTAGGGTCTTTGCTCGTCTGGATGGCGACACCCTGGTCTAGAGTATGCCGCCATAACAACCTTGTGTTGTGTTCCGGCATTAGTGACCAGGTTCCAGTCTCCTTTAAGAGAGCAGCAGCGCATTTGTAGCAAATGTCCATAGGCGATGGTAACCGCTTTCCATCAAGTGGGCCGTCTACTTGTCTGCTGAACTCCTGCAATAAAAAATAAAAAAGTAATTTTCGCGATTTAAGTGTATATAACTTTAGCTTTATTTGTTAATATTATTGATTGTTGCAGTAATTCTGCGCGTCAATGTATCGTGATCTAGGGGGGATAGAATATGGCGTAGACTTAAGTATGTAGGTATGTATTTCTTTCAGAAAATGTTTTTCAGCAGAACATCGTTTGAATAAACTTTAAATTTTAATTTAATTTAAATAAGAGTTTATCTTAGGTACGTTGTTCTTCCCTGTTCTCAGTATTCCACGTCCGCGTGTCCGCTAATTGCTCCCCCGAATATCCCTTTAGCAAATAAATCAGTAGCACAATGAGAACGCACTCGATGACAAGCCAAATGTGAACGAGTGGCGAAGCCGAATACTTGTGACAAACATATTTAGCGATAAACCCCGTTGCACACTGACAGGAGGATTATCGGCTGATATTCTACGTTATAAAACTTAGGTTTTATTAATCTGAAGTCTATTTCAAATGTGACGTATGCTTAGAGTTTTTGGCGGGAACTGAAAGGGGACGTTGTGCTGTGCAGTTTTATTTTCTAAAAATGTGTAAAATTACTCTAAAATGAACAATAGTTGTAGGATATTTATAGTTTTTGAGTATTAATTATGTGTTTTTGTGAGAAATGTGAACTGTGTAGTCAAATGTAGCCTTTCGAGTTTTCACAAGAATTCCGTTGAATGGTGTGGATTGTAGCCTACAATACAACTGCGCCTGGCTTAAAGGCCTAGTTGTCAAGCCTTAAACATAAAAAAAGGACGTATGGTTGACATATACATAAAACGTAATTTGTAGCGTCATCGTAAACTTACCTAGGATATAAATATTAATTTTAATTATGAATATTAATTATAAATCCTGTTACTATTTACGAATAACCCTATACGTAGAAACACGATGTTTATTTGTCTATTTACGTAATTTCTCCCATACCGTCCTATTTGAGACGTTAACATAATTTGATTGAAAATATTAATTAACTTAATAGTTAATTAAAATTTTCAATCAAATTATATTAATTTGTGTAATTAAAATAGATAATTACAGAACGCGCGACTGAAAAGTGAAAACGATGTTAGATGGTTTACTTCTAGCTTCCATTTTGAATTTGTGTTTCTAAAATGATCCATATAAACATAGTTATAACTTTAATTATTCAATGTCATTGAATACCGTCGTGTACTATCAGTTTTGCGCCTTTCAACGAGCTGGATGCCGTTTGCATAATCGTAAAATGTTTGCTGTACCAGCATGTCGCACTGTGTACTCTCAACACTCACCACTCTACCGTCTTTGTGCCTACAATAATATCTGACACGAGCTCGATATTCTCAATACATCGATTAAGCACATCAAGAAGTTTCACACCCTTTTTTTAATTATTATCGTAATTTCGTTATTTAGTTCTTTCTTTTCTTTCTTCTTAAATTATTATCTACTCGATATCTATTTATAATACTTGCTGTGTTCGCATCAAGAAGGCTTTTCAGTAACCATATTCTCTGTGTTCTAGATTTGTTTAAAAGTACTAAAGTTGGCCAGTTTGCGAACCAAACTAAAAAAAAAAAATCAGCATTAGATATAGGAACCGGCCATAAATGAATACAAGAAAAACTTCACTGACAGAATAATGACAACAAACTACGATGTTGCCAACATACTAGGCTCTGAAGGCAATAAGCGCCTATTCGACGAGAGACTTCAGAGCTTAGATCATCGACGCAAAGTCGCTATTTGTCGGTATTCTATAGGATACACTTCGGCGAGTGTGCCACGGAATTGCACGAATTAATTCCTGCCTCACCTTTTTACTACCGTTGTCCGGTGGCAGACGTACGAGCTTACGTCACCGATATATTGTGAAAATACCAACAAAGCGAACAAAACGCTGTGCTTCCACTTTTATCATATTTTATATACCACTGAAGAATGCAACTCTTTACCATCGTCTGTTTTTCCTTTTTATTAATAAAAAAATTCAAGCAAAAAAGAAACCAACCACAAAAACAACTTAAAAGAAAATATAAAAAAATTCCACTACAATTCGAAGTCGGCACGAAATAAAACAAAAAAAAAAAACTATATTTTACAAATTTGTTGTTGTTTTTTATGTATTATATTGTAGAAAATATTTATTTTTCAATTTTATGTTACATATATGTTATTTGATAACAATAAAATTATCTTGAAGCTGTGCTGAATCCAACGCAAAAAATTTAATAAACAGGTTCAGAAATAAAAAGTTTTGTCTGCACATACATAAAAAATATATATAATATTTACACGAAGAATTGAAAGCTTCCTCCTTTTTTTTCAAGTTGGCTACGAATGCCATATAACTATCTACACACCAGATCCTTTTTTTAAAATAAAGTAAATTTAGTTCCTCGTTTTCAATCAGTGTAGAACTATCCTAAAATTGCATACTGGCTGATGAAAACCAAATTCAATATTCGGATTCCAAATTCAAACAGATACCAATGAAAAGATGCCGCGTGTCCATTCGTGAAATTACCAACTTGCATTCTATGCACATTCAATGGAACACACAAGTGATTTTGAATCTTAGCGCTTTGAAATAAGAACTGTATTTATATTTACTGATCAGAAAAAACTATTTTTTAAACAAAATTCTGATTACAATTCTAAAATCAAATCTCTAACGATTATGAACTCTATCTCCACACATATAAGATTCAATAGTGCCAATTAAAGATATAAAAAAAACCTTGTAAACTAATATGGCTGCCGCGTGTCACGGCGGTCCCTCACAGATAACAAATACTTTTAGCAAATAATTACGTTGTTTGATTTCATATGGATGATGGTAGAATAGTAAACAGTATGGGAGCTTACGTGGGATATTTTGAGTTTTGATGTTGCTTTAATCCCAAATTTGTTCGTAATGGTACATGGTTCATTAACTTTGGAAATGGTTTAGCTAGACGCATATGACTTTGACGGGGAAATAATTAATAATAATATTTTTAGATACTCAATACCTGAGTCTACTGCTTCGTTTATAGCCGGACTTTGAATAGTCATTCAATTGTCTTCTCAATCAGGTAACTTTAGGTAAGATATAGAATTAAACACACAGAAATATCAAGTAGATTAGTAAGTAAGTAGTTATTTTAATCCTCAGAAATGTTATTGATATCCCTTGAGTCGCTATTCGAGAGAAATTTTCAAGGATATTTGTTTCATACCGACACCGAAATGTGCACACCCGCAGGTCGTAAAACGCAGTTTTATTACCACCAGATTTAGGAATTATTTTGTTTACTTTGTGTTTAGAATTCGTAGTTCAGTACTTTTTTTATGGCTATCATTAGTGTCGAACTAATCCTTACTTGCCAGGTGTGCGGATTGACTCAGTGAATACGGTCCTTTGTTCTATTATATAGTTTAGTATAAAACAATGACCGAATGAAGGGGTGAGGCAGTCAAGCGACGATTACGATACTAGCAAGACGCGTGTAGTACATTCGATTAGCGATATAGTGACGGACTTTGCGCGTGCTATTGAATCGTGCAGTGTTACTGGTTGTATCCAGTATATTTGTATCTGTTTTATACGTGTTTGTACTGTTCTAATAAACTCTATAGTAATTCCAACGGTATTTTTAATTCGAGTCCTGTTCAGCTCGTAACAATATTGTTAATCAAAATTTTTAAAACGCAACTTGTAGTTAGATGTACTAGCAGTACGTATAGCAGTTTTCATTTATATCTATATCACACACTTAAAATTATAGAGACCTAATTAAAAATATCAAGTTCTTCATTTATGTACCTTATTTTGTATGTAATAAATATTTAAATCCAATGACTCAAAATGTTTATTTAGGTCTCTATAATATTAAGGGTGCGATATATTGATATTTATTAGTAACTATGTAAGATAACATTGTACCCGTTGTAGCAAAATTAAATAACTGACAGTTTAACTTCCAACTATCTTACCTATCTTTTGGTCTATTTATTCAATGAATATAAACTAGGGATGGGCCGAAATTCGTTTTACGTTCGGTTTGACCGAATTTCGGCAACTTCGGCATTCGGCCGAAATTCGGTTTAAATGCCGAACATTCGGTACTAGAAAAAAGTAAAATACCTACTTGCACTATATTGACTGAAGTTAAAAGAAATCATATCTATCATAGCCGTAATATAAAAATTACATACATACATACATAACTTCAGGCCAGTTCCCTTGCGGGGTAGGCACGAACAACAGAGCGCCATTTAGGCCCATTCTTACACACCTCACTTGCTTCTTTGACATTCATAACTCTTGTCATGCACGCTCGTCTGTTCTTAAGGCTTCTGACATCGCCCTCCGCTAGTACACGATCAATTTGATCATGGAAGGTGTGTCGTGGCCTTCCACGACTTCTGCATCCATCCACTTTTGCATTGTATCACCGGATCATTCCTTATAATATAAAATTCCTTGTAATATAAAAATTGGCATCTGTATACACATGGCCATGAATTTTAGTTAGGAACATGTAAATCTTAACGTGCAATGTGATAAAAAAAAAAAAAAAATTAGTTCTTGATTGAGTCTTTACCTAGTTAAATAGACATCAAATAACAAAAAAAAAAAACTAATCTTTTTAAATTTTTGTTTTAACCGAATGTTCGGCTGAAGTTCGTATTCGGTACAAACCACATTCGGCTCAACCCTAATATAAACCTTGAATATTACCCAAAAAAAAAAACTATAAAGAATTTTATTGGGACACTAGGATATGCCCGTGACTTCGTCCACGCTTGGAGTACAAAGTACCACAGCATTTGAAAAAGAATATAAGCTTTCGTTTTATTGAAAACTGTGCCGGGATATAACTTTTGTGTACCCGAACAACTACAAACCGCTCCCGGGAAAATTTCCGCGCGATTCCCGGGATAACGAGTATCACACATTTTATTACTGAAAATTTTCTTTCGATCAATGAAAAAATCGCACTGAAATCGGAAAATATTTTCCAATCTGGTCATTTTAAATCACTCCAAGAAAAATTCCCGCGGGATTACCAGGCTAAAAATTAGCGTACATTATAAATCTAAGAATTTTCTATCGATCAGCGAAAACCGCATCAAAATCAGACCCGTGGTTTTTGTGAATCGCGAATAAACATACATACATACATAACTTCACGCCAGTTCCCTTGCGGGGTAGGCACGAACAACAGAGTGCCATTTAGGCTTATTCTTACACACCTCACTTGCCTCTTTAACATTCATAACTCTTGTCATGCAAGCTCGTCTGTTCTTAAGGCTCCTGACATCACCCTCCGCTAGTACACGATCAATTTGATCATGGAAGGTGTGTCGTGGCCTTCCACGACTTCTGCATCCATCCACTTTTGCATTGTATATCTGTTTAGTCATTCTTTCATAATAAACGAATAAACAGACTAATATAAAAACTTCTTTAAGAAGCTTAAAGAAGCCTACAAACTTACTATAACTCAATATGAATAAGACCGTTAAACTATAAATAAAGGTCTCTTAGATGTTTCAAAAGTTCCAAATACCTTCGAAATATACGAAACTGCAGTCCAGATGCGAGGTAGCAAACTACACAAAGGGAATTAATCACCTCGACTCGAGTAATACGAAGTTTCCGCAAACTGCAGTCTTGAAACTTATATAGTGGGTTGACTATTGCCGGGTTTTGTGTCTTACTATTCATTGCGAATGAATATTAATATGGTATTAGTTTTTTTTAAAGTTTATGGCTTGGCAACTAGGCCTTTAAGCCAGGCGCAGTTGTATTGTAGGCTACAATCGACGTCATTCAACGGAGTTCTTGTGACAACTCGAAACGCCACATTTGGCTATATAGTTCACATTTCTCGTAAAAACACATAATTAATACTCAAAAACTATCAATATCCTACAACTATTGTTAATTTTAGAGTAATTTTACACATTTTTAGAAAATAAAACTGCACAGCACAACATCTCCTTTCAGTTCCCGCCAAAAACTCAATGGTATTAGTTCAAATTGGAATCTTACAGATTATACAGACACATTTACATTAAATTTGTCAAGGGGCCTCTACGTGTTGGCCTTCCCATGGCCCCACGCAAGCCCCCCAAAAGTCCGGGCCATTTTTATGGCCCGTGGTCTTGAAAGACATACAGTAAAATAATAAAAAAAAAAGATAGAAAACTATAGTGAGCAGAAAAGAGACAGATGAATTATGTGAAGGATGACATGATGATTTGAGGTGTGACAGAGGACCTTGCCACGACAATAACGACCGTGGTCGCCATGTGGAACGGTTGACGAAACATTTTGAGCGTTGTGAGCTACATACGCAACGCGTCCATAGAAGTTGACGCGTGCCCAATTCGCTGGACGCTACGCGAGAAAAGCCACTTTATAATTGCTCATCAGACAAACACTTCTTTCTCAAATCAATGCCCACCAGAGGTAATATTTGGCCTTGTAGATAGAGATCCCAGTCACCCCAGACTTACGTGATTTTAGGAAAGATAAAATTTGATCGGTAGTTTAATATAAACTTAGAAAGGAATGGATACTCACTAAGCTGAAAGCGGGGCCGTTTTTCAGGTAGCAGCTATCAAAGTTGGAAAATAACCATGGGAAGATCTTTGGCCCGTCATTCAAATTCAGCCTTCCTAAAATGACGTAAGTTCCCATTTTCTTAAAGTGTCTGTCAAAAGTTAGGGCCCACAGGAAGTGTCTGGCAACTGTATATCTTTGTTTATAACAATATCATATATGACATATGTGAAAACTAGCCTTGCTACTTTGCCGTAAGTTAGCATGGTTATTTTTCACCTTTCATACCTGCTAACTGAAAAATATTCCTTTTTAAGTTTATGTTAAACTATCGAAACTGAAAGTTTCATCTTTCCTAAAATCACGTTAGTCTGGGGTGACTGGGATCTCAGTCTATTGGGACTTATTTATTGCTTAGCCAGCGCACTCCCATAAATCAACGCATCAGCCCGTTGTGAAATATCATCTCGGAATTGATATTTTACATTTAGAAACTAAAGATATTAATAATCATAATCAAAGATAGCCTATGTCACTTAGAAATAATGTAGCTTTCTACTGATGAAAAGATTTTTAAAATCGGTTGAGTATTTCAAGGGATTACTTCCTACAAACACACTCACAAACTTTCAACCTCTTTATAACATTAGTGTAGAAAATCAAACGCGACAATTGTTCTAGACAATTCACTCTAAGCTCTATGTAGTGCTGAAATATGAGCAAAGTTCTCGCAGATATAGTTTCACGCTACCCTCGACTTACTGTTAGTTGGAGTTCATATTGTTTTATAGCTTTCCAGCTTCAGATACCTGAGTATTTGTATTGTTAAAATCGACTTTGCTCGACTCTGTGATAAGCTTATTTAATTCGAGAAACAAGTTGGTAAGTAATGTAATAATTGCAACTGCCCACAAAAAAGTGGTCTGTAATTTTGACCAGACTCATCTTTTCTTATTGTTACAATTTGGGCCACCTGCATATCTGTAAACAAAGCACATTTATTACCCGTCGGCGTTTGAACTAATAACATTGAAACTCTTTTATGACCGTCTTCTTTTGTTTACTTTGTGTTTAAAATTTTTGACTGGAAAAACAGCCCATCATCTATCTATCTATCCAAAGATATAGAAATACTACCCCATATTTTTAAGACCTATAAAATAATCTTATAACTAGCGGCCCCGGCAGACGTTGTCCTGCTCTGAAAAAATAAAAAACTAGGACCCGATCCCAGCGCCACCTACCGGTTCTAATTGCGAGTCTAAACCATCCGGGAACCCACTCAAACACACAAAAACAAAATCACTAAAATCGCTCCAGGTGATTAGAAGGATTCTAGAACCCGATCTCAGCGCCACCTACCGGTTTCAACGGGATAAAACGTATCCTATGTCCGTCTCCTGGTTCTAAGCTACCTCCCCACCAATTTTCAGCCAAATCGGTACTGCCGTTCTTGAGTTATAAATAGTGTAACTAACACGACTTTCTTTTATATATATAGAATAGTTAAAAAAAAATAAGTTAAAAAACCCCCGATTTTGAAACATTCTTCATTGGTGCTCCGCTCCTATTGGTGTTAGCGTGATGATATATAGCCTATAGCTTTCCTCGATAAATGGCCTATCTAACACAGAAAGAATTTTTCAAATCAGACCAGTAGTTTCTGTGATTAGCGCGTTCAAACAAACAAACTCTTCAGCTGTATACAGTTTTAGTATAGGAGGGAAGGGTAAAATGTACGAAATACCAAACCCAACGAGCGCTGTAATGACACTGATTTAATTGCTTAAAATATATGAATATAATTTGTTGCTAAGTATTAGGCCGCAGTTGTTCGTTCGTAAAAATTATATATTAGTATAAGATATAAGATTAATAAATATTTCTCCCCTTTATTTATCTACGTAGTTGAAATTCTATCCCTAATTTAATTACTGGTGACAATAGTAAAACCCCTAATAGTTGGTATGCAATAAAAGAATGCTTGACTTGAAATATGTTTATTGCACAGCCAAGTGCATATTTAAACTATTCAATACTATAAAATTTTTACTAATAGAAATCTAAATATATTATTTTATGTATTAAATATTAACGGTCTTATTCATATTGAGTTTACAGTAAATTTGTAGGCTTCATTAAGAACCTTAATGAAGCGTTCAAACGTAAAAGTCGTAGCTGGTCGTTTTATAATTAATAAATAAACGAGGAAACGTAGCCAGCCTTCTGGGCACCTTACCCATAGAGGACGGTGATCTAGGCTCAGTATTCTACTTATAGTCTTGAGAGACTATGAGTAGAATACAATACAAATAAGTTAAGTTTTACATACATACATTGTATGCATTGTATTCGATTATCCACTTGTAATAAAGAATAATATTGCTTGAGAGGTGATGAACTAGACTTATAAAAATAAATAAACTGCTAGTATCCGTGCAGGAACGGAGAAAGAATACAATTTCCTGCGGCCGGGCGGCCTGTCGTAAGAGGCGACTTAACAACCCACAGCTAGGTGGGAGGGCATTTGCCCGACTGGATGGCTACCACCCCTGGTCTAAAGTATGTCGCCATAACAACCTTGGGTTGTGTTCCGGCATTAGTGACCAGGTTCCAGTCTTCTTTAAGAGAGCAGCAGCGCATTTGTAGCACCTTTGTTGTTGCAAATGTCCATAGGCGATGGTAACCGCTTTCTGTCAAGTGAGCCGTCTGCCTGTCTGCTGATCTCCAGCAATAAAAAAAAAAAAAAGTAGTTCGTTATGTCACATCATTTGACTTATAATAACTATAAAATACTTGTATCATTTTTAAGGTCTCTCTGGTCAATTTGGTGGTCAATTAGGATTTTTTTTAGCTTAGTTCTGAATCCAGAAATAGACTGCAGGTTCCTTATTGGTGGCGGAATGTTGTTCCAACACTTCGATGCATTGTAGCGACAACTCCCCCTAAAGGCAGCAGAGCAATGCTGCTGAGTAGCGAGCTGCACCGAGCCTTGCCTACAACCGAGGTACCTTCTTGATGCATACACACATAACTTCACGCCAGTTCCCTTGCGGGGTAGGCATGAATAACAGAGCGCCATTCAGGCTTATTCATACACACCTCACTTGCTTCTTTGACATTCATAACTCTTGTCATGGACGCTCGTCTGTTCTTAAGGCCCCTGACATCACCTTCTGCTAGTACACAATCAATTTGATCATGGAAGGTGTGTCGTGGCCTTCCACGACTTATCTTCTTGATGACATCCAGAAAAGCTTCTCGTTGAGATATGATAAAACAAGTAAGCTAAATGTAATTTCTGACGGTGTCTCATTCTCAAAACTGAATGCTTGTCCAACGGTGTGATGTGATCTCTCAGTGGAACTTCAAATTCAAATTCAAAAGTTTTTATTCAAAATAAGTTCCAGTGGAGAAAACTTTTTGAAGGTCATACATGTAAGTTAAAATTTAATTTTTACTTCCTATTCTATGTACATCGCTTCGCAACGTGTTGATGCTGTAAAGGAGAAGAAGCATTCGTTTCTATCCGTGCAGGAACGGAGAAAGAATACAATTTCCTGCGGCCGGGCGGCCTGTCGTAAGAGGCGACTAAACAACCCACAGCCAGGTGGTAGGGCATTTGCCCGACTGGATGGCTACCACCCCTGGTCTAGAGTATGTCGCCATAACAACCTTGTGTTGTGTTCCGGCATTAGTGACCAGGTTCCAGTTTCCCTTAAGAGAGCAGCAGCGCATTTGTAGCAACTTTGGTGTTGCAAATGTCCATAGGCGATGGTAACCGCTTACCATCAAGTGGGCCGTCTGCCTGTTTGCCGATCTCCTGCAATAAAAAAAAAGAAGCGGCAAGAAACTCCCCAGCAACACGTCTAGCTAAATATTGTTTTCTCTATATTTCATATTCTATTTATATTTCCAATTCTTTTTTTTTATAAGTTTTGTACAGAAGTATGTTACAGAATTACTTTTTGAAGAATTAATGGAGTTGTAGCAAACAATGCATACTCAATAAGAACAAGACAATAAAAGGAAAGAAAAATAATGCTATAGTTATAATAATGACATGACGTGCTAAAATGTTATGATGCAAGATAAAAAAAAAAGTTATACAAAATTTAGTATAAGAGGTTGGAGCGAGCTGCTATGTAAATGAATTTTTGTCATTTAAGTATTCTTCAATAGTGTAGTATCCCCTTTTTAGCAAGATGCTTTTTAATTTAGTTTTAAGTTTAGTGAAAGGCAGATCTAAAATTTCACTCGGAATCTTATTGAAGAAGCGTATACCAACCCCCAAGAAAGAGGACAGCGAAACAAAACCTTGCACAAGCGTTCTGTACTCGTTGAATGAGACGCTTAGTTCTAGCAAGAAGCCGTATTGGAACAGAATTGGAATTTGAAAGCGATTTTTTCACCCACCGATAGCAAATTTTATGTACCTAATAAAATGGATGGTAATTTTTATCTCGGGAATCGCGCAGGAATTTCCCAGAGAGCGGTTTGAAGTTGTTCGGGTGCATAAAACTTGGCTTTTTCATACATTCTTTTTCAAATGCTATGGTACTTTGTATTCCGGGAACCCCGCGAGAATTTCAAGTCGAGCGTCGATGGATGAAGTCGCTCTGATATCCTTGATATCATCGCGACTTAATCCACGGAACAAAAAAGGTATTTAAGGTTCCGTTTAAGGGGCCTTTAGCTTGCTAGGAAGAGCAAAGGACCTTCTACCCCCGCACAACGAAGTGGGGTGTGTTCTCCCAGGGCACACTCCAGGCATTTTATTGCGCTGGATCGGCTGGGCATAACTATGTTCTAAAAGAAAATTTTCGTTATATTGTCAATGTCACTTTATAAAAGATGGCGGGTCTAAAACGACAAATTTGCCTAAATAAATTTTCATATTTTTTTTTAAATTTTCGTTATATTGTCAATGTCACTTTATAAAAGATGGCGGGTCTAAAACGACTAATTTGCCTAAATAAATGTTCATATTTTTTTAAATTTTTTATTGCATGAGTTCAGCAGACAGGCAGACGGCCCACTTGATGGAAAGCGGTTACCATGCGTATGGACATTTGCAATACCAAAGGCTACAAATGCGCTGCTGCTCTCTTAAGGGAGACTGGAACCTGGTCACTAATGCCGGAACACAACTCAAGGTTGTTATGACGGCATACTCTAGACGAGGGGTGGTAGCCATCCAGTTAGGCAAATACCCTACCACCTGGCAAATATTATAGGTCCACAAAACAATAAAAAATACAACAAAATATTACATTAGTTTTTTTTATTTTGTCTATATCGTAACATACAGTAAATTTGTAAGAAAATATATTTTAATTAATAAAATCTATTAGTAAACTAACTTATTAATATTATCATAAATTATTATATACAATCTATACATATAATAAAATTGTAGAGGTCGAATTTCTGTACAATGAAAAAAATGCTAAAAACCGAGTCAGGGGAGGGGTATGTAAGAAGTGAAATATAACTAATTTAGATTTTTTTCAAATTTTTTGTTTCTCTGTCTCTTTGTACCGGCTAATCTCCGAAACCACTGGACCGATTTAAATGAAATTTTGTATGGTGGTAGCTTATATCCCTGGTCAACATATAGGATACTTTTGATCCCGAAAAATTAAAGATTTTCCGTGTGATAGTTAAAAGTCGCGGGCATCAGCTAGTATACAATATTAACAAGGCAAAGCCTTACATACTAAAGATTTGGACAATATCATATATCAATACAGCGTTTGTGCTATTACAGAAATACGAAAATTTAGAAATAAAATTCTCGATTTTGTTGGTATGAATACAAAAAACCAATTATTCACTATTTGAGATGTCATGTTAAACGCACAACGTGATAAAGTATCAACTGTCAGTAACAATTAAAGTAATAATTAATTCAAAATAATATATTTTGTGTAGTGATTTGAATAAACATATAACAATTTATAGTATCACCATATCTTACCACTTGTAGAGATTCCAAAAGATCTGAATTGGAAATTGATAACGTCAAAATCTGATTTTAACTATACTATTACAACATACGTGATTAGTGATACTTGTACTTGATGTATCAAATTATTTATTTAACATTGGCACGTAAAAGCTATCGTATTCACACGTATAACTTATCATTATTAGATTATCAGGTGTTACTCTACTAATTATTAAGTAAGCAAGTCTACGCTCTCAAGAATATTGAGAAAGGTTTTGCGCTTCGTAACTTAAGTCATTATCACTAACAACATCGATTTGTTCTTGCTCGTTTTCACAGAGTTCGGTCTGATTTTTAGAACAAGAATTTTTAGAACAACAGCACTTTTTAGATCTACCATCACTTACTGGAGTTTCTTCCTTCTTCAACTTCACACGGCGGTTCTGGAACCAGATCTTCACTTGCTTCTCTGATAGCTTTAATCTCGACGCAATCTCAATCCTTCGCAATCTTGACAAATACATATTCATCGAAAACTCCCTCTCCAGCTCCAAGAGTTGAGTGCCTGTGAACGCTGTTCTAATTCTCTTACTTGAGTCTTCCTTAAGCGGTAAACGTTTTAAGTCCTTTGAGTACCCTGGGAGAAGTTCCTCTGGGTGAGCTAAGGGAGGACTCGGAGTTCCATTTCTGCTCTCACTTGACAGCGATGGTGATCTTTGACCTTGGCTTTTTGATGGTGACGTCGCTGTTGACTTGTAAGGATGGTGTAAATATGGAGATACAGACTTCTTTCTTCGATTTACGAAATTTATTGGCTCCTGTTCTTCAGTCTTCAAATACGCTTCGAAGGCTCTCGGTTCAGCTCGTACAGGTTCGAATAGGTCTTGTCTTGGCAGCTGATTTAGCATTGGGTATCTAAAATGCAGTTGTTCCAAAAAAGGCCTAAATAGATCCGGAGATCTTTGTGGCTGCAATCCTAGGCTGAGCAAGTTGTTCAAATTCCCGGGATACGGGTATGGTAGGAATTTGGGACGAGTATCAAAGCCGATTAAGTTTGTATAAGAATGCATATCAGTGCCTTCCGTCTTCTTACAATCCTTTGTATCACTTATAAGTGTATCAACAAGAAATGATCGGGACATCTCGACCGATGCGTTCGATGTTTGATCCACAACTAAAGTTTGAGGGTGCGTTCCCAAAAGTAACAATTAGAAAAACTACCCCCCACTTATTGCACCCTTTGTAAATGCACACAATAGGGTCTCACTCGAAGCGTTTTGGCAATTATTTGGCCCGTCCCACCCTTTTGTCAGTGTCGGCCCCAGTGCTGGTATAAAAAAAAATACTTTATGAATAGGGTATTTTACTGACTATGAATAATTTTGTATGAGACGCTAACATCCCTAATGTCTGTCTCATTAAATCCAATTTGGTTACTGTTTTCGATGCATTTAAGTTTTATGAACTGGTTTTAATGCTTTTATTAATACCGTTAACGGTAGTAGGTACGTAATATTTTTTATATTGAATAACTTTCGTAGTGTGAATTCACATAGTGTGAATGGAGCGTTAGGTAAACTTCTAGGCGCTAAGAACCTCAGCCAGAAGGCCCAGCTTGCCATACACAACGCGGTGCTGGTACCTACGCTTTCGTATGGAAGCGAGAGTTGGGTATGGAAGAGAGAGCATGAAAGAAGAGTAAACGCGGTCGAGATGCGAGCACTGCGCAAAATCTGCGGAGTGACGCTCGCGGACTGCGTTCGTAATACCGAAGTAAGAAAGAGAGTTGGTCTGAAAGAGAGTGTCGGGGTGAAGGTAAGGAAAGGAATGCTCCGGTGGTTCGGGCATGTAGAAAGAAAGCATGATGAAAGAATGACTAAACAGATATACAATGCATAAGTGGATGGATGCAGAAATCGTGGAAGGCCACGACACACCTTCCATGATCAAATTGATCGTGTACTAGCAGAAGGTGATGTCAGGAGCCTTAAGAACAGACGAGCGTGCATGACAAGAGCTATGAATGTCAAAGAAGCAAGTGAGGTGTGTAAAAATAAGCCCGAATGGCGCTGTGTTGTTAGTGCCTACAACGCAAGGTAACTTTCGTAAAGTTTTTGACGTATTATTCTTGGGTTACTAATAGTAATCCTATATTGAAATGAATCTAAATCATATCAAATAATATCTTTGGAGCTTTTATACATCGCTCGATTTGGAATTATTATTTTCAAAGATTCAGACAGCATCCATGTTCTTCTGCCATCCACGAGTATAGCAGCACATTAGTAGCACCTTTAGTGTTGCTACTGTTCATATTCATAGCCCATTAACCACTTTCCGTCACAGTTGGCTCGTCAGCAATAAAACAAGTTACATTTTTATAAATTTTTCATACAGCATTTGTATGAAAAGTTGCCAAGCCTAAATATATACTAGCACAGTGTGTGCCCCCACAAAGTGCCTACCAAAAAAACTATTGAAGCACCACGTGCTCAATATGGAATTAAAATAGTGGAGAAGAACATAAATTTCTCATACCCACGCAAACATGTACCTAAGACTTTATGGTGTTTACCCATTTTATCTTTTGATGTACCCATCTTGTTTGTCTTAGGCATGGTTGGGTAGAATAATTTGGTATCCAGACGAAAGTTAGCATTGGTCTCCTACTTATTAAAATTTGATAAAAGGTAATTGTTTAACCCAGAAGTATTAGCTGAAATCAAACTGAAATATATAATAATTAAATTTTCTTTAAAATAAATGTCATAAAAATCAAAACTAATCCACTCGTCAGTAGTAAATAATACTTTGTTACTCAAGTTTCACATTTATAAAAACCTAATAGGTTGAGATCCCAGTGACCCCAGACTTACGTGATTTTAGGAAAGATGAAATTTTCAGTATCGGTAGTTTAACATAAACTTAGAAAGGAATGGATACTCGCTAAGCTGTAAGCGGGGCCGTTTTTCAGGTAGCAGGTATCAAAGGTGAAAAATAACCATGCTAACTTACGTCAAAGTAGCAAGGCTAGTCTTTACATGTGTCATATATGATATTGTTATAAACGAAGATATACAGTTGCCAGACACTTCCTGTTATGGAGTCTCCTAAGTGCTATACTCTTCTTTGGATGTTTATTTTATTAGTTTTATTGAAAGAATAAAAATTAGAATATTTAATTGCGTTTATTGCTTGCCTTTTTTTTACAATTTTTAAAGGTATTAGAAGAGAAAAAAAAGGGTTGCCAGAGACAATAACAAAATATTTTTCGTTATGTAATTGTGGCGGGAATTTAAAGCGTAGACACTTCCTGTGGGCCCTAACTTTTGACAGACACTTTAAAAAAAAGGGAACTTACGACATTTTAGGAAGGCTGAATTTTATATATATTATCAAGTATAATATTTTAAAATATTTTCCAATCAGCCAGACAAATCTGACGGGCCAAAGATCTTCCCATGGTTATTTTCCACCTTTGATACCTGCTACCTGAAAAATGGCCCCGCTTACAGCTTAGCGAGTATCCATTCCTTTCTAAGTTTATATTAAACTACCGATCCCAAAAATTTCATCTTTCCTAAAATCACGTAAGTCTGGGGTGACTGGGATCTCTATCTATAATTAAGTTGTTGTGTAAGTAAAATAGAGCTACTTCCTAGAGTTTCACCCATGGCGTAACCTCGGAGACAACTCTGGTATAATCTAAAATAGAGCTACTTCCTAGGGTTTCACCCGCGGCGTAACCTCGGTGACAACTCTGGTATAATCTAAAATAGAGCTACTTTCTAGGGTTTCACCCGCGGCGTAACCTCGGTGACAACTCTGCTGTAATCTAAAATAGAGCTACTTCCTAGGGTTTCACCTGTGGCGTCATCTCGGTGACAACTCTGGTATAATATAGTAAATCAAAATGGACAATTATGTTGAAGCAGATTTTTTAAGGAAAAATGCAAGTAGTAAATTTTCAATACATCAAATATCAAAACTATTAAATCCACAAACAGTATAACATTAATTAAGTATGAATACAGTATAATAGAAACCTTATGGTGGGTACTCGTGGAGGGGGCCCTAAGCCCCGCCCTTGCAGAAACTAGTTTCCGACCCTTCGTAGGGCTAATATTGTTTGGTAGCTTTGTAATTGTGAATCAATTCTGTTATTATCATGTCATATTCAATTTGTTAAAAGGTTACAAGGTTTCCTTTGTGCTGTAAGTGCTTTTGGATGAAATGTTTAGAATTTTAATGAACTAATTTCAGAGTTTTTGTATTGCCTTCGCGTGTTCAGAACGGCATGTGAAATATTAATATTGTGGAGAATTGGAAGGATGCAACATTTATATAGGAGAACTGTAATACTGTGGAAAGAATGCATGATGAAAGAATGACTAAACAGATATACAATGCAAAAGTGGATGGATACAGAAGTCGTGGAAGGCCACGACACACCTTCCATGATCAAATTGGTCGTGTACTAGCGACGAGCGTGCATGACAAGAGTTATGAATGTCAAAGAGGCAAGTGAGGTGTGTAAGAATAAGCCTAAATGGCACTCTGTTGTTCGTGCCTACCCCGCAAGGGAACTGGCGTGAAGTTATGTCTGTATGTAACTGTAATACATATCTAAGAACCTAAATTGACTCTTCGGGTGATCAGAGGGCTAGTGCTTACCTCGGCCAACAGATCAGTATGGCGATCCAGCGAGGAAACGTAGCCAGCCTTCTGGGCACCTTACCCATAGAAGACGGTGATCTGGGCTCAGTATTCTACTTATAGTCTTGAGGGATTATGAGTAGAATACAATACAAACAAGTTAAGTTTTCTTGCATTGTATTCATAAATGAATTTAAATAAAAAAAAATGTTTGTGGTAAAGAACCTAAATTATATTATTATGTGCCTAATTATGTCTCCACTATCGATGATATACCTAGGTGTTATAAATGTTAAACATTGTCTTGAAATAAGCGAGTATTATTCTAGCATTGGTTGGTTTTACTTGTCTCCCATTCCGATAGCCGTTGCAAAATAACCTCCACACACAGAGCTATGCCGGAATCATTATTTTAATTGTAGCTCACTGGACAGGCTCGATCCGTGTGACACTACGCTCTTACAGAATATCTAAGTGAAAGTCATTTTTTTATTGTTAGTCGCTTAGCATAACTGAATTTTTTTTATCCGTGCAGGAACGGAGAAAGAATACAATTTCCTGCGGCCGGGCGGCCTGTTGTAAAACGCGACTTAACAACCCACAGCCAGGTGGTAGGGCATTTGCCCGACTGGATGGCTACTACCCCTGGTCTAAAGTATGTCGCCATAACAACCTTGAATTGTGTTCCGGCATTAGTGATCAGGTTCCAGACTCACTTAAGAGAGCAGCAGCGCATTTGTAGCAACTTTGGTGTTGCAAATGGCCATAGGCGATGGTAACCGCTTTCCATAAAGTGGGCCGTCTGCCTGTCTGCTGAACTCCTGCAATAAAAAAAACCAAGTATTTTTGCGTGAGTTCAGCAGACAGGCAGACGGCCCATCTGATGGAGAGTGGCGTTAACCACTACGATTTTATACGCTGACTCTACGGAAAATTTTTTAGAACACCTTACCAACCCTCCAACAGTTCTCACAGTATCAGAAACTGAGCAAATTGGCACAACCGATAACGGATTGAAGTCATTGTTAAACTATTTTAAATAAAAGGGTTATGAATGACAAGAATTTATTACATTATTTTTTGGAAAATTTAGATAATATTTGATTTAAGATATTATAGAAAATATTATATTTAAAGTTTTACAAGTTTTTTTTTCCTAAAATTTGAAATTGCGAGGGTGTGTTGCATCATACGCAAACCTCATAGGTTTAAGTGGTGCCTTATCTGTATTTATGATGTCAATTTTTAATATAGATAAATAAATTTAAAAAAAAATGTTAAAGTAATTCGAACACAGTATAAATCTATCGCGTCTGCCAACATAAAAAATAAAATGTAGTGAATACCGTCTATATATAATTGAGAGATTTTGAATTATAATCGGCCTGTCGTAAGAGGCGACTTAACAACCCACAGACAGGTGGTAGGGCACTTGCCCGACTGGATGGCTACCACCCCTGGTCTAAAGTATGCCGCCATAACAAACTTGAGTTGTGTTTCGGCATTAGCCGCCAGATGTCAGTCTCCCTTAAGAGAACAGCAGCGCTTTTGTGGCATCTTTCTTGTTGCAAATGTCCATAGACGATGGTAACCGCTTTCCATCAAGTGGGCCGTCTGCCTGTCTGCTGATCTCCTGCAATAAAAAAAATGATATATTTTGTGGTAAAGATGTATATTTTTACATAAAATTATGGTAATTTTATTTTCTTATTGCAGGAGTTCAGCAGACAGGCAGATGGCCCACTTAATGGAAAGCGGTTACCATCGCCTATGGACATTTGCAACAACAAAGATGCTACAAAAGCGCTGCCGGTCTCTTAAGGGAGACTGGAACCTGGTCACTAATGCCGGAACACAACTCAAGGTTGTTATGGCGACATACTTTAGACCAGGGGTGGTAGCCATCCAGTCGGGCAAATGCCCTACCACCTGGCAATTGTGTAACACATTGATGCCACGCATGGCGTTAGAGCAGAGCATTAAAACAAGTTTTTATTTTTTTTATTGCCTGAGTTCAGCAGACAGGCAGACGGCTCACCTGATGGAGAGCGGTTACCATCACCTATGGACATTTGCAACAACAAAGATGCTACAAAAGCGCTGCCGGGTCTCTTAAGGAAGACTGGCATCTGGCGGCTAATGCTGCAACATAAATTAATATTACTAAGAAGGGCTCTGTGGTTGAGCAGGCTAAGACTGCCGGCCGAACTCGCTGGTACGCAGAGGCTCCAGGTTCAATATCTAACATGGTAAATTTCCGTTGCTTACTATGGGTTTCTGAGATCGGCCCCAGAGTGGTCTGTTGTATATTACCCGTTAACAGAAGCGTAACTTGCTTAATTTAGAAATATACAATGTGTTTATAGAAACAATAGAAATCTAGGTCCCGATTGTGGATTTAAATCACCGAGGGCCCCATTCCAATAAATACAAAATATCTTCGTCAAACTCCTGGAACCCGATTCTAGCGCCTACCAAGTCCAATAGTGCATTCAACTCATTCTCGAATCCATTTGAACACACACAAAAATTTTCATTAAAATCGGTCCAACGGAACAGAAGAATTCGGTACATAAACATATACATATACAACCATACCTTTTTATTTTTGTCTGTCTGTGTGTTTGTTAGAGAATCACGTCACTCGACATAGAGCTAGCTTATATCCCGGGGCGTAACTTAGGATACTTTTTATCCCGATAAATGATGTCGTTTCCGCGGGATAAACGAAAACATCGAAAAAGATGGCGCTGATATCGCATCCGTTTTGAAAACTACTGAACGTATATAAATTAAACTTGACACATAGCTGGCTTATAACCCGAATCAACACTTAGGATACTTTTTATCCCGATAAATGATATAATTTCCATTGAATAGACGGATTAGCTAAATAGATGGCGCTGCAATCGCGTTCTCTCAATTCACTAACAAATACCTACGTTGTCATAAACAACGTGTTATTCGTTGTATGACTTCAAATCAGGTTGGCTTCGACTCATCTCTATGTTTTTATGTAAAAACCGAACTAATTTTTTTGTATAAATAAAACAAAGCTACTGCCTAGCAAACTCTAGTCTGTAATAAACATCTTCAATGTAAAGCTCCTTCCGTCTGCTTGTCACGTACTGTTAGGACAATCTGACAAACCGGTCACTGATCATGAAAATCCAAACAATGCTAAAGGAAAATAACAATGTGCTACATTACTTTGTTGAAATATTTTATAATATTTTGCCGTCATACTAACTCTTATTACTAAAGACATTGAGTTGAAATTCTTTATATCGCACATAATTGTATTTTTGTAACATTCTGTTGATTCTGACAAGTTTCTCTTTTCAATTCCGAACTTTAAACTATATAAAAATAAAGTTGAAATTTTATTGAAAAAATCTAACGACATTCATTTCAAATGTTTGGAACTCTATAAACATTTACGGTTTATATAATATGTTTTATTACTTTGGACACAGAGTTGCAATTTCATTGACAGTGTTATTAGAGATAGTAAGCGAGGTAGGTGATTTTAAAGCTTAGGTTATTGTGGTAAGGTATATTTTTGTTTGGGCATTATTAATATAAATCAGAAATAAACACTATAAAGGGTTGTTATCGAACGTATCGGAGAGTGATGTAATTGTTTGGATGGTAATATCCCAGGTGGTATGCTGTTCCGAATTATTTCAATCATTTGTAATAGAGACAAATTATTTCAATTTTATTTAATCGTGATGCGTGGCTAAACATCGCCTGTTGTATTTATTCAATTTTGACTTGACTGATGTAAGGTGACTGAGGAAAAAAGTTCCATGTGTGCAACAGACAGACGCAGACGCCAAGGGGAAGCTAGAAACTGGCCACAAATACCGCAACACAAGTTAACACAACAAGATTGTTGTTATTTAGCCTACCGCCAACTAAAATAAATAACCAACCAAATAATAATTTAACTTGATATCTTTGTCTTCCGTGATCACAACTACTGAAAAGTGGCTGAAACGTCAGAATAATAAAAATCAAATAAATTACCGCGCTTAAAACCGTTTAAACGTCTTTATTATAGAAAATTCATTATTATAAGTCTATAATAAAACTACGTTTTAACGGTTTTAAGCGCGGTAATTTATTTGCTTTTTATAATATTAAAATGGGTGGAAGGACAGAATAGGAAGAATATTATATAAAATTATTAGAGCTAGGTATGTTTGCTGAAGAGTTTCTTGCGCCGCTTCTTCTCTTCAAGCCATAACATGTTGCGAAGCGGTAGTAAATTAGATTAGGCTCCCATAGAGTAAATAATAACCATAAACAAAATTAAAATTAAATAATTAAAATTAACAAGTTGGCGGTAGGCTAAATAAAACTTTAACAATACTCGTTGACACTTGACATCTTTGTCTTTCGTGATCACGGCCACTGAAAAGTGGCCGGAACGTCGGAAAAATCAAAATCAAATAAATCACCGCGCTTAAAACCGTTAAAACGTAGTTTTATTATGTATACAAGTCCCGAAAACTTAAGAAAATATTATTATAAGTCTAGTAAAGTACGCTTTTTTTATTGGACTTTATGTTGTTGGTCCGAAGACCTTACTTACAACTTTAACGGGGTTTTTGGGGCGAGTGCCTTCGCGAAACGAAGGCGCTCGAGCCCGGGGGGGCAACTTGCTCGAGGTAGCTCCCTAAGGAGCTTTACCTCGGCTGGACTGTTGTCATGAGAGGGGGATGAATCTAATGATGCCCACTATAGGGCGACACAAAGCACTAATTGAGAACGGGCGACGGGTAGTATAAAGCCCGAGGGGAAGGATCCCGGCGGGCCGGGATAGGTGGTTCGCGGCGGCCTACGCTATCTTACTGCCGTTTCGCAACGTGTTATGGCTCGGCGAAAGAAACTTCCCAGCAACACGCCTAGTCTATCCTGTGGGGGGGCTATGTCTCCTAACGTCCCCCGCAGGGACGTGGAGAGATCTTGATTGGCGGCGCCTGAGACGCCGCCGTCTGTGTCTGTCTGTTTGTGCCTGCCAGCCTGCCGTCCTAACCGCGGGCGGGCTGATCCGGGCCAGCCGTTTTGTGATAACGTCGACCCTGTCCGTGAGGACGTTACGCGGTCGTCGTACGAGAGCCTTTCGCCGAGGCTTATAATCGGACGCGGAGTAAACTACGTCGAGTATACGTGATGCATTATATATACTATATTATATTTATCATATTATAGGAATCATGATACTATTTAATATCTGTCTGTCTGTCTGTCAAGGTCTTGTGTTTAAATAATATTATAAAATATATAAATTACGTGTCACGTTGTTTGTCCGCGACGGACTCCTAAACTACTTGACCGATTTTAATCAAATTTGCACACCGTGTGCAGTTTGATCCGACTTGAAAGATAGGATAGCTTACATTTGGACCCGGTAGGTGGCGCTGCTATCGGGTTCTAAATTTTATTTCTTCAGGGCAGAACAACGTCTGCCGGGACAGCTAGTAATATATAAAATAAAATAAGGTAGATGTTCTGTATTAGGTTAATAAAATGCAAAAAAAATAAAAAGAAAGAAATAATAAAGTAACAAAAAATAATATAATAATTTAAAAATCATTTTTTAAGTAACTTCTTTAAATAAGGCAAACGTGTTACTCCACCAGCTTGAAAAACAAAGCTTTACGGTCTTACTTGCAATAATCTTGTTAAGAAACGATTAGCCATCTCTTAAGTAAGAGAATCAAAATCAGACCCTAATCTATGAATATCTTCTTTTTCACTTATAAACGTGTATTACCTGTTGTTTACCTAAGAGGAGCGCAGATAAACGAAATTTGAATGATTGACGTAGGTTACATACATACATAACTTCACGCCAGTTCCCTTGCGGGGTAGTCACGAACAACAGAGTGCCATTTAGGCTTATTCTTACACACCTCACTTGCCTCTTTGACATTCATAACTCTTGTCATGCAAGCTCGTCTGTTCTTAAGGCTCCTGACATCACCTTCTGCTAGTACACGATCAATTTGATCATGGAAGGTGTGTCGTGGCCTTCCACGACTTCTGCATCCATCCACTTTTGCATTGTATATCTGTATTGACGTAGGTTGTACCCAAAATATTGTTTTTATTTTTTATTGCAGGAGTTTAGCAGACAGGCAGACGGCCCACTTGATGGAGAGCGGTTACCATCGCCTATGGACATTTGCAACACCAAATGTGCTACAAATGCGCTGCTGCTCTCTTAAAGGAGACTGGAAGCTGGTCACTAATGCCGGAGCACAGCTCAAGGTTGTTATGGCGACATACTTTAGATCAGGGGTGGTAGCCATCCAGTCGGGCAAATACCCTACCACCTGGCTGTGAGTTGTTAAGTCGCCTCTTACGACAGGCTGCCCCAACGCAGGAAATTGTATTCTTTCTCCGTTCCTGCACGGGTAAATATTAGACTAAAGAGGGATTTATGGGTAAGATTTTCACTAATCAGTTGCTGAGCAGTTTCTTTAAATTTAAGAAACGATTATAATTATAAGTAAGGCTCTTAATGTTTGTAACACGTATCGGTCGTTGTAACCGGATTTTTTAGATAGTATTATAAAAAAAACTACGCTCAAAACCGATATAAAAATTCAAGTTAAAATTAATGTAGAAATAGGAACTCCCCTCGACTACGTCTTTTATATTCAAAATAAAAGAATCAATAAATAAACTACTTTCATTCATTGTCACTTTAATATACTTAAATTCTCAATATCGCCAATATAGTCCAAGTTTCGCTTGCAAATAAATCAATTTTAACTCTGCCAAAATTCCATTCACTGCTTCGAGTGAATTTATTCTTAATATGCCCCTTAACTCTTGGCAATAGAGTCTACAATTGATTTCATGAATGGTCATAAATAAGGTTGTCAATATAAAAATACCTGTCCCACAAACATGCCTCTTTAGAATGTAACAAAAGATTAGCAAATACAATATGTTGTAGGGAATTCATTCAATAATTCATTCATAGAACGAAACCGTGGCTAAAGTCATGAATGAACGTAGAATGTAATGAATGAAACACAAGTGCATCCCGTAGTTTCTCGCATAGACATGCAGGCGTCACCATTGTTACCCGTCCAAAATCACAATGTAATTTCCAAGAACACAATGTCAGCTATTTGGACTGACTCTTGACTTTTGCCGGACAATGAGGCAGGTGGTCATTAAATAGCTTTTCTGTACTCATTTCCGTTCGGCCATTGATTAGGAAGACTGCAGTCTTTGTGTTGTTTGATATAGATTTGAATGATGCTTGAATAGTTTTGAAGAAAATTAATAGGACTAGCGGACGCCAGTGGTAGAAATTCGACCACAATTAATTTAAATTATAAACTTGAACATTATTAAGGTTCTGTTGTCAAAGACTATACTTCTATAATCACAGATTTCGCCAGGGCTACACTGTTAATTTGACTTTAACAATAAACAAATTAGTATATGGCAGTGTGTGTAATATTTTTTTAAAATTAATTTAATGTATTTTTCATTGCATAATTTAAAAAAAATATTTGCATTCTGCATTCCTCCTCTATATAAACTATTAGATGTGCCAGCGACGTCGTCCGCGTGGAATTTGTTTTCAAAACTCCCCGATTTTGAAACATTCTTCGTTGGTGCTCCGCTCCTATAGGCCTTAGCGTGATGATATATAGCCTATAGCCTTTCCCGATAAATGGGCTATCTAACACTGAAAGAATTTTTTAAATCAAATCAGTAGTTCCTGAGATTACCGGGTTCAAACATACAAACTCTTCAGCTTTATATATTAGTATAAGTGTGCGAAATTTCATACTCCTCCGTCCGCGCAATTTTCGTAAAAAGGGGTACAAAGTTTTTGCTGTGTTTTTGTTTCACGTATTAATATATAGATTATCAACGCGAAAGTAACTCTGTCTGTCTGTCTATTACGCTTTCACGGAAAAAGTACTGGACCGATTTGGATGAAACTCTGATATCGAGGATGACTTTTTGGACTTTTGAGACTTTTTGATATTTTTCACTCAATGGTCTTCGAGGCACTTAATCATTATATTAATACGTGAAGCAAAAATTTTGTACTTTGTATGAAATTTCGCACACTTATCGTGTATATACAGAAGGAGTGCAGAATGTTAATTTTTATTAAAATTATACATAAAAAATACATTAAATCAATAAAAAAACATATTACACACACTACCATTTATTTGACACACACACGCATATATACTCTTTTGTTTATTGTTAAAGTCAAATTAACAGTGCAGCCTTAGTGAAATCTGTGATTATAGAAGTATAGTCTTGGACAATAGAACTTTAATAGTGTTCATACATACATACATAACTTCACGCCAGTTCCCTTGCGGGGTAGACACGAACGACAGAGCGCCATTCAGGCTTATTCTTACCCACCTCACTTGCTTCTTTGAGATTCATAACTCTTGTCATGCACGCTCGTCTGTTCTTAAGGCTCCTGACATCACCTTCTGCTAGTACACGATCAATTTGATCATGGAAGGTCTGTCGTGGCCTCCCACGACTTCTGCATCCATCCACTTTTGCATTGTATATCTGTTTAGTCATTCTTTCATCATGCATTCTTTCCACATGCCCGAACCACCGGAGCATTCCTTTCCTTACCTCCACCCCGACACTCTCTTTCAGACCAACTCTCTTTCTTACTTCGGTATTACGAACGCGGTCCGCGAGCGTCACTGCGCAGATTGTGTTAGTATTCAAAATTATAATTTAAATTAATTATGGTCGAATTTCGACCACTGGACGACCACTAGCTTTAATTGTTAAGCGGATCTAATCACTATAACTTTTAGGAGATCATTGCTGATTTGAAAATCATATCCTTCTAAAACAAAACATCGATGTTTCCAAACATCGATGTATCGTTCATAAAAATCGATGTTTTAACATCGATGTTGGAACCAAAACATCGACGATACATCGCTGTTCAAGAGCGATATTTTTTGAACGATGTTTTATCGTACATAGACGTAACACGCCATCTTGCGCTCTATTTTTAATATTTTTTCTTATTGCCAGTAATAATTCATAATATAAAAGTTAATTATTATATCTATTTTATTAATTTCTATTAGAAATAACCATTTTTCTTAGTTGTACATTTATTTTAAATGGTGATAGGGATGTTAGTGTTAGCCCACGCTGTTGAATGGTACGGTAAGTGTAAGTACGGTAGTGAATATGGGTAAGGGAAAAGACGTATAAATAGAATAAACATAGTATTTAGTAGGATGAGAGCATTGAGATGCTAAGATTGCAAAGATGGAGCAACAGCGGCATAAAAGGATGATGTTAGTGAAAGCAACAATTAAGAAAGGTGTACTAAGGTGGTTTGAGCGATACATCGATGTTAAAAAAAAACGATGTTTCATTTGCATCGCAGGAACAAGCGTCAAAAGCTTATGTAAATGTTGATAAAAAACATCGATATATCGTTCATAAACGTCGATATTTTTAACATCGATATTTTAATTTTGAAAACATCGATATCCTAACATCGATGTTTTTTATGAGCGATGTTGCATCCCTAGCCCCGATAGGGTGGAGGAGCGAGATGGACTGCTCCTCCGTCTTAAAGGAAGATCTTCCAGCGAGGCTAATGTTGTTCCTCGCAGGCCTAGGCCCATCCGTTATAGTTGAAATTTTTGTATATATTCTTTGTATGTTTCGGGAAACGTTTGTGACATCAATTATTGCACAGCGCCATCTATTGGCTTGTAAGTGTTCCTCTACAGTAGAACTAAAATATCAAGCTTATCTGTAAGTTTTTAGTGTTATATTAATAAGAGATAGAAATAAAGAGTATTAGCCCAGACATATCATGTTCGTCCGGGCCCACCAGAAAAAAAAAGTAAATACAATTAAAAAAAAATTAAGCACTTGGAAATGCATAAAGCTTAGTATTCAATATACGAATATATGCAAGGTAAATTATAATTATCCATGATCAAATCGATCGTGTACTAGCAGAAGGTGATGTCAGGAGCCTTAAGAACAGACGAGCGTGCATGACAAGAGTTATGAATGTCAAAGAAGCAAGTGAGGAGTGTAAGAATAAGCCTAAATGGCGCTCTGTCGTTCGTGCCTACCCCGCAAGGGAACTGGCGTGAAGTTATGTATGTATGTAAATTATAATAATTTTTTTATTCCATATATATTGTATACTAGCGGCCCGGCGCGGTTACACCCGCGCTCTGTCCCGCTCCCGTGGTATATAGCGTCATGTTATATAGTCTATGACATTCCCTATTAACGTAGCTTTCTAACAGTAAAATAATTTTTGAAATCGGTTTAGTAGATCCTGAGTCCAGAGATCCCTACAACGTCAAAAACTCACAGACTTTACCTCTTTATAATATTATTAAGTATAGACTTTAAAACCTATCACTTTTTGAAAATTTATCTATTAAAAAATCATGGTAGCATGGTGGCTTGCGCACGCGTCCTAAACTCAAAGGGCGCGGGTTCGATCCTGGCCGGAACACATGCACCACTTAGGCTATCTCCTGACCTAAAGTGTACATTATTACAATTACTGCGTGCTAATAACGGTGAAGAAAAACATCGTGATGCAACCTGCACATGGAGATAACCGATGTGTCCAACTTGCCAAGCCGCTTTGGACAAGCGTGGCAGGTTATAATGTCCGTTCCCCTATATGAGAAGTCCAGCCAGCTGTAGAACGTTCATGGGCTGTTATTATATATCTATAGAATCATAGAAATGTATGTACGCGCATAACTTGAGAACGACTATACCGATTATGATGAAATTTTTGTGTGAAATTGAGTGGGTCCCCGAATGTTGTAGATGCACAATTGGAACCGGTAGGTGGCGCTCGAAGTCCAAGATTTTTGTTTTTTCAGGGCAGGACAACGTCTGCCTGGACCACTAATATATTATAATTAAATAAAGATAAATTAAAATAAGTTGGACAAAAGTGTCAAAATAGATAGATAGATAGATAACACTTTATTGTACACCATTACAGAAAAACTTACGAACTAGTATTAGTCTAGTTGGGTACAGAGGGCGGTCTTATCGCTAAAAAGCGATCTCTTCCAGACAACCGTTTTATCCGTGCAGGAACGGAGAAAGAATAAAATTTTCTGCGTTGGGGCGGCCTGTCGTAAGAGGCGACTTAACAACCCACAGCCAGGTGGTAGGGCGTTTGCCCGACTGGTTGGCTACCATCCTTGGGCTAAAGTATGTCGCCATAACAACCTTGAGTTGTGTTCCGGCATTAGTGACCAGGTTCCAGTCTCCCTTAAGAGAGCCGCAGCGCATTTGTAGCAACTTTGGTGTTGCAAATGTCCATAGGCGATGGTAACCGCTTTCCACTAAGTGGGCCGTCTGCCTGTCTGCTGATCTCCTGCAATAAAAAAAAAACAACCCGTGGCAAGAATATTCTGATTAGGAGTGGCGATGGTGGTATACATAATTATTGTACGATTACTTACATTTTAATAATAAATATGTAACTATACTATATATACAAATATAAACATAAGTTATATAATAAAATAATGTAAATGATACATATAAAATTAGTTTAATAGTCATTTTTGCACATCGCGAAAATGGTAGACTGTAGGTATAGTCTGAAATATCATTGTAAGAACTTCTGTACTACATTCTGGCAAAATGCTTATCAGTATGAAATTCGCGCAAGTCGAAGAATTCTATAGAGGCAATAACAATCCGTTATTTTTGTTATTGGGCTACGGAGCCACAAAAAATGCATTCAATCGAGAATACAGCATGTTGTATTTAAAATAAACGAATAACTAATTACTCTATTGCTTTATTGTCATTATACATGTATAGCACACCCGTTATATTATGAATGCCAAAGAAGCAAGTGAGGTGTGTAAGAATAAGCCTAAATGGCGCTCTGTTGTTCGTGCCTACCCCGCAAGTGAACTGGCGTGAAGTTATGTATGTATGTGTGTATGTAGCACACCCGTTAGATAAAAAAAAAACTTCGTTTAAAAAAAAACCGACTTCAAAAACTAAGAAGTATAAATTATTTCTAAATCTATTTTTAATTATAATATCCTATTTTTAATATATACTAGCGGCCCCGGCAGACGTTGTCCTGCTCTGAAAAATAAAAATCTAGGATTCGATCCCAGCGCCACCTACCGGTTCCAATTGTGGATTTAAACCAACCAGGAACCCACTCAAACATACAAAAACGAAATCACCAAAATCGGTTCAGGTGATTAGGAGGATTCTAGAACCCGATCTCAGCGCCACCTACCGGTTCCAACGGGATAAAAAGTATTCTATGCCTGTCTCCTGGTTCTAAGCTGCCTCCCCACCAATTTTCAGCGAAATCGGTACAGCCGTTCTTGAGTTATAAATAGTGTAACTAACACGACTTTCATTATATATATATAGATTACCTAAAAAAATTTAACGTAGGTGCTTAGTCATTTTCAAAATATAGTAATTTTTATGTTTTACTTCGCACCGACTTCAAGATGTTTTAGAATAATATATATTTAAAAAAAATAAGATATTATAATTAAAAATAGCTTTAGAAATAAGTTATTTTACACTTTTTAGTTTTTGAACTCGGTTTTTTTAAACGACGTTTTTTTTTATTTGTTACTTTTTAGTGTCTAACTATGGGTAGGCGTACGAAAGATGCCGCGCGCCTTAAAAAATATAGGTCCATAAAAGTGTTCATAAAATGAATACTTCTGGGACAAACTATTTTAAATTTTTAGAGGACCAAATGGCAACTATTCCGCATCAAACTAAAGAAGAATCACGTAAATCGGATCATAAATCTCAGCGGTTATACCAATTAAGTTGAGAACCTCCTCCTTTTGGAAGTCGGTGAAAAATGGCGAATAATAGAAGCAAAAATAACGTCTACTACGTAAACTACTTATAGAATTAATCGAAAAAATTTTTTTGTAAAAAAATATTTTTATCACCTTAATGTTTGTTAAAAATTATTACTTCATAGTTTATAAGTTAGAGAGGTCACAATTTTCACGACTTTCGGAGCTAATATCTCGGCACTTATAGACAACGTTAAATATATTTTTAATAATATAATTTATATTCGTAATAATTTTAGTGCCTACATGCAGTATAAGGATGTACACAATTTCAACACCAGGCATTGTAATAAATAGACTAATATTGCCATCCTTTAGATTCCAAAAAGTACTGTCCTCTTTCTTGGGGGTTGGTATACGCTTCTTCAATAAGATTCCGAGTGAAATGTTAGATCTGCCTTTCACTAAATTTCAAACTAAATTAAAAAGCATCTTGCTAAAAAAGGGATACTACACTATTGAAGAATATTTAAATGACAAAAATTCATTTACATAGCACCTAGCTCCAACCTCTTATACTAAATTTTGTATAACGTTTTTATTTTTTTAATTAATCTTGCCATGCTTGTAAGGAATTTGTGGAGACATATTGCAGCATAACATTTTAGCACGTCATGTCATTATTATAACTATAATATTATTTTTCTTTCCTTTTATTGTCTTGGTCTTATTACGTATGCATTGTTTGCTACAACTCCATTAATTCTTCAAAAAGTGATTCTGTAACATACTTCTGTACAAAACTTATTAAAAAAAAGAATTTGAGATATAAATAGAATATGAAATATAAAGGGAAGGGAACTGGCGTGAAGTTATGTATGTATGTATGTATGAAATATAAAGAAAAACAATATTTAGCCAGACGTGTTGCTGGGCAGTTTCTTGCCGCTTCTTCTCCTTTACAGCATCGACACGTTGCGAAGCGGTGTATATAGAATAGGAAGTAAAAAATTAAATTTTAACTTACATGTATGACCTTCAAAAAGTGTTCTCCAGTGGAACTTATTTTGAATAAAAACTTTTGAATTTGAATAAAAAAATTATTAAAAAGCATTGTTATATTACAAGAATAAATTTTCGCGTGTAATTTTACCAATGTGAACGCGGCCTTAGGGGTGTATATTTAAAATTGAAAGTCACTGTAACTCAACTAAGTGTTACATTAACATCAAAGAACGAATTAATGGATACGTAACACATCGGTTCCAATAGTCATAAAGGGTATAAGTGTGTATTTGAGAAAAATGATAATATGATTTTTATACTTTTATTTGTCACACGTCACATGCAGCACATTCTAGCGAGCACTAAGTATACCAAGTTAGACGATGTTAAATTTATTAATAGAATTTCGTCTCTTTTATATATGACTTTTTGAGTGAAATATTTATGAATATTCAAGTTTTATACAAATAAAAAACAAGTAAATAAGCACCAGATAGTTGGACCTTTTTAGACGAACTCTTAGCTAAATTGTAGATTTTTATAAATTAATAATAACACAATCGTAACTTACTTAATTTGAGAATTCAAAATATAAGTATTAATCTGTCGATTATTATTATTTTTTGATTGACATTACAATACCGCGTCATTGTGCAGTTAGACTATAATAATATTATAATAAACGACAGAGAAGCGCACATTATTGTATATCCCCAAGCTAAGAAAATTATGGGTAATATACAACGAACCACTCTAAATCGGCCAGCAAAAGCTTGTATCCCTTAAGCATAGAGGCCACCACAGTTGTCTGGGTGGTTGGTAGTGCATACTCTTCATCAGGATTCGAACCCACAAAATTAGAAATATATGAGAGATAGCCAGGTCGTAGGGCATTTGCCCGACTGGATGGCTACCACCCCTGGACTAGAGTATGTCGCCATAACAACCTTGAGTTGTGTTCCGGCTTTAGTGACCAGGTTCCAGTCTCCCTTAAGAGAGCAGCAGCGCATTTGTAGCACCTTTGGTGTTGCAAATGTCTATAGGCGATAGTAACCGCTTTTCATCAAGTGGGCCGTCTGCCTGTATGCTGAACTCATGCAATAAAAAATAAAAAAAGATAAGGAATACAAAATCTATACATTCTATTAATCTATAACAACCAACAAGGAGGAGACTTTTTTTTTCAATTTATTTTCAATAAAAAGTTACTAGATTATAATAACAATTACATTGCCAAACTTTAGCGCAGTTTGTCGGCAGCGTTCTCGTGGATTGCATTAAATTACACCTTATAACTTCTACTTTATATACTGAAGTACATTTTTTTTTAAATAAATTATAATATAAATTGAAATTTTTGAGTAAACCATTTTTTGTATTATACCTTGCTTTAATTACCACCGTTATCTAAAGTACATATACGCCAAACCCCTTTAAAATCGTTTAAAACGTCTGCATTGATTCCTTGATAACAGTACCATATCTCATCGCGCACATACACCCCCACTCATCATATATATATATACGTGGACACTGATAACAGGATTGTTTTACAAATTACAAATGGCTCAGCGAGCTCTAGAGCAAGCAATACTCGGATTCACTTTTACGTAAATCTGAAGTGACGATATACCTAAGAGGATCAAATTAATTATTATAGCGCACAAAATTAGCGTGTGCGAAATGAAATAAAAAAAAATGGAGTTACCCCATTTTAAACTTCGTTTCTTAGTTAAAACTTAATAAAGCGTTGGGTTTTAATTCGAACCAGCTACTGCACGTGTGTCCCGCTAACTATTAACTACTGAGTCAGAGGGGTGTAGGCAGAGTGGCGTTAAATTAAGGGGTTCAAAAAGTATGTTAAAAGGTTTTGTTATTGACTTTTAGATTGATCGATTTTACATTAATATGATAATATCAACTGTTTATATTTTACGCTTTATTTGACATGTTCAATTTATAACGGTTGTTATACATTAAGTGTTTTGTAACTTAAGGAGAATTAACCTCCATACTCAGAGAGTTTAATTTAAATCATTATATTAATACGTGAAGCAAAAACTTTGTACCCTTTTTTACGAAAATTGGGCGGACGGAGAAGTATGAAATTTCGCACACTTACAGTTTACTGTGTCCGCGATATCGTCCGCATGGAATTTGCTTTCAAAACCCTCCGATTTTGAAACATTCCTCATTGGTGCTCCGCTCCTATTGGTCTTAGCGTGATGATATATAGCCTATAGCCTTCCTCGATAAATGGGCTATCCAACACTGAAAGAATTTTTCAAATCAGACCAGTAGTTCCTGAGATTAGCGCGTTCAATCAAACAATATTAGTATATTTGGCTACAAGACTAATACTTACATTTTAAATATCGCGATATTTTTTTAATGAAACGACCGAATTGAATAATTCAAAAAGTTCTAGAAAGGTATTGAATTCGTCTTGAATATGGAGTTTATTTTGATAGGGATTAATACCAAGGTAGAAAATAAAGAGTTTTTGAAGCGACGGCATTTTAATTATTTAAAAAAATAAAAGAAAACACTTATTGTGAGATAACTACAATAGTTAGATATACACATAATATTTTTTGTAGACAATTATATGTTCTGCAAAGTGGTAGTGCATTCTTTTGTTCTATAATCAATAGTTTTCGCAGCGCACGCCGTGTAAGGATTTTTTCGGGTCATTTTTTTACACCTTGGGTTACATTATTGGACTTTTAATAGGGATCCCTAATTTTTTTTAAAATATAATATAGCTTACAGCCTTCCTCGATAACTGTACTATTCAACACTGAAACAATTTTCAAATCGGACCAGCGGTTCCTGAGATTAGCGCGTTTAAATAAACAAACAAACAAACTCTTCAGCTTTATAATATTAGTATAGATATAGAGAAGGAGTGCAGAATGCTAATATTAAAAAAAAAATATGCATAGAAAAATACATTAAATCAATAAAAAAACATTACACACACTGCCATATATTTGACACACACACGCATATATACTCTTTTGTTTATTGTTAAAGTCAAATTAACAGTGTAGCCTTGGCGAAATCTGTGATTATAGAAGTATAGTCTTTGACAACAGAACCTTAATAATGTTCAAACTCCTAATTTAAATTAATTATGGCTGAATTTCGACCACTAGTAACAATTATTATATGTATAAATGTAATCAACGGCCTGACGGCCTCTGTGGTTGAGCGGGCTAAGCCTTTGCCGGCCTACCTCACTGCAACACAGAGGCTCCGGGTTCGATTCCTGGTATAGTAAATTTCAGAAACGTATTTTCTCCGTTATTTACTATGGTCTGGTTGTCTGGGATCGGCCCCAGAGTAGTCCGTTGTATATTACCCATAACACAAGCGTAACTTGCTTAATTTGGGGATATACAATATGTGTGTTCGTCTGCCGATTATTATTATTATTATACTGTATGTCTTTCAAGACCACGGGCCATAAAAATGGCCCGGACTTTTGGGGGGCTTGCGTGGGGCCATGGAAAGGCCAACACGTAGAGGCCCCTTGACAAATTTAATGTAAATGTGGCGTGACACTGACCGGCGATTATCCCTGTCTACACCATATAGTATGCACCCAAGGACAAGCCCCGGCCAGTGTAGGACTATTGTGGGAAATGAGGACAAAAAGTACCGGGCTATTGTGGCGAACTGCTAATGGTACTAGGGGTCTGGGAATATGGGGACTATGGCGTCTGCCCGTCGCAATGTTCAGCGAACATGGAAAAATGGGCAGACGGTGACTCGCCACTCCCTGTATGGGCCCCAAAAAATGCCATAAAGACAGGAGCAACATGGGTGTGAGTGGCTAAGGGGTGTCGAGAGGTGGGCTGCAGGTTCACCGAAGCTACTTCCGACGTGATGCCATTTATCACTTCCACCCCTGGAGCTTGAGTCTTAGCTCTAGCGATCTCCACTCCGCACTCCGTGTCGGCTGGTTAAGGCAAGCACGGAGGCGGGGGCCTTGCCTTGGCCCCCGGAGTCAGGTACGAGGTGTCGCTACTCACCTAAGGCTTCGCCACAAAGCCCCCCTGCGGGAACCAGGAACCATTATTATTATTATTATTCACATATATATTTAATCAAATGCCGCGCTTAGAACCGTTAACAATAGTATTAGTTTCCACAATTAATTAAATATAATAGTAAAATTACTACAACTTCAAATATGATATGTTTCTACCAAAAGTTCTAATCATATCCAACATAACAGTTCAAATAAACAAAAGAGCGTAATCTTCGAAATGTCACTCAATCAAACAAAACAAACAAAGAAGGGAAACGGAATTTGCGTCAAAGCAAAGAATAGTGAAGAATGGCCGATAAAAAGTACAAAAAATGATTTCAAATCGTGGTATACCCGTAAGCTTAAATGTTCTCATGAAACTGGTGATGGCGCCAGTGTAAGCATTGAAATAAGGGTAAAATTCACTTCAAGCAATGCCTTTGATAAGTTTGTGTTAATCGTAGATGGAGAATTGTATAGAGAACCCATGAGCGGCTATATTTGACGGCCTCTGTGGTTAAGCAGGCTAAGCTTTTGCCGGCCTATCTCCCTGCAACACAGAGATTCCGGAGTCGATCCCTGTCATTGTAAATTTTGGAAATGAATTTTCTCCGTTATTTACTATGGTCTGGGTGTCTGGGATTGGCCCCAGAATAGGACGCTGTATATCACCCATAACACAGGCGTATGTTGCTTAATTTGGGCATGTACAATACGTGTATTTGTCTGCCGATTATTATAGTTTATTGATTCATATTTAATTTATTCCTATAATATATATATATATATATATATATATATATATATATATATATATATATATATATATACATATATATATATATATATATATATATACGCTAGAAACTGATAGTACAACAGCTCATATTGTTCATCATACTTCAATAATATTTACTTAAACCTTAAGTATAGTGAAACTTTCAAAACTGTCATCTATCTATAATATAATCAATATGGTGGGGTTGTCGAGATCGTATAATATACTTAAAATTTAAAAGAAAGTCAGCAGACTAATTCGGAGAAGCTGATTCCGAAAACACAACATTTGTCATTTTTGTATGTCTGATAGAGTAGAGCATCATATGAAAACTACTGAACGGATTTAAATAGGAAGTAAAATTAAATTTTAACTCATATGTTTGACCTTCAAAAAGTGTTCTCCAGTGGAATTTATTTTGAATAAAAACGCTTGCAAATGTTGAAGACTTGTCGCCGTTACAAAAAGTGCCACGACAAAATACCACATGCAGAGCAAGACGCAAAATATATAAATCATATCTTTCAAATCCCTGCCGGTACGGAGAAAGAATACTTTTTCCTGCGGCCAGACGTCTTCTTGTAACAGGCGACTAGACAACCCACAGCCAGGTGGTAGGGTATTTGCCGATCTGGATGGCTACCAACCCTGTCCTAGAGTATGTCACCATAAGAAACTTGAGTTGTGTTCCGGCATTAATGGCCGTTTAGTCTCCCTTTAGAGAGCGGATGTACATTGGTAGCGCCTTTGGCGTTACAAATGTCCATAGGTGACGGTAAACGCTTTCCATCAGGTGGGCTGTCTGTTTGTCTACTGAACCAATGCCATAAAAACATTGATAGATATTTTACTTTAACATGTAATAAAAAATACTTCTGGGCTTGCTTCCCGCTGGCAGCGTATTCTAATAGATAATCTACTATTTAGGTATATTTATTAGAGTCATGTTTATATTTAGGTATTTTATATTTGTTAATTGGTTTAATTTATAGTACAGTTAGTTATATGTATTTGTAAAAAAACTGTCAGGAGCCTTAAGAACAGACGAGTGTGGATGACAAGAGTTATGAATGTCAAAGAAGCAAGTGAGGTGTGTAAGAATGGGCCTAAATGGCGCTCTGTTGTTCATGCCTACCTCGCAAGGGAACTGGCGTGAAGTTATGTATGTATGTAAAAAAACTTAATAGAAACTATATTTATTTTTCCCTATGACATCTCTGTATAATTCTACGTTATTAATATACCGTTCGACCAAGTTAAATTTGCCAACGGCGTTTTTAGGAACTAACCTCTTTTCATACATATAACTGTCAAAGTTGACGTTTGACATAGAAAGTGGCGCCACGGTGACTGTTAAGAATAAACTGGCAGAAACACAAACGCGTTCGATGCTTTCATATTACAATGGCAATAAAGTATTTTCTGAAATTGCATTTTGCGGTTTGTTTCTGTTGTTGAAAGTTTCACATGGAGTGATTTATGAAATGATAGCGAGTGGTATTGTAAATCCTTCTTTATTCCCTAAAGGGGAAACAATTTATTTTCCAATATTACATTACATTCAATTAAAAAAAAAGAACATATTCGACACTCAGGGCGTTCTATTAGTAGCTCACAACGCCCAAAATGCTCCGTTAGCCGTTCCACAAGGCGACCGCGGTCGTTGTGGTCGTGGCATAAACGTCACAAATGACGTCCACATTTTCGATCACACAACGCTCACAATGACCCATGTCAAGTGTTAAGATCAAAGGCCAGTATGGCAATGAATGTACAGTGATATACAGGATCTAGCAGTAAATCGGTCCTCCCCCATAACTTACACTACACACCATCTCCTTTCTCACCGTACAAGTAATTGTGTTCTCAATTATTGATCCAAGTATTGTGAAGTAATTAATACAGCACTTGAAATACTAGATGAAATGGTGGGAAACTTGTACTTCTTGAGTTTAGGACTGTTGAAGAGAGACGACATTTATTAGTGCTTTATATTGAACATTTATAAAAATACAATGATTTTTTTTTTTAATTTACTCTCCAATATGCTTACTTTCATATACATTTGACTGTGGCACAGAAGTCTTAAGGGTTTATTCATGCTGCAGAGTCTTGTACAGAATATTGTTATATCAAAAATAGGAGTAGAGGCGAGTAATTGTTATCATCATTTGTTTATTTTTTTAATGCAGGAGTTCAGCAGACGGGTAGACTGCCCACTTGATGGAAAGCGGTTAGCATCACCTAAAATCTGCGGAGTGACGCTCGCGGACCGCGTTCGTAATACCGAAGTAAGAAAGAGAGTTGGTCTGAAAGAGCGTCCGGGTGAAGGTAAGGAAAGGAATGCTCCGGTGGTTCGGGCATGTGGAAAGAATGACAATACAGATATACAATGCAAAAGTGGATGGATGCAGAAGTCGTGGAAGGCCACGACACACCTTCCATGATCAAATTGATCGTGTACTAGCAGAAGTTGACGTCAGGAGCCTTAAGAACAGACGAGCGTGCATGACAAGAGCTATGAATGTCAAAGAAGCAAGTGAGGTGTGTAAGAATAAGCCTGAATGGCGCTCTGTTGTTCGTGCCTACCCCGCAAGGGAACTTGCGTGAAGTTATGTATGTATGTATGTAATTTTTTAATTTTTTTTCCAATGAGCCAGACAAATCTGACACGCCAAACATCCTCCCAGACTCGTTAAGAGTTCCGCTGGGCGAGGAAGCGCAAGAGCATTTATAGAGTGAGATTCCACTCACTCTGTAAATAAATAAAAAATACAAACTTGCGGAGCTCCAAAAATACTTTCCTGGAAAAATATTTAGAACAATATCTGTTAAGTAATTTTTGAGATATAAGATATTTTCAACTGAATGCCTTTTTATGGTTCCGTACCCAAATAAGGAATATAGTAGGCGTTCGTTTTGTTGTTTTTATTTACCCTTATAAACAATTTTATTAGCTGTCCACACGTGTTTACAAAACGAAAGGGTAACACTTGTCCGAGACATCGATTGGTCACCCTACAATATTAACTATACAATGATCAGTACACTATTAAACGGTTATCATAAAAAAAAAAAAAATAAGTCTTAGCTAAACAATTAAGTAAATCGGCAGACAAACATACGCAGTGTCCATTATTGTATTGCGCTTGCGTTGCAATACTGAAAACATTATATCCGTGCAGGAACGGAGAAAGAATACAATTTCCTGCGGCCGGGCGGCCTGTCGTAAGAGGCGACTAAACAACCCACAGCCAGGTGGTAGTTCATTTGCCCGACTGGATGGCTACCACCCGTGGTCTAGAGCATGCCGCCATAGCAACTTTGAGTTGTGTTCCGGCATTAGTGACCAGGTTATTTGTAGCACCTTTGGTGTTGCAAATGTCCATAGGCGATGGTAGCCGCTTTCCATCCAGTGGGCCGTCTGCCTGTCTGCTGAACTCCTGCAATAAAAAAAACATTTTGATGCCAATTCGATATTTAAAAAAAAATCTAAGCTGCGATAACTTTCGTAAGCCAGGAAACGATTCCGAATTTTTCATCCATATTGCGTTCGTTCGTACTTACATTGAACTTCATGCAAATCGATTTAACTTTAAGGGAATAGAGAGGAAACCAACATCCATCAGATCTATTTGTTAAGTCTATCTATTTGTTGATGCGACTTGCGTAGACACGTTGGCCGCATCCCATTTACCAAATACGTCTAAATCAGCCGGTTCAGCGGCGGAAACAGCCGAATCACTCAAGCGGCGCAAATATGCAACCCTCTGTGAGAGTTATATGTTTGTGCCGTTTGCTGTCGAGACGCTTGGACCGTGGGGTCCTGAGGCCATGAACCTCTACCAAAATTTATCGAAACGACTCATTGACTCTTCGGGTGATCAGAGGGCTGGTGCTTACCTCGGCCAACGGATCAGTATGGCGATCCAGCGAGGAAACGTAGCCAGCCTTCTGGGCACCTTACCCATAGAAGACGGTGATCTAGGCTCAGTATTCTACTTATAGTCTTGAGGGACTATGAGTAGAATACAATACAAATAAGTTAAGTTTTCTTGCATTGTATAACAAATTTGTTAAGTTAATTAATAGTTTCTAAAAAAAAATACTTACGGTCAGTTATTATATCTTACAATTCATTCATTTGCTCTTCTATCGACAGAACTTTGACATTACTTAATGGTTAGAAATATGTAAGAACCGACACACGGCCACGCGAAGCCATTTTCCAAAAAATACACCAAGTACATCCATTAATATTCAGCGGCCGAAAATAATGACTCGTACGTCCCTAACAAGGTACAATGACATCGCAGATACGAGTGTGCGTGTCTAATTCTGTTTTCGCGTAACGCATCAACTATTTCATTTGTAGTAGACCCCCAGCAATATGCTCTGTAATACTGGTCGCGATTTGCCACGGTGTCGGATTTGCCAAATGATTGTTGATAATGATAATAATATCACTAAAGCCAACTATGTAAACTTTTTTTTTTTTATTGCAAATGATCAGCAGACAGGCAGACGGCCCACTTGATGGAAAGCGGTTACCATCGCCCATGGACATTTGCAACACCAAAGTTGCTACAAATGCGCTGCTGCTCTCTTAAGAGAAACTGGAACCTGGTCACTAATGCCGGAATATAACTCATTGTTGTTATGGCGACATGCTTTAGACCAGGGTGGTAGCCATCCAGTCGGGCAAATGCCCTACCACCTGGCTGTGGGTTGTTAAGTCGCCTCTTACGACAAGCCGCCCGGCCGCAGGAAATTGTATTCTTTCTTCGTTCCTGCACGGATAAACACTTTATTCAAAACACACCTTTATTCAAAAAACAGTTACAAAATTAATGAGGGATGCGACTTGCGTAGACACGTTAGCCGTATACTATTTACCAAACACGTCTAGATCAACCGATTCGGCGGCGGAAGCATACAACTAGCTTTTATGGCAAATCCTTCACAGTCCAAGCAGTTCGTCTTTGGAACGCGCTGCCTGTTAATATCAAGCTAGCCAAATCACTGCCTATTTTTAATAGACTTGTGAAGGATTATTATAGCTCAAATAGCTCAATTTAAGGATGCAGCAGCAGTTATTATCATCATCTTTGCCTAGTTTTATATTTATTTATGTAATTGTATTTTATAATATTTTATTTACATATATCGTATTCGTATAATTTTTATCGCGGCTCGCGGACCGCGTTCGTAATACCGAAGTAAGAAAGAGAGTTGGTCTGAAAGAGAGTGTCGGGGTGAAGGTAAGGAAAGGAATGCTCCTGTGGTTCGGGCATGTGGAAAGAATGCATGATGAAAGAATGACTAAACAGATATACAATGCAAAAGTGGATGGATGCAGAAGTCGTGGAAGGCCACGACACACTTTCCATGATCAAATTGATCGTGTACTAGCAGAAGGTGATGTCAGGAGACTTAAGAACAGACGAGCGTGCATGATAAGAGTTATGAATGTCAAAGAAGCAAGTGAGGTGTGTAAGAATAAGCTTAAATGGCGCTCTGTTGTTCGTGCCTACTCCGCAAGGGAACTGGCATGAAGTTATGTATGTATGTATGTATGTATAATTTTTATATTTTTATTAATGTATGTATATTATATCATGTATGTATATATTTATAAGATACTGATTCCGTAGTGAGAATAATGCAACATACCTCTGTCCTTATCAAATTTTTTGTCCATCCGAAGGTACATACATACATACATACATACATAACTTCACGCCAGTTCTATTGCGGGGAAGGCACGAACAACAGAGCGCCATTCAGGCTTATTCTTACACACCTCACTTGCTTCTTTGACATTCATAGCTCTTGTCATGCACGCTCGTCTGTTGTTAAGGCTCCTGACATCACTTTCTGCTAGTACACGATCAATTTGATCTTGGAAGGTGTGTCGTGGCCCTCCACGACTTCTGCATCCATCCACTTTTGCATTGTATATCTGTTTAGTCATTCTTTCATCATGCATTCTTTCCACATGCCCGAACCACCGGAGCATTCCTTTCCTTACCTTCACCCCGACACTCTCTTTCAGACCAACTCTCTTTCTTACTTCGGTATTACGAACGCGGTCCGCGAGCGTCACTCCGCAGATTTTGCGCAATGCTCGCATCTCGACCGCGTTTACTCTTCTTTCATGCTCTCTCTTCCATACCCAACTCTCGCTTCCATACGTGAGCGTAGGTACCAGCACCGCGTTATGTATGGCAAGCTGGGCCTTCTGGCTGAGGTTATTATGATTTATTTGATTTAATAATTAAATAGTATAACCATCCAGATGGGCAAATACCTACCACTTCGCTGTGGGCTGTTTTATCGACTCTTACGGCAGCCCGCCCGACCGCAGGAAATTGACTTCTTTATCCGTTCCTTAACGGATCTTACGATTGTATTTTTAATGGAAAGTGTTTGACAATTGTTCAGAATAGTGCCTTCATCTTTCTTCTACTGCCGCACTGCCTGCCATGTATCGGTTAGGCGTTGATCATCACTTTTTGTGTAATATTTCTCAAGAAATTGGAACGAGCTTCCGGCCGAGGTTGCGAGGAGCCGAGCGCTTTAGTAATAATACCTCTGGTGTTGTACACGTAATGTTGGAATGTTGGCTTGACGTTGTGAAGGATGATATGAGTATCAATGTTCTCAATACAAGGGATGCCGAAGATCGCTTAAAGTGGAGAAGAAAAAGTCAGAAGGCGGACCCTGGGCGTCGAAGTGATCGCTCGGACGATGATGATGATGACGATGACTCGTACAGGTTCTTTATTGGGCGATTCGGGCGTCTTCTTCTTCCATATTAATATTAATCAGAGTATCAATCCCCATGAAGACACAGGTCTGTGTATTCTCTGCCAAAAAAAACTCCATTCGAGCAAACGCTTCAGTTCGAAGGAACCACCTACTTAACTCCTGGACTGTATTCAACGTCGAGCTGTTCGCGTTGTTGATGATCATACTCAGAGACAGTCTAGATACGCCTGGCCTTAGGAGAGACTTCGCTTCTCTCTGCGTATACTACGTACTGCATCACGGGGGTGTTCCGAAGAACTGTTTAGAATGGTGCCTTCGTCGTCTTTTATTCCGAAAACTTATTTAATCTTATACTAATACTAGCTGTGCCCGCGACGCCGTCCGCGTGGAATTTGTTTTCAAAGCCCCTCGATTTTGAAACATTTTTCATCGATGCTCCGCTCCTATTGGTCTTAGCGTGATGATATATAGCCTATAGCCTTCCTCAATAAATGGGCTATCTAACACTGCAAGAATTTTTCAAATCAGACCAGTAGTTCCTGAGATTAGCGCGTTTAAACAAACAAACAAACTGTTTAACTTTATTTATTAGCATAAGATATAAAGCTGAAGAGTTTGTTTGATTGTTTGTTTGCTTGAACGCGCTAATCTCAGGAAGTACTTACTGGTTTGATTTGATAAATTATTTCAGTATTAGACAGCCTTAGACATTTATCGAGGAAGGCTATATAGGCAATATATCATCACGTTAAGACCAATAGGAGCGGAGCACAAATGAAGATTATTTCAAAATCAGGGGTTTTTTTTTAACTATTCCACGCGGACGAAGTCGCGGGCAGAAGCTAGTCTTTAATAACAGCAATTGCTTTTATTTGCCAAATCTATAGTATCATCTGTAGTGAAGTAAACATTTTTTCTCGGCTTGTTAAACAGAGACGTGAGTCAAAAGGCTTATCCCGGAAAGGTCCTTTCCGCCAATGCCTTTTAGAGTAACCCTTTTCTTATTTATACTTTTTTATTTGCGATAGTTTCGCGAATGTATGGCGATAACAAATGTACCGAATAATATGCCACAGAGTATAAATCGTTAACAGTGTTCGCATGGAGTGGTTTCGACTGTAAAGTGTTGAATAAAAATATATCTATTCGTATAACTAGAATATATTAGCATGTATGCTTAGTATATATACTCTAGAACAGTGGTCGGCAAAGTGCGGCTCCAGAGCCGCATTTGGCTCTTTGGCTCCTTAAGTGCGGCTCTCGCACAAATATCGACGGATGGCGCAATAAGAAATCATGACTAAAATTAAAATCAACAACATACAAACCTGACTTACTCAAACTTACTTTTATCCGTGCAGGAACGGAGAAAGAATACAATTTCCTGCGGCCGGGCGGCCTGTCGTAAGAGGCGACAAAACAACCCACAGCCAGGTGGTAGGGTATTTTCCCGACTGGATGGCAACCACCCCGTCTAGAGTATGCCGCCATAATAACTCTGAGTTGTGTTCCGGCATTAGTGACCAGGTTCCAGTATCCCTTAAGAGAGCAGCAGCGCATTTGTAGCACCTTTGGTGTTGCAAATGTCCATAGGCGATGGTAACCTCTTTCCATCAAGTGGGCCGTCTGCCTGTCTGCTGAACTCGGGCAATAAAAAAAAAAAAAAAAAAAAAACTTTCCAAGGAGATGCAAGCACATGTTCGCATTATTTAAATATTTATTAAGTATGAAATTTAGTTTTATTTAGTCTACTACTTAGTCAGTGTAATAAAAGTTTACTAAACAAGCAGATTTGGCTCCCATTTTTTTTAAATTGTTGTAATGTTCATATTAGGCTCTTTGGCTAATAAGTTTGCCGACCACCGGTCTAGAATAATCTGATATACGTATGGCCAGGTGTAGGGTATTTGCCCAGCTGGATGGCTACCACCCCTGGTCTAGAGAATGCCGCCATAACAACCTAAGTTGTATACCGGCATTTGTGGCCAGGTTCCAGTCTTGCTTTAGAGAGTGGCAGGATATTGGTAGCAGCTTTAGTGTTACATATGTCCATAGGCGACGGTTACTGCTTTTCGTCAGCTGGGTTATCTGCTTCTCTGCTGAACTCATGCAATAAAAATAAAAATACAATAGATATATAGAGACAGCCATATATTTTAACCCTTACCTGTCAAAACGGGATTGAGATGCTTGTCAACTGTCTATTATATATTTTGTATTCTGTATATCAATAATAACTAGTGGTCGCTCGTGGTCGAAATTCGACCAAAATGATTCTGTTCTATTATCAAGTGACTATATTTCTATAATCACAGATTTCGCCAAGGCTACACTGTTAATTTGACATTAACAATAAACAAAAGAGTATATATGCGTGTGTGTCAAATATATGGTAGTGTGTATAATGTTTTCTTTATTGATTTAATGTATTTTTTATGCATAATTAAAAAAAAATAGCATTCTACTCTCCTCTATATAAACTACTAGCGGCCCCGGCAGACGTTAGATAGATAGATAGAAAATACTTTATTGTTCACCACATACACATAAAGTACGTCATTTACAGTCACTTCGTGTCAAGGTAGGAACAAAGGGCGGCCTTATCCCTTTAGAGCGATCTCTTCCAGACAACCCAGACGTTGTTCTGCTCTGAAAAATAAAAATCTAGGATCCGATCTCAGCGCCACCTACCGGTTCCAATTGTGGATTTAAACTATCCCGGGACCCACTCAAACACATAAAAACAAAATCACCAAACTCAGTCCAGGTGATTAAGAGGATTCTAAAACCCGATCTCAGGGCCACCTACCGGTTCCAACGGGATAAAAAGTATACTATGTCCGTCTTCTGGTTCTAAGCTACCTCCCCACTAATTTGCAGCCAAATTGGTACAGCCGTTCTCGAGTTCTCCCCAACCTATTACATAGTGTAACTAACACGACTTTCTTTTGTATATATAATAAGATAAGTGTGCGAAATTTCATACTCCTCCGTCCGCGTAATTTTCGTAAAAAGGGGTACAAAGTTTTTGTTTCACGTATTAATATAATTATTTCTTTTTTGCACAGGAGCTACTACAGGTTTGGCCAATAATATATCAAACCTGTGCATACTGTTTAAATATATACACTGTGGAATAGCCTGGAGGTACAAATGTATCTTATAATGTATTGGATTATTTTGTACTTATACAAACAATGTCTGAGAATTCATATATTATATTTGTCACCATTTTTTATCAAGTTGTCTTACACTTTTTAAAGTGAAATTCTGTGAAAACTGTTCACTCGTTTATACATACTGTATACGTTTATGCATTTCGGAGTGACGATCGCAGACCGCGTTCGTAATACCGAAGTAAGAAAGAGAGTTGGTCTGAAAGAGAGTGTCGGGGTGAAGGTAAGGAAAGGAATGCTCCGGTGGTTCTGGCATGTGGTAAGAATGCATGATGAAAGAATGAATAAACAGATATACAATGCAAAAGTGGATGGATGCAGAAGTCGTGGCAGGCCACGACACACCTTCCATGATCAAATTGATCGTGTACTAGCAGAAGGTGATGTCAGGAGCCTTAAGAACAGACGAGCGTGCATGACAAGAGCTATGAATGTCAAAGAAGCGAGTGAGGTGTGTAAGAACAAGCCTGAATGGCGCTCTGTTGTTCGTGCCTACCCCGCAAGGGAACTGGCGTGAAGTTATGTATGTACGTACTTATACATAGATTTGTAAATAGTCTCAAGTGTATTTTTATGAAAATTTGAGTACCTATAGATTACTTGCAGGCTAATTTTATAAATACAAACAGACATTAAACAACTCATTAAATATAGCTCGATTGAAACTCCAAAATTCCATTTAATATGGCTAATGTTGACTTCCTGCATCAACGGCCGGACGTGACGTCACGCCACGCGGCCGGAAGTACGTCACGGCGCAATTTAGCGCCATTTCATATTGGATGCATATTCGAATTTAGCCCATTTAACGCACTATTGGCTATAAAAAGCTATTATGATCTTATTTAACGGATAAAAAATCGATTTATTTTTAATTCAGTATTTGGCTTGTTTTTTAAATAAATTCGAAAATGTATTACACTTGTAATTTATACATTTTTTTTGCAAATAATACCTGCTTGTGTAAAACAGACTGGCTGACGGATTCGATGTGCCTGCTCTTAATTAGTGTGCTGGCAAATGAAAAGCCAGTACTATGATTGTTACAAAACTTTAGGCTGTAAGTTCTACTAACACTAATTTTAAGTATATCTGTTCTATGTGATTTTACTAACCAAGATATGAATTGCGTTTTAACGGTTTTAAGCGCGGTAATTTTATTTGATTTTGGAGCATTCCTTTTCTTACCTTCACCCCGACACTCTCTTTCAGACCAACGTGATGGAAAGTGGTTATTTATAACATGAGAGTTCGGTTATAAATACCTATGCCACATTGGAATTAACAGAATACCGAAATCAGGCAAACCTACGATTGAGACGATAGTGTCCGGCGGTTTTGAGGTGATAGTAATGTAATAAAACTACGTTTTAACGGTTTTAAGCGCGTTATTTAATTGGTTTTTATTATTCCGACGTTTCGGCCACTTTTCAGTGGCCGTGATCACGGAAGACAAAGATGTCAAGTGTCAACGAGTATTGTTAAAGTTTTAATTAGCCTACCGCCAACTTGTTATTTTTTTTTTTTTTTATGGTTATTATTCACTCTATGGGAGCCTAATCTAATTTACCACCGCGTCGCAACATGTTATGGCTTGAAGAGAAGAAGCGGCGCAAGAAACTCTTCAGCAAACATGCCTAGCTCTAATCATTTTATATAATATTAAAATGGGTGGAAGGAAAAGTGGCCGAAACGTCGGAAAAACCAAAATCAAATAAAATTACCGCGCTTAAAACCGTTAAAACGTAGTTTCATTATGTATACAAGTCGCGAAAACTTAAGAAAATATTAAGATATGAATTGATTCGAAATAAATGATTATTGTTATTAAAACATATATTAGATCACGTATTCGTATTTTTTTTATGCTTGCTTAGAGGTAAACTGGCAGACGGGTCCACTTGATGGCAAGTGGCAACCGTCGCGCATGGACATATGCAACACTCAGGGAGCCGATCCGTTGCCTACCTCGTTGAGACTTTAAAAATCTATTTACGCCCTTTTTGAAGAGCCCCATATTGTAGCGCTCTGGGAAATGTATAAACATACATACATACATAACTTCACGCCAGTTCCCTTGCGGGGTAGGCACGAACAACAGAGCGCCATTCAGGCTTATTCTTACACACCTCGCTTGCTTCTTTGACATTCATAGCTCTTGTCATGCACGCTCGTCTGTTCTTAAGGCTCCTGACATCACCTTCTGCTAGTACACGATCAATTTGATCATGGAAGGTGTTTCGTGGCCTTCTACGACTTCTGCATCCATCCACTTTTGTATTGTATATCTGTTTAGTCATTGTTTCCACATGCCCGAACCACCGGAGCATTCCTTATATAAGTAAGTATATATAAATCAATTGCTGTTCGTTAGTCTCGCTAAAACCTGAGAACGGCTGGACTGATTTGGCTAATTTTGGTTTTGAATTATTTGTGAAAGTCCAGGGAAGGTTTAAAAGGTTACTAAATATGAAAAAAAGCTTGGTATATAGTAAAAATAACAATTTCGCTTTCCCTTAGAAACTATTTCTACCTGTCTAACATTTGATGTTCGTCCCGTCGTCTAGAAATCAATTAAATTTAAAAGTTTTTTTTTCACGTTTGATATTTGTCCCGTCGTTCAGAAATCAACGATTTTTATTTATTGATTCTGAGGCGGTACGAAGTTTGCCTGGTCAGCTATTACAGTAATAATAATACACCGACTTATGCTTCCTTAAGCCTGTTTACTTTTGCATGAGTTTATTAGTTAGTTAACTTCGGTAACTGCGATTTAAGACCTTATAATAATTTGGTGCTGGTACCTACGCTCACGTATGGAAGCGAGAGTTGGGTATGGAAGAGAGAGCATGAAAGTAGAGAAAACGCGGTTGAGATGCGAGCACTGCGCAAAATCTGCGGAGTGACGCTCGCGGACCGCGTTCGTAATACCGAAGTAAGAAAGAGAGTTGGTCTGAAAGAGAGTGTCGGGGTGAAGGTAAGGAAAGGAATGCTCCGCTGGTTCGGGCATGTGGAAAGAATGCATGATGAAAGAATGACTAAACAGATATACAATGCAAAAGTGGATGGATGCAGAAGTCGTGGAAGGCCACGACACACCTTCCATGATCAAATTGATCGTGTACTAGCGGAGGGTGATGTCAGGAGCCTTAAGAACAGACAAGTGTGCATGACAAGAGTAATGAATGTCAAAGAAGCAAGTGAGGTGTGTAAGAATGGGCCTAAATGGCGCTCTGTTGTTCGTGCCTACCCCGCAAGGGAACTGGCGTGAAGTTATGTATGTATGTATGTATGTATAATAATTTGGGCAATAATTTTGCAATTAATCAATAAGCTGTCGACTACTGTTCGGTTCCTATATCTTACAGACCATTCATTTATCTTACAATCGGATAAAATTCGACATAAGCTCCATGGAAGTTATTTTTTATTGCAGGAGTTCAGCAGACAGGCAGACGGCCCACTTGATGGAAAGCGGTTACCATCGCCTATGGACATTTAAGGTGCTTACAAATTCGCTGCTGCTCTCTTAAGGGAGACTGGAACCTGGTCACTGATGTCGGAACACAACTCAAGGTTGTTATGGCGACATAATTTAGACTAAGGGTGGTAGCCATCCAGTGGGGCAAATGCGCTACCACCTGGCTGTGGGTTGTTTTGTCGCCTATTACGACAGGCCGCCTGGCCGCAGGAAATTGTATTCTTTCTCCGTTCCTGCACGGATGCAAATTCGCGCAACGAATCAGCATTGCCATGCAGCGTGGCAATGCAGCCAGCCTTCTGGGTACGCTATCCTCTGGCAGCGATTTATTACAAACTTTATATTAATTTATTTTTAATTTAGTTTATTTCTTTATAAAAAATTTTTCTTACTTTCATTCGTGTTCTGAATGAAGAAGAAAAATGGCAACTCCTAGCACCGAGGTGTTTAAATACAATACGATGTTGTATTCATTCAAAAATACAAAACGATTACTATAAACCCAATTGTAAGGGACATAAACTTTCAAAAACTTTAGACGGTCACTTGAAAAATTTCATTCATAGTATGCCGTAAAAAAAATCTGCTCGGATCGCATAGGTTTTGAATTTATGAATGAACGCATGAAAAGGCGTTCGAGTGTAAAATATCACCGTATTTAGGTAGCGGCTTCTTTGGGGCCATGATAATAGGCCTTGCTTGTACGGCTATGAAATTGGCGGGTGTAACGCATTTATATAAGCGATAGCGACGAACAAGATACAATGAAAATTACTGTTGGATCCTCACGATTTTACTGATGTGGGTAGTTTTGTAAGTGCCGCTGGCTTTCGGTCTCGCCGCCATTGCGTGGTGGTGAAACCAGTCTCCAACGCACGCGAGTTCAGTTCGGACGTACCGTTCTCTCCGTGTAAGTGAATGTTTCACATCCCATTCTTGGAGATCCGTGCCGTGCTTGCTCTTGGTGTGAGTGTGCCATAACTTAAACCTAAGTGCCATCCGAGGACTTGTTAGTGCCGTACACTTCAGGAGCTGTTTGGCTTTTTTTTATATTGAATAGGTTCGCGTTTGACTGACATTGCACCTGACGTCAGGCGGAAATGCAGTCTAAGGTGGAGCACGCTTACCTAGAAGATACCTGTTCACGTGAGACTTAAAGACACCTAGATTATATTTTTCAGGAAAAACAGACGACGGTAAAGAATTCCACTCTTCAGCAGTGCGTATGATGAAAGAGGAAGCATAGCGTTTCGTCCGCTTCGTTGGTATTTCCACCATATATCGGTGGCGTGAGTGCGTACGTCTGCTTGTCCGGTGGTAGAATAGTGAGGGAGGAACCAATTCATGTAATTCGACTGTCTGGCTGCTTCATTAGAGTTGGATTCCGAGGTTAGTGGTGCTTATTACCCCATTGGTTTTTAGGTGCAGGATTCAGCATATCTCTCACTCTCAAACATATATACCCTATACAGTCCACAAAAATTATTTAATAGAACCAGCGAAGCTGTGTGATAGGGATCCGTGATCCAGCTTTGCACAATTACTGTTTAGTTTCTGTAGTTCGCTTTGCTTTTGTGATATATGTATGAAGAGATTAATGAGTGTAGATGATGATGAAAATTCACTTAGGAAACATTATGTTAACCTTACGTAATAATGTATGAGCTGGATTACTCTATCTTAAATTGTAATCTGCTGTCCATGTATGTCATTAATATTTTTTACATTTTCTTTTCCATTTTTCATTAATCTATATACTAATATTATAAAGAGGTAAAGTTTGTGACGTTGTAGGGGGTAATCTCTGGATCTACTAAACCGATTTTTTAAATTATTTTACTGTTCGAAAGTTATATAAACAGGGAGTGTCATAGGTTATATAACATGACGCTATATGCCAGAGGAGCAGGACAGAGCGCGGGCGAAACCGCGCCAGGCGGCTAGTTTGTAATAATTAGATAAGTTAAGAAATTCCTTTGCGTAAATCAGGTTGCCTGAAAGAGATCGCTTTTAGCGATAAGGCCGCCTTTTGTTTATCAAGTATGTAACTACCGTCGTGTTATGCATTTTGTAATTCGTATTTTGGTGAACAATAAAGTGTTATATATATCTATGATGCAAAAGGTCTGTGCAAAGGTTGTGGTGAAATAGACGTGACAAAATAAATGTATAATATAAAATATATCATAGTATTATTCTACTTGTATTCAAAAAGGTATTTCCTCAATAACACCTCCACTTAGTAAAACTACGTTTTAACGGTTTGATGCGCGGTATTTTACTTAACTTAAGAAAATATTATGTGAACCTCCACTTAGGTTTAAATTACAAGTAGAATTTATAGTTAATTAATAGTTAAAAATTAAATAATAGTGTGATAATAAATAATATAAAGGTAGGTATTTTTATATGTTAAAATATATTTTGGCCAGTGTTTCTGATGACAGACAGGCGGACTGAAATCCTAAAAATATTTAAAATGCTGTTTCCTATTTTCAAACATTTGAATGGTAAAAATAATTTAAATTTACAATTATAAAATCAATTATTGTTGTCAACTTGTTATAATAAAGTAATATGTTAACGAAAGTAATATTTTTTTTTATTAAACATTGTAACTTAAATATTTGACTGCTTGATAAAATACATTTTAATTTCATTTCCTATGAAGATCATACCATTTTTTCGTGAATTAAAATAAAATTCAGTCAACATTGCAATAGTAGCATTTCCCTAAATTATTTTAAAAAATACATAAAAGACCCGCAGAGTTTATGGCCCCATATACAAGTCAAAATCGTGCACCCATAAAAGGATCTCAGCGAGCACCGCCCACTCTAATTGATTGCATAACCGGCTTTGTCATTCTTCCATTCATTCATTCATTCACGGGTGCAACGAGGTGCGGCGACAAATCGTCTCACAAGACTATCGCAAAAAACGATTTGGTACGTTTTTGACTTGAATTACCACGACGTTTAATTTTATACAATAGATTAAAACGCCTAATTCCTCATTCAGTTTTGTTCTTGGTCAAACTTTGTTTATGCCAGCTGATACAGCATCTAATCAAGTCTATTCCGGCATCAGTGGCTTTCGAGACCGTAAACAAAGTACAACACAAGTGTTGCGGACAGAGAGCACCCCCCTGACCCGCCCGCCGGAGCACATCTACACTCCGCGCCCCGCATACCGCCGACGCCCATAGCTGGCGCGATTAGCAACTAGGCGTCGGACGGAATGCGAGATATAGGAGGCTGAAAAAACTACAAAACAATCAGATCGCCGTTTCTTCTCTCCCAGCCATAACACGTTGCGAAACGGCAGTAAGATAGCGTAGGCCGCCGCGAACCGCCGATCCCGGCCCGCCGGGATCCTTCCCCTCGGGCTTTATATTACCCGTCGCCCGTTCTCAATTAGTGCTTTGTGTCGCCCTATGGTGGGCATCATTAAATTCATCCCCCTCTCATGGCAACAGTCCAGCCGAGGTAAAACTCCTTAGGGAGCTCCCTCGAGCAAGTTGCCCCCCCGGGCTCGAGCGCCAAAAACCCCGGTAAAGTTGTAAGGTCTTCGGACCAACAACATAAAGTCAAGTCCAATAAAAAAAAAACAACCAGAACAACTATGAATTCAGCCACTCAACCATTCATATATTGTACTCAACTCTCTTGCATACTTTGTTCTACTCTTTAAATGTATATTTATAATTTAATAATAATCATACAGTCCATTATTACGTCGAATTTTAATTTCCAAACACGAGAAGCAACTGCCACCAATAACAAGTTTATTAAATAATAAAAAAAATATTCAAAATATACCGTTACTGTCGTAAGAGGCATAAAAACAATCCACAGCCAGGTGTCAGGGTATTTGTCCGTCTGGATGGCTATTACCCCAGGTCTTAGAGTATCCCGCCATAATAAACTTGAGTTGTATTCCGGCATTAGTGGCCAGGTTCCAGTCTCCCTTTACAGAGCGGCAGCACATTGGTAGCTGTTGGTGTTACAAATGTCCATAGGCGATGGTAATCGCTGTCTAGTAGGTGTGTAATAAAAAAAAAACAACTAGAAATAAAATTCCACGCGACAACCAAAGATAAAAATGGAACATAGCTGTTTTATTATACCTACACATGTAATAATAGAAAAGCATTTCATGCATGCCTACTATTGTAAATTTTAAAATCATACATTTCTGTGTATTGTATGAGAGCTACTTGTATGTATTGTATGGTATGAATGGAATGAAATTTGTTATGGTGAACGATTATCTGTGAATTAGGGGTATTTTATTTGGGCGTTTAGGGAATTTTCGAGTGCCGTTAAATTGCATTGGCGTATTTGGCAGATGTTTGCGAAGACAAGAAATGTCTTTGATATGGAATAGGGAGCTCACTAGAGCTGCCCGGTTGCCAACTAACACCAGCGCCGTGGACGCCGCGTTGTCAACCCCTTAACGTCGCGTGATCCACGCATTATTAAATTTTCTGTCAGCTATTGGTTTATACGTGAATTGGTCCTATTTTATCGAAAGACAGAAAGAGAAAGAAAAAGATTTATATAGAACTACAATAAAACTGCCTTAAACTATTAAAATAAAAATATATGTAGTCCTAAATTGGCCTTAGCTCAGCAAAAATGCCGGTTAATATAACCAGCGCTGATCTTCCGCATGTTTTTTTTATTGCAGGAGATCAGCAGACAGGCAGACGGCCCACTTGATGGAAAGCGGTTACAATCGCCTATGGACAGTTGCAACACCAAAGTTGCTACAAATGCGCTGCTGCACTCGTAGGGGAGACTGGAACCTGGTCACTAATGCCGGAACACAACACAAGGTTGTTATGGCGACATACTCTAGACCAGGGGTGGTAACTATCCAGTCGGGCAAATGCCCTACCACCTGGCGTAGTATAGGTATTATTGTAGTATAAGTTCGCATTTGACCAATATCTCGCGCGATTTCAAGTGAGATATAGTCTAAGATGGAGCACGCTGACCTAGAACGTACATATTCATATGGGAGTTGAGGACACCCAGGATATAAGTATCGGGAAAGACCAGTACCTACAGACACAAGTAGGCGTGTTGCTGGAGAGTTTCTTCCGCCGCTTCTTCTCCTCCAGCTATAACACGTTGCGAAGCGGTAGTAATGATAGACTAGGATCGGCTCCGCCGGCGGAGTCGATAATTGGTCCCCAAATAATCACTTCAGCCTGTTGGCTTAGCTCTTTCAGCCTTTAACGGCTAATTCTCAATATAGAGTTTAGATATTATAGGTACCCTAGCTAGAGCAATGCTATGTATAGGCCTACTTTATTTCATTCAGGGTGATAAAATAATGCACAAGGACCTTGGTGTTGGTGGACTAATTATCTAATATTCTGGAAGAAAAATCTATTTTTTCAAAGAACTATAACACAAATACACTCTTGAACTGCCAAAAAAATTAGCACAATGTTTTGTCTGATTTAACAGACGTTTTTGATGATACTGGCATGTAGGTACGTATGTGTTGGAATCGAGCACTAGGGGCGCAGCGGGAACTTGTCAGGAGCAAACCGAGAAAATAATGTTCCTGCCTGGTCTGGCCATTCTTGCGCCCCCCCAGAGTCTACGCCCTGTGCCTGGGCATTTTTTTGAACTGGACCCAGCTGAATAGCCGCAGATGGCTGTTTCAGCGATACCGGACTTTGGGGGCTTCACGACTCCGTGGGAGCGGAGGCGTTCGGCCCGGGAGCAGCACGCTCGAGGAGGCACCTCCTGTGAGGTTCGACCTCGGCTCGACCGCTGCGGGGGATTGACTCTATATTGGGAATTAGCCGTTAAAGGCTGAAAGAGCTAAGCCAACAGGCTGAAATGATTGTTTTTTGGGGACCAATTATCGACTCCGCCGGCGGAGCCGATCCTAGTCTATCGTTACTACCGCTTCGCAACGTGTTATAGCTGGAGGAGAAGAAGCGGCGGAAGAAACTCTCCAGCAACACGCCTATGCTAATCGTGTATGGCTATTTGTGTCTGTATTGAGTGTGTGAGATTGGTGGGGTCTTACCTTTGTGTAAGAGGATCCGAGCCGGGGGCTCTCCGGCGTCTGTTCTGTCTGCGTCTGTTATGCCAAGCTGATGTTCTGAGCCTCGGGGGGTTCATGATCGCGAGGAGACGGGTGATTTTATCGGGCTCGTCAATGAGTACATTGCGAGGGCGACGATTTCTCATGGGAGCGTTCGGTGTGGGTTTATAGTTGACCGTTTCCGTCACCAGAGGGTTCGGGTGATGGGGGGCGAGGTCAAAGAATCTGCGCGATAGAGTGACTATATAATCTTTGATGGAGGGAAGCTCCAGATCGCGATGCAGGTCGGCGAGCCGCATATAGCGCGGGGCGTCGACTGCAGCACGCATAAAATGATTCTGGATTCTTTGCAGTCTCCAGATGTTTGTTTCGCTGGCGTGTCCGAAGACCACACTCGCATAGGTCATGATGGGGCGGATGCAAGTTTTGTATAGAGTCACCTTATTTCTAAGGCTCATCTTACTCTTCTTGCATATCAACGGATAGAGTCGGCCTAGGATCCAGTATGCTCTGTTCCCGGCCGCTCTGGTGTGCTTGTGGAAGTACAAGCCTTTATCGAGAGTCACACCAAGATATTTGACTTCGTTAACCCAGGGGATAACTCCGTCGTATAGCTTGATGGGCATAAGTTGGTTGGTGGGGCGAGTATTGGGTGAGAGAGAGCGACGAGAGAACATGATGGCTGCGCTCTTCTCGGGGTTCACTTCAATCCTCCATCTACGGAACCAGTCGCCTAGTTCCTTGATGGCGGCGTTGAGGTGACTGCAGATTCTGTATCTGCTGGGGTCGCTAATGAATATGGCGGTGTCATCCGCATATAGGGCTAGCTCGGTATGGGGGTGCCGTGGCATGTCGCTGGTGTACAGCGAGAAAAGTAAGGGGGAGAGCGCGGAGCCCTGAGGGACTCCCGCTGAGATGGAATGAGAGGAGGATCTAGTGCCCTCCACTCGGAATCTGAATCTACGGTCTTTGAGGAAGTCCCGTAGAATGAGTACGAGTCGGTCCGGCACACCGAGTTGATACAGCTTGTATATCAGCCCGTTGTGCCAGACCTTATCGAAGGCTTTGGCGACGTCGAAGAATACTGCGCCTGTCGGCCAGAATCTTTGTCCGCTGCGTTGAAAGTGGGAGAGGACGTGCTCCGTGATGCGGAGCACTTGCTGTGGACAAGAGTGTCTAGCTCTAAAGCCAAACTGCTCAGGGGGAATGAGATTATTGCTGAAGGCAAAATCTCTCAGTCTTGTAAGAAGGACTCGCTCATACAGTTTACCCAGCGAGCTGAGTAGACTGATGGGGCGGTAACTAGAGGGCTTTGAGGCCGGTTTGCCTGGTTTGCGGATACCGATGACTTCCGCTTCTTTCCAGGTCTTTGGAAATTGGCAATTATTTATGGCGGCATTGAAGATGCTTACCATAATTAAGATAAGTTGGGCGGGGAGGATTTTTAAAAGTTTATGGCTGATTCCATCATTGCCTGGGGCCTTGCGGGGCTTTAGGGCTTTGATGAAATCCTGTACTTCCTCAACCGTGACCGGTTCGAGTGTGGTTTCGGCCGGGAGGGAGGACCGATATTCGACCTCGGCGTCTACCTCCGATAGGTGAGACGGGTCGTTATTGGCAATATTGGGGGAGCATTGGAGCTCGAGACTTTCGGCGAGACATTCTGCCTTTTCGTCGTCATCAAACGCTTTGGTGTTATCGGGTCTCTCGAGGGGTGGCATGCTCGAGAGGGTTTCTGCTTTCAGAGATCTCGCCAGCTGCCAGTAAGCCTGGTGAGTTGGGGAGATCTCCTCCAGCAGTCGGTCCCAACGTTGGTTCCTGACCTCCTGGACACGGAGTCTGACCTGGCGTTGGAGTGCCCTGTATTGGGCTTTATTATCTGGGGAGGGGAAGCTGCCGTAGGCTCTGAATGCTGCCCTCTTGTCCCTCATCAGATCTCTGACGTCGTCCGGGAGTGGCAGTCGGTGGTCCTCGAGAGGTACCTGCCGAGTGGACTCCCGTACCACGCTCTGGAGGTGGCTGGTGAGGGCTTCGATGGCAACATCGTTGTCCTGGGCTGAGTTAATCGGGTCCGGGATCCGGTCCAAGTCCGGGGAGCTTGTCGTTGCGAGCAAGTCCCGGACTTTGGCCCAATCTATGATGGGTTTCGTCGGTGGCGTCGAGTCAGTCGGGGGGCCTAACTGAAGTACGACCGGCAAGTGGTCGGAGTCAATGTCATCCCGTGTTTCGATAGAGCGGAACTGAAGGGAGACTCCCTTCAGCAGCGCTATGTCGAGAACGCTCGGGTGTTGTACGTCCGGTCTGTCAGGGTATCTGGTGGGGGTCAAGGGGGCTAAAATGCCAAAGAGGAGCCTGTCCGAGAGGCGGAGAAGCTCCCTTCCTTTGGGATTTTCAATTGGACAATTCCAAGAGGGATGTTTACAGTTTAGGTCCCCGGCTATTATAACCGCGGGACCCAGACTAAATAGGGCGTTGAGATCGTCTTCCAGGATGGGCTTCTGACATTTTAAGTATGCTGAAACTATGATGATGGGCTGATGGCCTGTCATCGATAGTTTGCATGCGGAGACTTCTAGTTCCTCTAGAGGGGGGGTATCGATGGGGATGCAGTGCAAGGACCGCTTGTAGTAGATAAGTGTCCCTCCGCCATGGGAGGTTAACCTATCGTGCCTGATCAGGTTGTAATTAGCGATTCGGGGATCTCTAATACTCGGCTTTAAGAAAGTCTCTTGCACTAAGAGAATGTCTATGTTATCGGTGACCAGGAAGTCGTGAACCAAGTCGCGCTGATTTCTAAGTCCGTTGGCGTTATATGTAGCCAAAGTCAATGAGCGGGGTTTTTCCCTACTTGTGGTAGCCATTGGGAGGTTAATTTAGGGAGTGTCGTCATAAAGGATCTTCATCAGCGTTCCGTGCTCCATGAAGAGCCGCAGACGAGCCTTTAAGGTAGTGGCGGTTTCGAGTTTCCTCGCTAAGGTTGTTACCTCATCCAGGTTGAAGGGCAGCGACCTGGCAAACTGTGTTACCAGGGCGAGGTCCCTCGAGATGGAGGAGGGAGCACCTGTGGGAGCCGGCAGTGTGGCGGGTTGAGGTTGAGGTTGGGGCCTCGTGAGGGGCATCGGGGCTCTAGCCTGGGTAGGCAGGGCGGGAAAACCTGTCCAAGCGTTGAACGCCGGGAGAGGTGCAGGCACGAATGCCCGACGTTTGGGGGCGGCCTTGGGGGCTGGGGGAGAACGCTTGGCGTTCTTTTTGAATTTGGGGGCGGCCGGGCACCCGCGGTAATTAGCGGGATGTCCGGTTTGTCCGCAGAGAATGCAGGCCGGAGGGTCGGGGGAGTCCCGAGTTCGCGCGCAGTCACTGGTCCCGTGATCCCCGAGGCACTTGACGCATCTCGGGCGGGAGTGGCAGTGATTTGCCGAATGGCCATATAGCTGGCAGCGGTGGCATTGCCGGGGGGTCTGATTATTGTATGGCCGCTCGAAGCGGAGATTGGTTAGACCGCAGACGCTCTTCAGGTTGAAGATTGCCTTACCTCGGTCCGAACGGTCAAGGATAACGAGCACCATGTTGTATGGTGTCCGGTCTGAGTTACCTTTGTGCATGCGGTGAACCTCATGCACAGGGAGGTTTTGGGCTTGGAGGTCCTCCAAGATGTAGGAGGTTTCAAGCTCCTGGGACAGGCCGCGTACGACAACGCGGAGGCGCTTCTCTTCCTCGAGAGCGTAAGTGTAGTAATTGACATTTCTGTCAATTAAGATGCGGGTAAGGGCGCGATGGTCGGCCGGGGTCTGAAGGACGACTTTAATGCCGTGCTGGATGTCACGTGCCTCTTTCAGCACGATGTTATGGGCGGGGAGAGAGGAGAGTACATCTCTCCAGAGATGTTTATCTCTGATTATCAGAGGGGGCGGTAGCCGTTCGCGGCGGGGCTGGCTGTCGGCCTTGGTCTTGGCCTGTTTGGGCTCCTTGTCAACGTGGCCTTGAGGCGAGCTGTTAAGCAGTCGCTTCTTGGCCTTCCGGTTCGTGACGACTTGGAAGCCGTCATCGTCACCGGTTTGGGTGGAGGGGTCGATCTCCATGTCGCTTTCAGACGCGGCTGAAGCGACAGTGGGAGATTCAGTAATGGCGGGGGCGGGGGTGGGTGCGGGCGCGGCCGCGGTAGGGGTGGCCGAAGTGGCCGTTGGGGTTTTAGCCTGAGTGGCTATTGGGGTCGCGGGGGCCTTAGGGGCCACGGGGGCAGCGGCTTTAGGAGCCTTCGGTGGGCCGGCCTTAGGGGCCTTGGGGGGTGGCGCGGAAGACGCGGCTTTCGCGGGGGTCGCGGTGGCTGTCGGAGATGGAGGGATTATCTCCATCATGGGGAGGAATCCCTTCATCTCCTGACAGTACCATTTTTTGAGAGTCGGGTCGCGGCTCTCAAGTAGATGGAGGGTTTGAACCCACCAATCATGGGGAGTAGCCATCCCTCAGGCGGGAGCAGCCCGAGGGATATGTGTTGAATGTTGACCTAGTCCCCCTGCCGGGTGTAGGCAGGGGGGTGCGCCCTATGGTGAGCCCTAAGCTTGTAGCCCCTTTGCCGATCTTATTGTGCAAAGGGGTCCCTAACTGTTTTGTGGGTAGGCAGAACCACAAAAGATAGGAAAAAAGGAGGAGGTCACCTAGGACGGATTTGGAGATGCCTGGGGTCGGCAAGGGTACTCCCCCTGTGCCGGTGGTTCCACGCCCGTCCGGGTTTGCCGTTTCCCTGAAGGGGAACCGGCGGGCGCCCGGGTCACGCCCCAGCTAGGTTCGTTAACACCGTTAGGTATCCCCTAGCTGACCTAGTGGTAATTAAAATTGAGTAAACAATTAAAATTACCACGAGGGTTCGCGCAAACGAACTACGCGGGTGTGGGGTGGAAACAACCCCGCGTCAGAGCGCAATGAAAATTGCGATGACGCAACCTTGTGTGTATATACCTAGTGTGTATATATTGACCAGCCTACTAATAGTGTGCGATACTTGATCGACCGAATATCGGGTGGGCGAGCCAGAATGACCGAAAAAACCGAATATCGGGTGGGCGAGCCAGAATGACGTCACAGAGTGCGGACACGTCCGCACGGTGCGAGCGCCGAAGCCGGATATTTTTTAAAGGAGAGATACCCACGCTTTCATACATTCTTGGGCCCAGATTGCAAAAAGGTGACAGTGATTTTAATATTTCTTTTTCTTATATTTTTTAATATTGTAGTAAATTTAGTTATTTTGGATAAATTAATCGTGTGATGAAGTGTTTTCATATTATTATCTAATTGGTGAAATTCATTCACATAAATCGTTAACTTATTTTATTTGTGACTTTATTTTGAACATTTCTCGTCTTCGACATAGAGTTTCCATTCTGTAATAGAAAAATATAACGCTTTTTATAAGCCATATCTCAACTCATTACATTTCTTTGGCCCAAAAATCCCCGTCTCCTTTGCCGCGCTTTTTTAGTTTTTACTTTGATCAGGTAGATTATTATTTTGAATAGAATATCCGAAATATAGTAATCAAAACAAGCTAATATATACAGACAAACATTATAATTAGGTGTAATGCAGTTCGTAGCAGCACGTGTACGCCACGAGCCCTTAATTACGTAGGTATGAAGGGCTGATGGTCGAAGGGTAAAGGGCCGGTGATGATTTTGGCAGATATTGATCCACACTTTATATATAAACTTTATTTGTTTTATTATATGAGATCAGCAGACAGGCAGACGACCCACCTGATGGAAAGTGGTTACCATCGTCTATGGACATTTGTAACACCAAAGGTGCTACCAACGTGCTGCTGCTTATTAAAGCGAGACTGGAACTTGACCACTAATGTCCGAAGACAACTTAATGTTGTTATGGCGTCATACTCTAGTCCAGGGGTGGTCCATCCGCTGGACCTAATACCCTACCACCTAGCTGTGGGTTGTTTTGTCGCCTCATACGACAGGTCACCTGGCTGCAGGTAATTGTGTTCTTTCTCCGTTTCTAAACAAATGAATTATGAACCCTTTTACGTGTAGAGTCATGTTGTACTAATCATTACCTTTATTACAGCATGACTCGCGGCTAGACCGCTGTAATATCACGCTCTCATAGAATATCGGCGTGAAACTATTAGCCCTGAACTAATTGTGTTTCGTACGATGTGTGAGAGTTCCGATGATCCCATTTCTTCTTCTCCCTATTCCATTTTCCTTATCCCACTTTCCCTATTCCATTTTCCCTATCCCACTTTTTCTATCCCACTTTCTCTATCCCATTTTCCCTAACCAAATTTCCCTATCGCACTTTCCCTATCCCACATTCTCTATCCCATTTTCGCTATCCCAATTTCCCTATCCACTTTCCCTATCCCACTTTACCTAGCCCACTTTACCTATCCCATTTCTCTATCACATTTTCCCTATCCCACCTACCCTAACCCATTTTCCCTATTCCATTTTCCCTATCCTACTTTCTCTATCCCACTTTCTCTATCCCTCTTTCCATATCCCATTTTAGCTATCTGATTTTTCCTATCCCACTTTCCTTATCCCATTTTCTCTATCTCACTTCCCCTATTCCATTTTCCCTATCTCACTTTCCCTATCCCATTTTTCCTATCCCAGTTTCTCTATCCCATTTTCCCTACCCCATCATAAAGGCTGACAACACGTTAACATCAGCCCTGGTGTTGTGAACATCTATCAGCGACCAGAACAGCTTTACAGTAGGTAGGCCCTCTATATGTTTGCCAGCATCGCTATGAAAATTCATAATAGTTTCACCATAGAAATGACAATAGGGGTTCGGACTGTCAACTGAGATACTTTTTTTCATAAAATTACAGAACATCGCAGCCTTATAGATTTTGTACGAGTGTATACAAGAAAAATAAGTCAAATAGCGCATTCATTATTGTTTGAGAAGTAATTCAAATTAGATAGATTATAGTTGATAAAATGTCAACGCTTGTTCTTTTATGTGTAAAAATATTAGAATTTACGAGTGAGTGAGTAAAATATAACCCGTTACACACTCTGCAATTATAGTTGGTGCCACCAGTCAGTTATTGTTTTTAAGAAAATGTCAATGAAAGCTTTTAATCGACGTTTTATTATTTAAATATTATATATAGGATATTGATAATTTTTAACAATATAAAAACGTAATCCTCTTTTCAATGTCATGGAATTTAAGAAATTAAAATTAAAATTCATCATTCTGAAGTCGTATTACATGTAGTAGGTACTTACTTTAATTTTAAAGCGCATGACGTGGCAAAGAAAACTTTTGGACCAAATAAATTTAATATGTTACGAGTCCGCGCCACGAAAGAAGTCCCACGGAAATAAAGAAAATAAAAGTGGCAGCTCTGCTGTTGATAGAATTTTGTTCGTAAAGTAGTCCGGAAATAAATTTACAGCTTTCATTACAGAATATTTTGTATTTAATATTCATATACATACATACATACATAACTTCACGCCAGTTCCCTTGCGGGGTAGGCACGAACAACAGAGTGCCATTTAGGCTTATTCTTACACACCTCACTTGCCTCTTTGACATTCATAACTCTTGTCATGCACACTCGTCTGTTTTTAAGGCTCCTGACATCACCTTCTGCTAGTACACGATCAATTTGATCATGGAAGGTGTGTCGTGGCCTTCCACGACTTCTGCATCCATTCACTTTTGCATTGTATATCTGTTTAGTCATTCTTTCATCGTGCATTCTTTCCACATGCCCGAACCACCGGAGCATTCCTTTCCTTACCTTCACCCCGACACTAATATTCATATAGCTACATCAATTTACAGATTAGCAAATAATTAGCCTGGCAGGATTAATTACTGCGATTGCAGCGCCGCGTCTCTGGGATTTTTTCGTGGCGCGGACTCTATTTCGGGTTCAAATGAAGAATAGAAATGTTAAACGTGGTTTCACATCGAACAGTAATTGTACCACGAACTTATCTGTCAACTGTAAGTGCACGAACAAAAACCACTATAACGACTTTATATTCAAGTAGTTTCGTAACCACAAATGTCATTTGAAGGGTTACGAATAAAAAAGTATAATTCCAAAATGGTAATTATTTTATTGTATTGTCACATTAAGTACCTTTTATTTAATATAATAAAAGAAAGCTATCCAATTACATGAGTGCTAAATCAAAGCAAACACTTGAATGTTGAAAAAAACCACTATTAATTATTTGTATTCACTATTCCCTTATTTTTGAGCACTTTTATTAACGCTGTAAGTGTTCATACATATGTTTCTATAGCCTCTTTCAATAATGCAATATCGAGCAAAAATAAATCTTACATAGAACAATTTAAAACTTAAATAATCTTTGATATATTGCGTGTACTTACATCTCTTTGGTATTGAGAATTTAGCCCTATTATATTTTTAATCTGCAATGTAATTTATTCTTTATACGTTTGGAACAAGATACAAAATTGAATGACATTGTCTTCGGGAATTCAAATAACTGCTAACACTATTACCGTCCTATTTCATTTCATTTCAAATATTTATACCTTATTATCTGTTGCATAAGGATGAAAACCAAGAAAATGCATGGCAAATATAAATTTGTGCAAATCGACCGAATGACAAAGTGTGACGAATGCACCCAGTTGGTACTATTGAATTAAACATTTAATTTGTTTTCTTTATACATTAACAAATGTTTGGAATTGTAATAATGGCTTCAAAAGTGAGGACAAAAGTTACAATTCGCTACGCAAAAGGCATTATTTTAATTATTAAAGGGTGTTTACTAGATATTAGTATTTATAGAATTATAGAAGAATATATTGTAAAATTTACGTCCTGTTCTGTATCATATTGGACATTATTAAAAAAAAAAACAACGAATTTGGATTATTGATGGACTCAAAATAACTATAAAATTCTATAAATGACTCCATCCAGGTCAAATTGTGAGTTTTTTTTCTTTTATTATAAGAAATTTCATAACATTTTTCGAAATCGCTATTTCTTCAGAAAAACTTTTTTTCCAAAATTGGTTGTCTATTTTAAAAACTACCAGACGTGTGTTGTTCAAACAATTTATCGTTGTTGACAAATGTTTTTATCCTTAACTTCTGCCACATTAAAACTTTAAAAATAATTAATCTGTAGTTCAAAGTATGCAGAGTTTTTTTTATTGCAGGAGTTCAGCAGACGGCCCACTTGATGGAAAGCGGTCACCATCGCCTATGGACATTTGCAACACCAAAGTTGCTACAAATGCGCTGCTGCTCTCTTAAGGGAGACTGGAACCTGGTCACTAATGCCGGAACACAACAAAGGGTTGTCATGGCGGCATACTCTAGACCAGAGGTGATCGCCATCCAGTCGAGCAAATACCCTACCACCTGGCTGTGGCCGCAGGAAATGGTATTCTTTCTCCGTTCCTGCACGGATAGATTAGCAGTGTTACAACATTATAACACCTTTTAAATTATATATATAGGTAAATTAGCACCGAGACATTTTTGCGTTTGTAGTAGTGTACGGTCAGCACATAAATAAATAAACAAATACTTTTTATATGTTTTTATAGAATATGAAACTAATATTATTAAACTATATTAAAATAATAAATTTTAATAATAAACATATTTCTTAATACTAACTTCCAAGGAAATTTAAGTTTCAAGTTAAGACGTCCTGTAAATATACGACTTACTACAAACGCAAAAACGTTTCGAAGCTAATTTATTTTTATATTTTTTTTATTGCATGACTTCAGCAGACAATCATACGGGGCTAAGATGCCTACCTGATGGAAAGCGGTTACCATCGGACACTCACTATGGACATTTAATAACACGAATGTGCTGCCGCTGTCTAAAGGGAGACTAGAATCTGGCCACTAATGCCAGGACACAACTCAAGGTTGTTATGGCGACATACTTTAGACCAGGCAAAATCCTACCACCTAGTTGTGCCTTGTTTTATCGCCGCTTACGACAGGTCGTCCGGTCGCATCAAATTTATCCGTGCAGGAACGGAGAAAGAATACAATTTCCGGCGTTGGGGCGGCCTGTCGTAAGAGGCGACTTAACAACCCACAGCCAGGTGGTAGGGCATTTGCTCGACTGGATGGCTACCACCCCTGGTTTAAAGTATGTCGCCATAACAACCTTGAGTTGTGTTCCGGCATTAGTGACTAGGTTCCAGTCTCCCTTAAGAGAGCAGTAGCGCATTTGTAGCAACTTTGCTGTTGCAAATGTCCATAGGCGATGGTAAACGCTTTCCATCAAGTGGGCCGTCTGCCTGTCTGCTGATCTCCTGCAATAAAAAAAAATTGTATTCTTTCTCTGTTCCTGCACGGAATACATATGTAAAACATTTAATATTAAAAAATTAACTTGTACTAAAATTTCTTAGTCATCCCTAAATTATTGTCACTATAGTTACTTCTTCTTAAACCTTCAAGCATAGAATAGAATATAAGACTTGTTGCTACTATTTCAACTCAACTATTAAAGTGTACCTCTGTAAATAACATTAATATAGAATGAGGTGATTGCTGCAATAAATTCGTTGGACCGACAGCGGCTGGAACCCTCTTAGTTGTATATAGGTATTTGAGACTTAGAAAGCCCCTACACTTAATGTTCACAGTTTCGTAACACTAAAACTGGTACAAATGTCTAAGAAACAAGGATATATAAAAATACATACATATATAGATGTGGCATAATTAATGAAAAAACTTGAGACGTGTCAAGAGACACCAGGATAGCACGAAGTTCCTTTCGATTAGTTATTGAAGGAATTGTAATAAAATTTTGTTTTCTTTAAGTTATAATAATATTTTTTTATTATTAACAAATATAATGTAATATAAACTTAATCAGTAGGCTCAATTTTAGTAATAATTGGCTTGTGGTAACTGAAGTAGGAAACATATGTTTGGGATTCTGTTTTTTATTATTTATTACGCACAAAAAACCTGTATACACCTGTAGCCGCAGACTTCCGATCACCACAGCGGCCGTTCGCATATGATAGGCAAGCGCGCCGCTTCTAGTCGGGGCCCCCGTGTTTCCATCCGCGCATACCTCGCCTCACCTCACCGCGACACGTGTAATCGTTCAAGTGCGCTTGTTATTATTAAATGTTATATGTTGTTTAGCAGCTAAATGTGTGATGTAATATAAAATATTAATCGGTATTTTTATCCAATAAACATGCAATCCTGAACTGCAATTCAAACACAACAGTATTTATTTTCTACCTGAAGACCTCCAAACACTCAACAAAAATAATCGTCGCGACATCACACCGTTCAATGCGAAATAGAAAGACGAAACGAAAATAACTGGTTTGCTTTCTATGAGAGAGAGAGACAGACAGAGAAACACGCGCACGCCGCACGGCTTACAACTATAGCAAAAAGTGTCGTTATAACTTTTGCTCTTCATTTTTTCCGTCTATCCCCCTTTCGCAACGCGCGATAAAGAACTTCGTTCCAAAACGATAATCAATTTTTAAGTTGAAATATATAAAAAAAAATATTGTTTCTGTAGCTTCATTTAAATATAATATAAGATTATTTTTCAACAAAATTGTTTAACCGCTCAATAATATAAAAAAAAAATATTCTTTGTTAATCATCATATTTTTATTTTTTTTATTATTACAAATTTTTTTTTTTTTGCCGAGTGCAGGCGTAGGCACATGCATGTAAGCGTCCGCACCGGCTTACTTGGATTAGTATTAGTTTTTTTTCTATAGCATATTAAAGCAAGCTGTGTCTTCATATAAAAGATCACATTCTAAAGAATACAAAATATTATATTACTAATGTATTAAACATGTTCCTGAATGTGCTCAGTTTTGAAGACCGTAAAAAAAAAATATATATATATATATATATATATATATATAAAGCTTACGATTTAAATTAATTATTCTTGGAATGTTTCTTATTATTTATTGTCTTCACCGTCACAGTTGTCTTAGTACTGTCCTCAATTTAGGTGGTTGCCAGAAAAAGATCGTTTTAAGCGATAAAGCCGCCTTTGTTGAACATTTACTGTACTGTAGTTTTAATTTTTAGTTTACAATAAGGTGTTTACATTCATTCATTCATTCATATTTTTTTATACTTTAAGTCTTAATATTAATTTGCAATAGGTAAATACATATATTTTTTTTGTTTGTGACAGATGAATTAATTACAACGCTAAAAATATTTGGTAAATATTATGCAAGAACAAAATTTGCTATAATTTGATACTTGAATACACTCCTTTAGTTAGCTATAAAGTTTTACTTTACATACATAAAGTCATACATACATACATATACGCCTGTTTCCCATGTCAGTGTCATGTCAGATCTCCGTTTGCGGCGATCATCTTCATCTTCTTTCATTAACCTCTTCATACATACACATTTATTTGAGACGCTTTTTACCTAACCTCGTTGTTGCTTTAATATGTCGCAAACGGGAGATCTACTTCCAACATTGAACAAAGTTGATGACGACTTTTATAAGCAGTTTATAAAACTAATTTAAACATGCAAAAACACTTTTATCCGTGCAGGAACGGAGAAAGAATACAATTTCCTGCGGCCGGGCGGCCTGTCGTAAGAGGCGACTTAACAACCCACAGCCAGGTGGTAGGGCATTTGCCCGACTGGATGGCTACCACCCCTAGTCTAAAGTATGTCGCCATAACAACCTTGCGTTGTGTTCCGGCATTAGTGACCAGGTTCCAGTCTCCCTTAAGAGAGCAGCAGCGCATTTGTAGCAACTTTGGTGCTGCAAATGTCCATAGGTGATGGTAACCGCTTTCCATTAAGTGGGCCGTCTGCCTGTCTGCTGATCTCCTGCAATAAAAAAAAAACACTGTTTAGCCTTAGACCTAAAACGTTATATTTAAATTCCTAATCTTGATTTTCTTTCATCTTCAAATCATTTGTAGTCGACACAATATGTCGTCCTTCCATACCCATACATACACAAATCATACATAAATCATTATGTCATTCTTCACACAATTCATCCATAGCTTTTATGGTCTACCATTACATTTGCATCTATTTTTTTGTCAGGTGACTTTCATCCTTCATCATTACATGCCCATATCACGTTAGTCATCTTCCTCAAATTTTTCGAATGACGGATGTAACCTTCAAATATGTCTTTTTTTTAAAGCAGGAGATCAGCAGACAACAAAGTTTGCAACACCAAAGTTGATACAAATGCGCTGCTGCTCTCTTAAGGGAGACTGGAACCTGGTCACTAATGCCGGAACACAACTCAAGGTTGTTATGGCGACATACTTTAGACCAGGGGCGGTAGCCATCCGGGTAAATGCCCTCCCACCTGGCTGTGGGTTGTTAAGTCGCCTCTGACGACAGGCCGCCCGGCCGCAGGAAATTGTATTCTTTCTCCGTTCCTGCACGGATAGACAGATAGATAGATTAAACTGGTTAATATTTAAATACCATGTCCAATTCTCTGAAATACTTCCCAACTCCACGGCTCTTGTAATCCTGACGGAGCGTCTAGTGGCGTATTTACGTGGTGAAGGTCAAAGGCTGTCTCCAAATCAAGCGTTTGGATTGCTCGCATTGCCAGACCAAGTTATTGTGAGAGAAAATACAATAAAGCTGACTTTTTGGTACTTGTATTTTCTCAACGGCGTCTCTGGGGGCTTGAAGAGTCTTACCATTTCTGAAATCAAAAATATATTTCATACACAAATTTAGTCTAATTTGACGGCCTTCTGTGGCTAAGCGGGCTGTCTTAGCAGGCCGAACTCGCTGGAATGCAGAGGCTCCGGCTTCGATTCCTGGCATGGTAAATTAAATGTTTAGCTTGGGGATATATAATGGATGTTTGTCTGTCGGTGATTATTATTATTGTTATTAATATATTAATTTTAATGCTCCGGTGGTTCGGGCATGTGGAAAGAATGCATGATGAAACAATGACTAAACAGATATACAATACAAAAGTGGATGGATGTAGAAGTCGTGGAAGGCCACGACACACCTTCCATGATCAAATTCATCGTGTACTAGCAGAAGGTGATGTCAGGAGCCTTAAGACGAGCGTGCATGACAAGAGTTATGAATGTCAGGGAAGCAAGTGAGGTGTGTAAGAATAAGCCTAAATGGCGCTCTGTTGTTCGTGCCTACCCCGCAAGGGAACCGTGAAGTTATGTATGTATGTAATTTTAATATATTTCGTAAGTTACAACTAATACAATTATTTGTGCAGGAACGGAGAAAGAATACAATTTCCTGCACTGGGGCAGCCGGTCGTAAGGCAGGTACGCGCATTACTTCCCTCCCTGAGTTAGGTTCCGTTTACCGCGGGGGGCCTTTAGCTTGCTAGGAAGAGCAAATGACCTTCTACCCCCGCACAACGAAGTGGGGTGTGTTCTCCCAGGGCACACTCCAGGCACTTTATTGCGCTGGATCGGCTGGGCGTAACTATGTTCTAAATCTCAGCCTTTCCAACACATTCAAAGCGTAGGGTCGTCAGGGAGGAGGGGGTTTTTAGTGGGTATTGAGGTTGCTCGCCCGTGCAGCAACGCTCGGAGTCTTCCACACTATTCTGTGACGTCGATCGCGGACGGAGCGCTGCCAAGAGCATACTATTGCTGCAGTGTTATCGCCCCCGACCGACGCGTGTCGTTCCCCTAGCAACGACCCAGTTTGTGCGTAAATCGGTTAAGCATTTTCCCTCGCCTCAAAACAAAAAAAAAAAATTAGGGACCGGGTTCTAGTCTCCCTTAATAGTCCATAGGCGATGGTAACCGCTTTCCATCAAGTTTGAGGTCTGCTTGTCTACTAAACTCATACAATAAAAAAAAAAGTGTGCGTCTCGGGACGCCCGACAGAAGTGATAACTTAGCCTGCCTACCGCTGCCGTATGCGTGAGAGAATGGGAAGCCAGACAGCCTGGCGCTGTAACGCGTTACGTAACGAAGCGTTTGACCCTCCGTAAGAAGTTATCAATTAAAAAAATAAGCAAAATAATCAGTCAAGTATCAGTCAAAATAAGCAAAATAATCAGCCTCGCGCGGGTAACTTTTATATCCTATGTGAACTTCTAGCATACTTTTAGACAATAATATTCTTATTTCCTTCTGTTGTATCTTTGCCTTACTGGATAGGCACTGTTTGCTACAACTCCATTAATTATTCGAAAAGTAATTCTGTAACATACTTCTGTATAAAACTATCCGTGCAGCGACGGAGAAAGAATACAATTTCTTGCGGCCGGGCGGCCTGTCGTAAGAGGCGACTTAACAACCCACAGCCAGGTGGTAGGGCATTTGCCCGACTGGATGGCTACCACCATTGGTCTAAAGTATGCCGCCATAACAACCTTGTTTTGTGTTCCGGCATTAGTGACCAGGTTCCAGTCTCCCTTAAGAGATCACCAGCGCATTTGTAGCAAGCACCGTCTGCCTGTCTGCTGAACTCCTGCAATAAAAAAAAGAAAAAACAACTTATAAAAAAAAGAGCTTGAGATATAAATTGAATAAGAAAAACCATTTTAGCTAGACGTGTTGCTGGGGAGTTTCTTGCCGCTTCTCCTTAACGACAATAACACGTTGCGAAGCGGATAAAATAGGAAGTAAATTTTTTTAACTTATTTTGAATCAAAGCTTTTGAATTTGAATATGCGGACAACTCATTAGGCATTTCCGTGGGAACGACTAATGTAGACTTTTTTTTTCTTAACATCTCTACGGACTCGAGTTCCGTACCTTTACTACTTAATTTCTATGAAAGATTTTAGAGTCCATACACGCTTATTGTTTACTTTTGTTACCGTGTGACATTAATTTAGTGATTTATATGTTATGGTGTACCTTAAGATTAATTTATTATATTAATTTATCCTATTTTTAATACTAAACTTATACTAATGTAGACTGTATCTGTTACACGCTGGTGTTGTAAGGAAGTGCATGCATGTGCAGTGTTGGCCTTATATCTATACTTATATATAGTCCTATCTAGTGCCATGTGTGTTGGATTTTTCTTTTCTGTGCCTGGGTTATTAATTTTTAGGCTCTTTGTGTGTCTTTATCTGTATCTTTGTTACTAATGTAGACTAGTGGTCGTGAAAATTCGACCACAATTAATTTAAATTATAAGTTTGAACATTATTAAGGTTCTGTTGTCAACGAATATGCTTCTATAAACATAGATTTCGCCAAGGCTACACTGTTAATTTGACTTTAACAATAAACAAAAGTATATATGCGTATGTGTGTAATACATGGTAGTGTGTGTAATGTTTTTTTATTGATTCATTTTTTATGCATTTTTTTTTAAATATTAGCATTCTGCACTCCTTCTCTATATAAACTATAAATGTGCGAAATTTCATACCCCTGCGTCCGCGCAATTTTTGTAAAAAGTGGTACAAAGTTTTTGCTTCACGTATTAATCTATACTAATATTATAAAGCTAATGAGTTTGTTTGTTTGTTTAAACGCGCTAATCTCAGGAACCGCTGGTCCGATTTGAAAAATTCTTTCAGTGTTGAATAGTACATTTATCGAGGAAGGCTATAGGCTATATTATATTTTCAAAAAAATTAAGGATCCTTACTAAAAGTCCAATAATGTAACCTAAGGCGTAAAAAGATGACCCGGAAAAATCCTTACACGACGTGCCCTGCGAAAACTATTGATTATAGAACAAAACAATATACTACCACTTTGCAGAACATATAATTGTCTACAAAAAATATCGCGTAACCATATGTCTAACTATTGTAGTTATCTCACAATAAGTGTTTTCTTTTATTTTTTTAATAATTAAAATGCGGTCGCTTCAAAAACTCTTTATTTTGTACCTTGGTATTAATCCTTATCAAAATAAATTACTCCATATTCAAGACGAATTCAATACCTTTCTAGAACTTTTTGAATTATTAAATTCGGACGTTTCATTCAAAAGATATCGCGATATTTAAAATGTAAGTATTAGTGTTGTAGCCAAATATACTAATATTGTTTGATTGAACGCGCTAATCTCAGGAACTACTGGTCTGATTTGAAAGATTCTTTCAATGTCGGATAGCCCATTTATCGAGGAAGGCTATAGGCTATATATCATCACGCTAAGACCAATAGGAGCGGATCAATGAAGAATGTTTCAAAATCGGAGGGTTTTTGAAGTAGTATAATGATAAAAAGACTTCGCTGTGATCGCGTGTTTTTACCGTCGTTGTTGTTCACTAACAAACCAAACGCCATCACGGCAACACGGACGAAGTTTCACTAGCACAGATGGTAGCTACTAAACCAAAATCGATGATTATTTTTTAAAGACCAGCACACACGATTGCATGTTAGACTTTCATATAATTTTCGTGGAGGTGTAAACCAAATTTTCTTTATATCGACAGACAGATAAACGATTAGCAGTTACACATGATATATGATTGTAATACTGTTCCAACACGCGATTTAGTATTTTAGGTGTTTTTAGGGTTGCATAGCCAAATCGTAAAAATAATTCCATCTTGTCCGTCTATACGTTTTTATAATATGACAGTCATTTTTGTTTATACAGTGGATTTCGGTTATAACGACGATGAATGAATTAAAATTTTTTTTATTGCAGGAGACCAGCAGACAGGCAGACGGCCCACTTGATGGAAAGCGGTTACCATCGTCTATAGACATTTGCAACACCAAAGCTGCTACAAATGCGCTGCTGCTCTCTTAACGGAAACTGGAACCTGGTCATTAATGCCGGAACACAACTCAAGGTTGTTATGGCGACATACTTTAGACCAGGGGTGGCAGACATCCAGTCGGGCAAAGGCCCTACCACCTGGCTGTGGGTTGTTTAGTCGCCTCTTACGACAGGCCGCCCGGCCGCAGGAAATTGTATTCTTTCTCCGTTCCTGCACGGATAAAACGGTGTTCTATCATTCGCCAGGCGCTGTGATCTTCAAGAAACTGAGTAAGTCATACTTTGTGTATTATTTCAAACTAGCTTCTGCCCGCGACTTTGTCAATGGAATAGTTAAAAAAGTAAGTGAAAAAAACCCTCCCGATTTTAATTAAAACATTCTTCATTGCTGCTCCGCTCCTATTGGTCTTACCGTGATGATATATGATGATGAGACCGGCAATATCAATACTTAATTAGGTGCATAAGCTGTTTAAGTAATTAAAGTTTTTTTAACTATCCCACGGGAACTCTTTAATTTTTCGGGATCAAAAGTATCCTATATGTTGACCAGGGATATAAGCTACCACCATACAAAATTTCATTTAAATCGATCCAGTCGTTTCCGAGATTAACCGGTACAAACAGAGAAAAAAAATCTAAATTAGTTCTATTTCACTTCTTACATCCCCCTGACACGGTTTTTAGCATTTCTTTTTTCATTGTACAGAAATTTGACTTCTACAATTTTATTATATGTATATATGTGTATAATGTTGGGATGACACTTAAAGACTTGAAATAGTGAGTGAATAACTGCGAGGCTTGGGGTGACTATAAGGGGAGGTTAAGGTCACCGGGCCAGGTTGGTACCATTCTTTATGTCATCTTGGTAATATATCTAAATGTGTTGCTATCAAATGATTGAAGAGTTATTCTTTCTCATGTTTCTTTAGTTACGATATGTGTGTTTATTGATTTACTATGCGAACTTTCGAGGACGTTGCAATTAGTGACCGCCACGATATTTTTTTTTTGATATGTGTGATGTGTATCTTTCACAATTCTATACATGCTCATCGCATTGTTGCTAATCGATGACAAAATCTATATATATAAAACAAAGTCGTGTTACTTACAACATTTATAACTCAAGAACGGCTGGACCAATTTTTATGATTTTTGTATTTTTGGAATGGACTCGCCCGGAATAGGATAATAAGTATTAAAATATGATATTATGTTATAGAGTTATAAATGTCAAAGAGGCAAGTGAGGTGTGTAAGAATAAGCCTAAATGGCACTCTGTTGTTCGTGCCTACCCCGCAAGGGAACTGGCGTGAAGTTATGTATGTATGTAAAATATAATATTCATCAATAAACAAATATGATTAAAAAAACATCGGTCTAGTCATTCATTTGTTATGATCTTTCCCGGTCGATTTAGGCAATAGTGGCTGCATTTAAACTCATTTTCATTTGTCTGATTTTGGTGAATTATTTTTGTATGTATTCAAGTGGGTACCGGGATGGATTAGATTCAAATGCAGGTAGATGGCGCTGCAATATCTATCTATCTATCCGTGCAGGAACGGAGAAAGAATACAATTTCCTGCGGCCGGGCGGCCTGTCGTAAGAGGCGACAAAACAACCCACAGCCAGGTGGTAGGGCATTTGCCCGACTGGATGGTTACCACCCCTGGTCTAAAGTATGTCGCCATAACAACCTTGAGTTATGTTCCGGCATTAGTGACCAGGTTCCAGTCTCCCTTAAGAGAGCAGCAGCGCATTTGTAGCAACTTTGGTGTTGCAAATGTCCATAGGCGATGGTAACCGCTTTCCATCGAGTGGGCTGTCTGCCTGTCTGCTGATCTCCTGCAATAAAAAAAAAAAATCTGGTTCCAGGATTTCGGTGAAATTATTTTTGTGAGTGTTCAAGTGGATCCCGGGATGGTTTAGATTTACGATTAGACCTAGTAAGTGGCGCCGTTGAATACCTCTTTAACGGTGAGACCGATTTTGATGTTTTTTCTGTATTCTTTCAAGTAGATTCGAGAATGGTTTAGATTAAAAATTGGTCCCGGTTGATGGCGCTGCAATCGGTTTCTAGAGGGCAAGACAACGTCTGCTGGGTAAAGCTAGTACATAATATATCCCAAAAACATGAATACCCTTTTTGTTGATCTCGTGCTTTGTGATTTTTTTGTAAAGACTCGTGTCGGCCACCTGGCGTCGCTCGCATCTATGGACGCCCGTCGCCATTAATAACAGTTTACCCATAAGTAACCACACCCACAGATTCGCAGTTGAAAAAAGACAGATGTTCCTGGAATGTCTTGTAGTAAATACATTTTTGTATATATCAAGGAATTTAGAGTAAACATATATTTAATTCATAGTTTTTTAATTATACTCTTACCAACCGTTAGTTTTTTTTAGAGTAAATACGTATTACAATTTACTTTCGTTTTACGTTTATGTAGAAAAATATGCAATATATGGATTTTTATTAGAGATGCCACGAATTAAGAGTTATAAATGACAAGAATTTAATACATTATTGTTTGGAAATTTTTGAATTTTTTTATCTATACTAATATTATAAAAAGGTAAAATTTGTGACGTTGTAAGGGGTAATCTCTGGATCTACTAAACCTATTTTAAAAATTATTTTACTTAATATTTTCTTAAGTTTTCGCGACCCGTATACATAATAAAACTACGTTTTAACGGTTTTAAGCGCGGTAATTTTATTTGATTTTGGTTTTTCCGACGTTTCGGCCACTTTTCAGTGGCCGTGATCACGGAAGACAAAGATGTCAAGTGTCAACGAGTATTGTTAAAGTTTTATTTAGCCTACCGCCAACTTATTAATTTTAATTATTTAATTTTTAATTTTGTTTATGGTTATTATTTAATCTATGGGAGCCTAATCTAATTTACTACCGCTTCGCAACATGTTATGGCTTGAAGAGAAGAAGCGGCGCAAGAAACTCTTCAGCAAACATGCCTAGCTCTAATAATTTTATATAATATTAAAATGGGTGGAAGGAAAAATAAAAGTAATTATCAGTCAAGTTGGTTTGTGTTCCGTTGTACGCAGAAAGAGCTCACAGTGTCTTGAGGTCTGGCAGCTGGTTTTTGCTGGGTTTGGGTCTTAATAGTTTTGATAATTGGATCCCAAACAGGTGGTACTTGCCAACCATCTTCTCTATTGAAATTTGGGTGTTTTTTGATTTCAATAGCCTCACGCATCATTCTAGGTATGAAACGATTCTCTTTCGCGAGGATTTGTGGGTTATCGAATCTGATGTAGTGGTTGGGTTTATCCAGCGTGTGTTCACTGATCGCAGACTTCGTAGACCTTGTGTGTTTCATGTCAGCAATGTGTTCTTTTACTCGTGTTTTTATGCTCCTCTTTGTTTGCCCAATGTATGACAATGAACCCTGACAATACTCTTGGTCATACGGTGTATAGGAAACCTACCCATACAGATAAATACCTTAATGGTTCGTCTCACCACCATCCTAGTCAGTTAGCTACCGTGGGCAAATCTTTGTTTCAGAGAGCACGGAAAATTTGTGACGAGAACCACATAGCTGGAGAGCTTCAGCATGTCAAGCGAGTTCTACAACGCAATCAGCTGAAGACTCCACACCAACGTCACAAAGGCCCCAAACCACCTTCAGTTGAGCGGTGCCCTGCTACCCTACCCTACATCAAGGGGGTCACAGACAGAATTGGTCACATCCTCAGGCGAGCTTCAATCAAAACATATTTCAAGCCGCAGAAAAAGATTACCCAATTTCTGAGACCTGTAAAATGCAATATCCCACTCCAGGATGCAGGGGTTTACAAGCTTGATTGTGAGTGTGGATTGTCATACATTGGGCAAACAAAGAGGAGCATAAAAACACGAGTAAAAGAACACATTGCTGACATGAAACACACAAGGTCTACGAAGTCTGCGATCAGTGAACACACGCTGGATAAACCCAACCACTACATCAGATTCGATAACCCACAAATCCTCGCGAAAGAGAATCGTTTCATACCTAGAATGATGCGTGAGGCTATTGAAATCAAAAAACACCCAAATTTCAATAGAGAAGATGGTTGGCAAGTACCACCTGTTTGGGATCCAATTATCAAAACTATTAAGACACAAACCCAGCAAAAACTAGCTGCCAGACCTCAAGACACTGTGAGCTCTTTCTGCGTACAACGGAACACAAACCAACTTGACTGATAATTACTTTTATTTTTCCTTCCACCCATTTTAATATTATATAAAATTATTAGAGCTAGGCATGTTTGCTGAAGAGTTTCTTGCGCCGCTTCTTCTCTTCAAGCCATAACATGTTGCGAAGCGGTAGTAAATTAGATTAGGCTCCCATAGATTAAATAATAACCATAAACAAAATGAAAAATTAAATAATTAAAATTAATAAGTTGGCGGTAGGCTAAATAAAACTTTAACAATACTCGTTGACACTTGACATCTTTGTCTTCCGTGATCACGGCCACTGAAAAGTGGCCGAAACGTCGGAAAAACCAAAATCAAATAAAATTACCGCGCTTAAAACCGTTAAAACGTAGTTTTATTAATTATTTTACTGTTTGAAAGCTAAGTAAACAGGGAGTGTCATAGGCTATATAACATGACGCTATATACCACGGGAACGGGACAGAGTGCGTTTGAAACCGCGCAGGGCCGCTAGTATAAGATGTAAAAGAAAATATTATATGTAATACATGTAATAAAATATATCGAACATGGTAAAAATCTATCGCCTCTGCCAACATCAGAATAAAATGTATTGAATACCGTCTATATATAAAGCTTGCCTCCAAGAAGCTGGGAGTGCTAAACCGGTCCAAGCAGTATCTCACTCAGCGGCAACGCCTTGTGCTTTATAAGGCCCAGGTGAGGCCGCATATGGAGTACTGCTCACATTTGTGGGCTGGAGCACCCGCCTACCAGCTAAATCCCCTGGACAGCATTCAACGTCGAGCCGTTCGCATTGTCGACGATCCCACACTCACAGACGGCTTGGATACGCTTGGCCTTCGGAGAGACTTCGCGTCTCTTTGCGTATTCTACCGACTATACAATGGGGAGTGTTCCGAGGAACTGTTTAGAATGGTGCCTTCGTCTTCTTTCTACCACCGCACCGCACGCCATCGGCTGGGCGTTCACCCCCACTTCCTAGAGCCGCTTCGCTCTCGTACGCAACGTTTCTCTAGAACGTTTCTCTTGCGCATCGTGGGGATTTGGAATGAGCTCCCAGCCGTGGTTTTCCCACAGCGCTACGATATGGGTCTTTTTAAAAAGGGCGTCGTAAAATTTCTTCGAGGCCGGCAGCGCGTTGATTACACCTCTGGTGTTGTAAACGTCTATAGGCGACGGTAACCGCTTTCCATCAAGTGGGCCGTCTGCTTGTCTGCTGTACTCCAGCAATAAAAAAAATATACAATTGAGAGATTTTCAATTATAACCTACACAATTACCACAGCATATTAGAGATAAATATTATTACATATTATTATGATAAATTATAGAGAACTACTCGACACAAAATATTCAATTATGGGCCAGAAGGCCCAGCTCGCCGTAAACAACGCGGTGCAGGTACCTACGCTCACGTATGGAAGTGAGACTTGGGTATGGAAGAGAGAGCATGAAAGTAGAGAAAACGCGGTCGAGATGCGAGCACTGCGCAAAATCTGCGGAGTGACGCTCGCGGACCGCGTTCGTAATACCGAAGTAAGAAAGAGAGTTGGTCTGAAAGAGAGTGTCGGGGTGAAGGTAAGGAAAGGAATGCTCCGGTGGTTCGGGCATGTGGAAAGAATGACTAAACAGATATACAATGCAAAAGTGGATGGATGCAGAAGTCGTGGAAGGCCACGACACACCTTCCATGATCAAATTGATCGTGTACTAACAGAAGGTGATGTCAGGAGCCTTAAGAACAGACGAGCGTGCATGACAAGAGTTATGAATGTCAAAGAAGCAAGTGAGGTGTGTAAGAATAAGCCTTAATGGCGCTCTGTTGTTCGTGCCTACCCCGCAAGGGAGCTGGCGTGAAGTTATGTATGTATGTATGTAATATTCAATTAAGGAAATGGCCGATTGTATCGTTTAGAAATAAGAGGGTATATAACAAAATTCATTATGAACCTTAAAAAGAAAACTTGACAAGAACAATTATGCAACTAAATAAATGTAACACATATGTAGCAAAAACAGTGGTTAATCTGAACCATAAACCGCTTGGTCCCAGACATCGCTTAATGGAAGGTAGTAAAACTAAACGAAACTGCGCTTACTAGGTGCTGCTGTTTGATTACATTTACGGCCCCATCGGCCGGCGGCAATCTGCGGTCCCTCCGCACCCCGCACTTGCGGCCTATGTTCAGATAAACAATACGGTCAGCAAATAAATTAACTCCCGAAACCTAATTTATATATTCTTTTTTATTGCAAGAGTTCAGCAGACAGGCAGACGGCCCACTTGATGGAAAGCGGTTACCATCGCCTATGGACATTTGCAACACCAAAGGTGCTACAAATGCGCTGCTGCTCGCTTAAGGGAGACTGGAACCTGGTCACTAATGCCGGAACACAACTCAAGGTTGTTATGGAGACATACTTTAGACCAGGGGTGGTAGCGATCCAGTCGGGCAATTGCCCTACCACCTGGCTGTGGGTTGTTTGGTCGCCTCTTACGACAGGCCGCCCGGCTGCAGGAAATTGTATCCTTTCTCCGTTCCTGTACGGATATTACTATAGCTCATACGTTGTTGCCGTTTTTTATTGCCTGAAGCGGGTAAACAGGCAGACGAGCCACCTGGTGTAAGGTGGTGATCATCTTTTGCCAGGTGGTAGGGCATTTGCCCAACTGGATAGCTACTACCCCTGGTTTAAAGTATGTCGCCATAACAACCTTGAGTTGTGTTCTAGTCTCCCTTAAGAGAGCAGCAGCGCATTTGTACCACCTTTGGTGTTGCAAATATGCATAGGCGATGCTAACCGCATTCCATCAAATGGGCCGTCTGCCTGTCTGCTGAACTCCTGCAATATAAAAGCTATGGAAGTTTGCAACAGTTGAGGCGATGCGAATGTGCTGCCTGTCTAACAAACAAACAAAATTACTTCAAGACTAACAGTTTCACGCCGATACTCTGTGAGAGTGTAATATCACGCTAATCGAGCTGGCACTAAGAGCTATAATCAAGACCATTCCAGTGTGACTTTACCACGACTAGTTGTAATACTATTATGACACTGCAACTGAATTAGATAAATCTGTCTTTCCTCAAAAATGACTTACTTTTTTTGTATTAATTTTTTACGTTCGGTTTCAAGTCATAAGTCCAAGTGTGTTATTTTAACTATAATATTCCGATAGGATTATAATAGAATCATGGAGTTTCACAATTTACAAAAAAAAAAAATGCCTGAATTGTTTTTAATATTTACTAGCTGTGCCCGCGACTTCGACCGCGTGCAATTTCTTTTCGCGGAACACTAAAAAAAGTATCCTAAGTTACTAATTAAAACATCAGCTATCTGCCAGTGAAAGTCTCGTCAAAATCGGTTCAGCCGTATCAGAGATTAGCCGGAATATCCACATATATGTACATAGGAATAGGAAGTAAAATTAATTTTTAACTTACATGTATGATCTTCAAAAAGTGTTCTCCAGTGCAACTTATTTTAAATAAAAACTTTTGAATTTGATTTTGAATATAATTCGGATTCGGACAGAGAGACAAAAATCTAAATATTGCATTTTCAAAATCTCCTGGTCCCAATTATCCCCCTCAGAGTTTATCATTTTCTAATGTTGACATTACAAAGAGACACTTCAATTTTATTTATTTGTATAGATCGGCGAATGTTTCTGCTATCCCTACTCCACTAACTAACTACTAAAGGATTTATGTAGTGAGATGCGTTCATCCGCCGCATAGCGGTTGTTAACTATTATTGACCAAACTATTAAGTCCTATAATCCAATTCTTTCTGTTTTCACCTTTAGTACAATTAACAACAGCTAAAGCATTATAAGAACAATATTAAACAGGTGTATGCATACTGTGGGGGCTATAACCCACGGGTAATATGCTGGTTTGGTAATTGTGGACTGTATGGGAGAGATATCACCTAGATCCTTGGACTAGAAAAGTAGAAGTAGTTTCACCCGTGCTCTGTCCTGCTCCCGTGGTATATAGCGTCATGTTATATAGCCTATAACACTCTCTGTTAACGTAGCTTTCCAACAGTAAAAGAATTTTTAAAATCGGTTTAGTAGATCCAGAGATTACCCCCTACAACCTTACAAACTTTACCTCTTTAAATATTTGTATAGATTATTAGAGCTAAGGATGTTTGCTGAAGAGTTTCTTGCGCCGCTTCTTCAATTCAAGCCGCAACATGTTGCGAAGCGATGGTAAATTAGATTAGGCTCCCATAGAGTATATAATAACCATAAACAAAATTAAAACTAAATAATTAAAATGAACAAGTTGGCGGTAGGCTAAATAAAATTGTAACAATACTCATTGCCACTAGACATCTTTGTCTTCCGTGATCATGGCTACTGAAAAGTGGCCGAAACGTCGGACTAATAAAAATCAATTAAATAACGCGCTTAAAACCGTTAAAACGTAGTTTTATTATATTACTATCTCAATCGTAGGTTTGCCTGATTTCGGTATTCAGTTAATTCCAATGTGGCATAGGTATTTCTAACCGAACTCTCATGTTATAAATAACCACTTTCCATCACGTTGGTCTGAAAGAGAGTGTCGGGGTGAAGGTAAGGAAAGGAATGCTCCGGTGGTTTGGGCATGTGAAAGAATGACTAAACAGATATACAATTCAAAAGTGGATGGATGCAGAAGTCGTGGAAATTCACGACACACCTTCCCTGATCAAATTGATCGTGTACTAGCAGAAGGTGATGTCAGGAGTCTTAAGAACAGACGAGCGTGCATGACAAGAGTTATGAATGTCAAAGAAGCAAGTGAGGTGTGTAAGAATAAGCCTAAATAGCGCTCTGTTGTTCGTGCCTACCCCGCAAGGGAACTGGCGTGAAGTTATGTATGTATGTACTTTCCATCAGAGGGGCTGACAGCCTGGCTGATGTACTTCTTCAACTATAAAAAAAAACAGTATGTTGTTTGTATGATAATTTCGGCCTTCATAGCAAAACGGTTTCTCAATGATGAAACTCAGTCGAATCTATTTCAGTATTACCGGATGAATTGATTGCTTTGGCGCTTAATTTACGATTCATCAATTATATGAATTATGACGCGGAACAACGCTTTGGTTATAATTATTATTTATGATACTAAGTATTTGTTCGTAAATTACCACATTTGTTTATATTATAGTTGATTAATGACCCGTTCTTATATCGTACCGACCTTTCATTTGCCTTATTATCTGTTAAAATTTGACATAAGCTTCACTTGTATGAACAAGTAATGTCAAAATTCAACCGATAATTAGGTAAGCGAATGAATAGTGTAATATAGGAACCGGCTATAAACTGTTTTTTTTTAAATACTTATAAGTAATCAAAAGGTTAGGCCCTCTAGAGGGCGAAAAAATAGGCATTTTTGACGATATATTTAAAAAGAAAACTACAAAATTAATCGAGGTCATAAAAAGGTGCTAAATGTCAGTGACTGTATACCATAATTTTTTACATACATATATATATACATAACTTCATGCCAGTTCCCTTGCGGGGTAGGCACGGACAACAGAGCGCCATTTAGGTTTATTCTTACACACCTCACTTGCTTCTTTGACATTCATAACTCTTGTCATGCACGCTCGTTTGTTCTTAAGGCTCCTGACATCACCTTCTGCTAGTACACGATCAATTTGGTCATGGAAGGTGTGTCGTGGCCTTCCACATATATATTAGTATATTATATCTATTGCATACCTACCGAGTTTCTGTCCATCCAAAGGTTGTCTGGAAGAAATCGCTCCCAGCGATCAGACCGCCATTGTATTTATCATTACGACTGTATGTATGAATTTATTTTGTAAAATTGTGTGCAATAAAGTATATTCTATTGTATTCTATTCTATTTATTTTATTTAAGTTTATGGCTTGGCAGCTAGATCTTTAAGCCAGATCTTAGTTTACAATATAGTTTCTTCATTTTCTTAGGCCTATGTGTAGCACAGCTGAACTGTAGGTAATCAGCTAGTGCCATTCAACGGAGTTCTTGTGACAACTCAAAAGGCCACATTTGACTATACAGTTCACATTTCTCACAAAACACATAATGACTACTCAAAAACTATCAATATCCTACAACTATTGTTCGTTTTAGAGAAATTTTAAACATTTTTAGAAAATAAAACTGCACAGCACAACATCTCCTTTCAGTTCCCGCCAAAAACTCCAATGTATTCTATTCTAATTGTAAAATGAAACAAATTACGTGTCAATAAAGCGACTATAAAGAGTATAATTTGATAGCAATTGCACAGTGTTAGGTTACAGGCCAGCCCAGCAATAAAATTGTCGCCCTGCTTTTGGCGGTTTATTGTGTTAATAACGCGACTGGTTGCAATACATCGCGTCGTTGTTGGTTTAATTAAAAAAAACTTTTATATAATACTTTTATTTATATTTGGCAACAATGTATTTCGTAATTTAAATAATAATGATTTAGAATATGTCAAGCTGAAATTACATGGGTTCGTTTCTTTCTGGCTTTTAATTTATATAGAAAAGGTTGTGAGGAAAATTAGACGTAACTGTTATGAATTAACATCACGCAGGGTAAATATAGAGGGGCAGATTGCAATTTTTTTTATTGCATGAGTTCAGCAGACAGGCAGACGGCCCACTTGTTGAAAAGCGGTTACATCGCCTATAGACATTATAACACCAAAGGTGCTACAAATGCGCTGCTGCTCTCTTAAGGGAGACTGGAACCTGGTCACTAATGCCGGAACACAACTCAAGGTTGTTATGGCAACATACTCTAGACCAGGGGTGGTAGCCATCCAGTCGGGCAAATGCCCTACCACGTGGCTGTGGGTTGTTTTGTCGCCTCTTACGACAGGCCGCCCGGCCGCAGGAAATTGTATTCTTTCTCCGTTCCTGCACGGATAATATGTGAAAAAAGGAATTAAATACAAGGATTTAAGGTATATTAGACAGAAAATATTTATTCCTAAAAATGCGACACTTTAAAAATGATTTATAATAATAATAATAGCATTGAAATTGTTTGCCGCAATTCGCGAAACGAGGTTGGCACTCAGTTTTTTGCTGTGCCGAAACATAGTCCGACACAGCACTGATTTTCAGTGCCCACCTCCTGAATTAATTATTATTAAGAAATATACATGCGATAGTATATTTGAATGTTGTGATATTCAGATTATCAAATCACAAAAAAATTCAAAAGTTACAATCTCAACTGTTAAAAAAGGTTTACGTAAGTACCTTTTCAAACTGGTTTTTCGTTTTAGTTTTTTTATTTTATTATAAAAAGTTTCAAATTTTGTTATTTTTATTTCTATGAGCTATTTATACAAGAATATTTTTTACTTTAATCACAAATTTATCCTTGAAAATACTTCATAATCTAAGCAACACTATTAAATACCAGTTAAGCAGTTAAAAAGTCACATATACATATGAGATCTTTTTCAACAAAGAAATAAGCCGTGTATTTTCGGCATTAGTAATCGAATCAAAATATTTAGGTATAACGCTCTAACTGGAAAGAAAACTGGCTCTAAAAGAAAAAACCAACACATATGGCACTAGATAGGACTATATATAAGTATAGATATAAGGCCAACACTGCACATGTACTTCCTCACAACACCAGCATGTAACAGATACATTCTACATTAGTATAAGTTTAGTATATTTTTTTATTTTATTTTTATTGCAGGAGTTCAGCAGACAGGCAGACGGCCCACTTGATGGAAAGCGGTTACCATCGCCTATGGATATTTGTAACACCAAAGGTGCTACAAATGCGCTGCTGCTCTCTTAAGGGAGACTGGAACCTGATCACTAATGCCGGAACAAAACACAAGGTTGTTATGGCGGCATACTCTAGACCAAGGGTGGTTGCCATCCAGTCGAGCAAATACCCTACCACCTGGCTGTGGGTTGTTTTGTCGCCTCTTACGACAGGCCGCCTGGCCGCAGGAAATTGTATTCTTTCTCCGTTCCTGCACGGATGAAAATAAAAAATAGTATTAAAAATAGGATAAATCAATATAATAAGTTAATCTTAAGGTACACCATAACATATAAATCACAAAATTAATGTCACACACTAACAAAAATAAACAATAAGCGTGTATGGACTCTAAAATCTCTCATAGAAATTAAGTAGTAAAAAAAGGTACGGAACTCGAGTCCGTAGAGATGTTAAGAGAGAAAAAAAAAGCGCTCTAACTGAACGAGCCGACTTACAATTCCCAAATAGCAATTCGCACCTCACAGTAGTTTCATTTTACAAATATTACGCCGACATTTAAAATCATACATATTTTGTATGGGATTCAAATTACCGGGTACATTGTGTAGAACTCTTTGTATGAGCCGGTAATCGCCACTTTATTACTATTGTCGATAGTTGATAGGAATCTTTTTAAACGATTTTTATCGTATGCTTAATTTGTACATAATAATATTGTACGGTTCAACGTACAGCGCTTTGCTGATGCTGAGGCTTACTTTAGGCTACTTTAATATTATAACATTAGTATTAATAATGCTCATAAATTAAAAAAAAAAGTCGTGGTAGCGTAATGGCTAGCGCACTCGTCCCAGACTCAGAGGGCGCGGGTTCGATCCTGGCCGGAACGCATGCACCTCTTAGTCAGTTTTCTGATCTAATGTGCATATTGTTACAATTACCATGTGCTAACAACGGTGAAGGAAAACATCGTGATGCAACCTGCACAGCGAGATAACCGATGTGTCAAACCTGCCAAGCCGCCTTGGACAAGCGTGGCGGGTATACTGTCTGTTCCCCCTATAATGGGAGGCCCGAGCTCAGCAGTGGGACATTAATGGGCTGATATTATAATGCTCATAAATACTTTGTAGCTGAGTTGCTAACAAGTTGCAATCATGTCGGCTTCTGTGGGTGAGCGGGCTAAGTCATTGCCGGCCTACCTCACTGCAACGCAGAGGCTCCGGGTTCGATTCCTGGTATAGCAAATTTCAGAAACGTATTTTCTTCGTTATTTACTATGGTCTGGGTGTCTGGGATCGGCCCCAGAGTAGTACGTTGTATGATACCCATAACACAAGCGTAACTTGCTTAATTTGGGGATCTACAATATGTGTGTTTGTCTGCCGATTATTATTATTATTATTTCACATATATTTATTTATTTTATTTTTTTATGTTTTTTTAACACACACACACACACACACACACATATATATATATATATATATATATATATATATATATATATATATATATATATATATATATATGTATAAATAAACAAGAATAAATAAATAAGAACGACTAAACAGATATACAATGCAAAAGTGGATGGATGCAGAAGTCGTGGAAGGCCACGACACACCTTCCATGATCAAATTGATCGTGTACTAGCGGAGGGTGATGTCAGGAGCCTTAAGTACAGACGAGCGTGCATGACAAGAGTTATGAATGTCAAAGAAGCAAGTGAGGTGTGTAAGAATGGGCCTAAATGGCGCTCTGTTGTTCGTGCCTACCCCGCAAGGGAACTGGCGTGAAGTTATGAATGTATGTATGTATGTATAAATAAACGCATACTAAAAAAATATAATAAGATGACGTCCGTCGGCAGCGGGGCCTAGGGTCCAAGCTACCGGTGGTTAAGGCTCCCGAGACAGGAGCTTCCTCACAATGCGTGCCGTGCTCAGGAGAACCACCTTCTGCATCTGGCCCTTCACCCATTTACCGAGCGAGAGCCTCTCTAAGTGTCGGTCGAGGCTCTTCGCTATTAGACCGTTAACAGACACCACCATCGGTACGATGATCGTTGACTCCATATGCCACACGGCCGTAATCTCGTGCGCGAGGTCAAGGTATTTCGTTAATTTGTCAGTTTCACCTTTTACGAGATTACAGTCATGTGGGATACTTATATCAACTAGCATCGTGCGTCTCGCAGATCGATCTACTATCACAATGTCAGGCTTATTGGCAACAATAGTCCTGTCTGTGATAATAGATCGATCCCAGTAGAGCGTGATATGACCATTTTCGAGAACTGGCTCAGGGGCATATTTATAATAAGGTACCTCATTCGCTATCAGACCGTATCGAAGAGCAAGTTGCTGGTGGATGATCCTGGCTACTAGGTTGTGCCTATGCAAGTACTCGGAGTTAGCAAGACGAGAACAACAGGAAGTAACATGCCTGATGGATTCGCCCGGGCGATGACACGCCCGACATACGTCGAGCGTGCCGTCCTTCAGGATGTACTTGCTGTAGTTGTTCGTCTCGATGACCTCGTCCATAATTGCACAGACAAACCCTTCGGTTTCCCCAAAGAGGTCACCGAAACGTAGCCAGTTCAGCGACGCCGGCAAGTCTATGTCGGGCCCATATAACGCCTGGTAAAACCTGCCGTGCAGCTCCTTGCTCTTCCATACGTCCATTCGCTCGGAGGTACTCAATACCGTAGGTCTGAGCCAGTTCTCTTTTGCAAGAGAGAGCGGGGTGGATCCTATGTCTACTGACACCATATCTCGATGCTTTACTTTCGTCAGTTTATTATTATTATTATGTCGCTACGAGCTACTATTAGTCGTAACATACGACTTCAACTACCACTAAGTTGAAGCCAGGGATCAGCATCCAAGCCCAAGTACTACCAGAATAAATCCCTGAAAGCAACAAGGTGTATTTTCTTCATCCTACTACAAGAAAGCCCCAGTACTACAACAAGAACTGCCTGCATCCACCACAAGAAGCACGAACAAGTGTACAAACTGTACAAATATAGTTTGAAGTAATGCTTAAGTTTAAAAATCTAATGACTATGAGTTGTTTCGATAATGAGTTGAGAACAGTTTAAAGTTTCAAATGATCCAAAAATTAAAATAAACTATGTAACATTCTAGAAAAAGAATAGTAAGTCAGGTTCTTTACATTTCCTTAATTTGAGATATTAGGTTGAAAAAACTATTGCTTGAAGTCTTGAAACAAAACTTCAAAAACGATTTAACAATCTGCTAAAAAACCAAAGCATTTATAGTAAATAGCAGTGTATTTATTTTATATATATTGTTACGAGTTTACGGGACTCGAATTAAAATGCCGTTAGAATTATTATAGAGTTTATTAGAACTATACAAACACGTATAACACAGGTACAAATATAACCGAACGCAACAAATCCAAACGTAATGCAAAAGGTCGTAATTGAATAAAACGCGCAACGTCCGCCAATATTAGATTCCCGAATGTAGACACGTCACGCCTAGATCGTAGTTGTAGCTGAACTGACCTCTCTCTCAATCAGACCATCGTTTTATACATCACAAATGCAAATGCCCGGCAACGTCGACGTAATTTCCTAGAATTAGATTGTACTTATAATCCGCAACACATGGCTAATGATGCTCCTGAGCGGCCGTAAACGAGTACAATAGGACAATAGGCTGTTCTCCACAATAACTAGTAACGTATGCCGATAAATGAGTGAACAAAAGACGATCATAAAAGGATTACAATTAGTTCAAATGCCGACAGGTAATAATAACATGTGCTTTTACAGATTTGTCTTTGTCGGAGCCTAAGTTGTAACAATATTTAAAAAGTATAATTTCATTAGGTGGTGTACATTAATTTAATACGTGAGTAAATACCTTCCCTAAAGCGTTTCAAGAATATCGATTTGACCCAAAAACCTAATATTAAGTATTAAAAGTAAAGACAAAGAGCTTGCTCTTCGACTAAATAGTGTTGCCATGCAGGATGAAACACGTAAAGATTAGTAAATTTAACATTCCATTTCAAATCCATTTCATCTGTGCAGGAATGGAGAAATAAGCAGCAGCAGCAGGGTGGGATGTCGTAAGAGGTGACAAAACAACCCAGAGCCAGGTGGTAGGGTATTTGCACGTCTGGGTAGCTACCACCCCTGGTCTAGAGTCTGCCGCCATAACAAGCTTGAGTTGTGTTTCGGCTTTAGTAGCTAGGTTCCAGTCTTCCTTTAGAGAGCGGCAGTATATTACTAGCACCTTTACAAATATCTACCGGTCTGCTAAACTCATGCTTTAAAAAAAAATCACATTGGTAGGTATTGTTTCTCTTTTTTTGAGTATAGTAGATAGATAGAGTGCCCGCCCACCTGACAGAGGGTGCAGGCGCGATGCGATGGCTGGGAGTAGGCAAAGGTACGTGGAAGAAGAAGCAAGGGGAAACTTACCTCGCCACCAGTCCACCGCCACACTGCACTCGTCCCCCGGGGTTCACATACTATCTGTCACGTATTTGCGGTGACAGCACTGGCTCTATGTGTGTGTTTCTCTTGTTTGCGCATTATTCATTAAGGGCCGCTTGCATGAGGTTGCTTAAATTTATTTAAGAAACACAAAACGTATTTAACACCCTTAAATACAATTAGTGTCTTGCGCAACGCAAAATTTGCCGCTAAATATGTTTAAAGAACTGTCAATAGGTTTTGTGTAAAACGTATTTAGGCAGTTTAATATGATTAACTAATTTTATTTAAAGGCGATCGTTATGCAAGCGGTCCTTAAAGTATATTCTTCTTGGTGGCGAGAGAGAATTTACAAGGAGGTGTTCCTCGGCGCAACCACTAGGTTTTCTCCTCCAGCTATAGATATTTGCAACAGTAGGAGTGACCAACGCATTGCCGGCCTAGAACAATACATACCTGTTTTTGAAAATCACAGATTATGATTCCTTGTGAAACACTCGGCTACAAACTCATTCCAAAACCTCAGAATAGAAATGTTAAAGAATATATTTAAATACTTTACTACTGACATTTCGAGCTAAGTATATTTTTTGTTGGAAAAGGTATTTTAAACTATTGTTCTAAGACTTTCAGTTTTGTTAGATTAGACCCTACTGAATCAAAAACTAAAATTTTTAAAACAAAATATAATAATATAATATGAGCCTATTAATGTCCCACTGCTGGGCTCGAGGCTCCCACTATAGGGCAACGGACAGTATACCCGCCACGCTTGTCCAAGGCGGCTTGGCAGGTTTCACACATCGGTTATCTCGATGTGCAGGTTGCATCACGATGTTTTCCTTCACCGTTATTAGCACGTGGTAATTGTAACAATATGCACATTAGGTCAGAAAACTGCCTAAGCGGTGCATGCGTTCCAGCCAGGATCGAACCCGCGCCCTTTGGGTCTGGGACGCGTGCGCTAGCCATTACGCTACCACGACTTATAATATTATACTTAGACTTATAATTAAAACAAAATAATAGTTTAAAATACCTTTTGCAACAAAAAATAGACTTTATTAAAAATGTCGCTTGCAATAAAATAGCGGCAAAGGCTAGACATATTCTGGTAATTTTGAATGATATATCTGGCAACCCTTTACGGTGTGGAGAGTTCGCTAATGCTACATTATTATTCAGAGCACACGGCGACTCAACACAGAGCGTTGTATCTATATAAGTACTTGAGACGCCGTGTGTTGTACAGGGGTGAAGAGATTATGAAGCTAGGTAACAGTGGCGTGGACTTCATACAACTCCATTCCCCATAGCCTACGTTTAAGAAACTAGCGACTAGCGACCAAAAGGTCAAAAGCGCCATGAATTTATTGGCACCTACGTTTTTTTTATTCGTGCACATATTACGGTGTTACTATCTCTTATTCTCGGCGACTTTTCACATGTGTTGGATGAAATAGCAACTCATAAACCGATCGCGCACCGGCTTTTGTTTCAAAACATTAAAAATACAAATTGTAATAACATATCGAGTTGACGTATTTAGAACGGCGGTTGTGTGTTCTGTTCCAACATAATTATTACTATATTTTGCGCAGGTTTAAAAAGGCATTTTTCAAAGCCGCTTTTATCATACGTCAATGTCATCACATCAATGTTAATAGCACACACACGTCTGCCCGTTGTGGCTATAAACATCGGCATTGGTCTTCAAAATACAGGCTTCGCCTAGTTTGGGACCAGTAGGTAACATAAATAATGTAAATTTGACAATAAAGATTATTATAATATATGATTAGCAGAAGGTGATGCCAGGAGCTTTAAGAACAGACGAGCGTGTATGACAAGAGTTATGAATGTGAAAGAAGCAAGTGAGGTGTGTAAAAATAAGCCTAAATGGCGCTCTGTTGTTCGTGCCTACCCCGCAAGGGAACTGGCGTGAAGTTATGTATGTATGTCTTTAAAGACCACGGGCCATAATAATGCAAGAGACTTTTGGAGGTCTTGCGTGGCCATGCGGAGGCCTACACGTAGAGGCCCCTTGACAAATTTAATCTAAATATGGCGTGACACTGACCAGCGATTATCCCTGTCTACACCATATAATTATGTACCCAAGGACAAGCCACAGTCAGTGTAGGGCTATTGTGGGAAATGAGATCAGAAAATACCGGGCTATTGCAGTGAACTGCTAATGGTAACTGGTACTAGGGGCCTGGGAATATGGGGACTATGGCGTCTGCCCGTCGTAATGTTCGGGGAACATGGAAAAATGGGCAGACAGTGACTCGCCACTTCCTGCATGGGCCCCAAATAATGCCATAGAAGACAGGGGCAACATGGATGTGAGTGGCTAAGGGGTGTAGCGAGGTGGGCTGCAGGTTCACCGAAGCTACTTTCGACGTTAAGCCAATTATCACTTTCACCCCTGGAGCTTGCTGGCTTGCCCTGATAATAAAAATTATTGTTATTATTATCAAATTCTCTGCTTTTTTATATACTGTTATCAGGTTCTTTATTTCTACAACAGCGGTGTAGTCGATGCTTGCGTTATACGAGTACAGCATGTTGTTTCAACCGGCTTGCTCTAGCCGACATACCGTCCTGCGTCACTGTTAGGTAGAATGTACATGCAGTTCCACATATATCATGGCTGACTTGCAATTTCGCAGACTTTTGTCAGTCAGACAAAACACTATTGTATATCTACTGTTTATAAAACTGACTCAAAAATACAGGTGTTATAATTTTGTGTACACTTAAAAATTAACCATGTGTGTACAATTAACCATGTGTGTACAATTAACCATGTGTGTACAATTAACCATGTGTGTGTTAATAAGTTTGAAGTCATTGTAGGATCAGAGATTAGCGCACTTGCTGCCCAAATTCAAAAGGCGCGGCTTCGAATCCCGGCCAACACAATCCTTGCTTCAATTCAGTTCAAATCCTTGATTTGTGTATTCCGAAGATTCGGCCACTTTTGATTAGTAGTAGCGATTTGTATCAGTTAATGAAAAGCGAGGCAGACAATGTGCAATAATCTCTAAAAGCGGGGATTATTGCTAGTTATCGTTCCACATTGTGTTAATTAACTACGCTTATAGTGCAACTTGGCATGATCTAAACAATTCATGGGTACACGAGCATACAGAACAATATGGTTTATTATTAATTAATACGAAGCGACATTGAAACAAGGAAATGTGAATACAGTGTAAATTCCATGTAACGTCACTCGATTTAACGACAAACTCCCTTAAGCGTCGAAATCACTTGGTTTTGGTCGGTTTAGCTTGTCTTCCATACAATGATACACTCAATATATCTATATAACGACTAAAAAGTACCTTTTAATTTGCCAAAATTAGTAAAACTTGCGCAGCTGTGTACTTTTTTTATCGCTTTATTATCCTAGCCCGTAATAAACTCGACTGTCGGCATCATGCATACCGAAATTTCTAAGTACTTCCTTTATCACCAAAATGCCTCAATATCGCAAGATATGAATAAAATAATTTAAAAAATACAACAAAATTACAGGTGCAGCAAAAGACGTCAGAAAAAAATTACAGACTTCTCTCCATTCAACGACAACTCTCTATAACGCCATAAATGCACAGTCCATTCAGTGTCGTTATATAGAGTTTACACTGTTTTATTATAATAGGGTAGTTAATAGTCAACTGAGACACTTTTTATTATCTTTCAAAAGCCTTCTAGAATTTGGACGAGAATAGCAAGTTGTGACGTCATGAACAGTTATCACAATTTTTTGATGATACCGTAAAATGCTGCAGGTTTGCCGTACTGTTACTATTGGTGGCAGTTGCTTCTTCTTTGGAAATTAAAACTCGATATAATGGACTGTATGATTATTATTATTAAATTAGAAATATACATAGAATAAGTAGAAATTTAGAAAGAGAGTCGTCGTTGAGAATTATAGTACAATATATGAATGGCTGAAGAATGTCCGAATTAATCTGAATGTGTTTAATGAGCAATTTTTGTCTCCTATATCCCGCATCCCGTCCGACGCCTAGCTGCTAATTGCGCGAGTTACGAGCGTCGGCGGTATGCGGGGCGCGGGGTAGGTGTGCTCCGGCGGGCGGGTCAAGGGGGTGCTCTCTGTCCGCAACAGTTACAGTAACTTGCTTATTCGAAAAATTACGTAAAGTTTTCACCTTTGTGTATGACTTCACGCCAGTTCCCTTGCGGGGTAGGCACGAACAACAGAGCGCCATTTAGGCTTATTCTTACACACCTCACTTGCTTCTTTGACATTCATAACTCTTGCTCCTGACATCACCTTCTGCTAGTACACGATCAATTTGATCATGGAAGGTGTGTCGTGGCCTTCCACGACTTCTGCATCCATCCACTTTTGCATTGTATATCTGTTTAGTCATTCTTTCATCATGCATTCTTTCCACATGCACGAACCACCGGAGCATTCCTTTCCTTACCTTCACCCCGACACTCTCTTTCAGATTATATGATGATGATACCGGCAATATCAGAGACCACCATTAGGAAGACCGTAATGGCGCCAAACCCCGCCACCGGCGGGTAGTTGTCCGTCAAGTAAAAGCCGAGGCAAAGAGGTTTTCCTCAAGGCCCCAACCTCCTCGCCGCCTCAAATGGCCAAGACGAAGAAGACCGTCGAGAGACTCGATGTGCAGATTTCATCACGATGTTTTCCTTCACAGTTGTTTGTTCGTGGTAATTGTAACAATATGCACGTTAGGTCTGAATATTGACTCTGGGACGCGTGCGTTAGCTATTACGCTATCACGCTTAACTTAAGATTAATATTCAAATTCAAAAGTTTTTATTCAAAATAAGTTCCAATGACGGCCTCTGTGGTTGAGCGGGCTAAGCCTCTGCCGGCGTAGCTCACTGCAACGCAGAGGCTCCAGGTTCGATTCCTGGTATAATAAATTTCGGAAACGTATTTTCTCCGTTATTTACTATGGTCTGGGTGTCTGGGATCGGCCCCAGAGTAGTCCGTTGTATATTACCCATAACACAAGCGTAACTTGCTTAATTTGGGGATATAAAATATGTGTGTTTGTCTGCCGTTTATTATTATTATTATTAATGGAGAACACTTTTTGAAGGTCATACATGTAAGTTAAAATTTAATTTTTACTTCCTATTCTATGTACACCGCTTCGCAACGTGTTGATGCTGTAAAGGAGAAGAAGCGGCAAGAAACTCCTCAGCAACACGTCTAGCTAAATATTGTTTTTCTTTATATTTCATATTCTATTTATATCTCAAATCCTTTTTTTTATAAGCTTTGTACAGAAGTATGTTACAGAATTACTTTTTGAAGAATTAAAGGAGTTGTAGCAAACAATGCATACTCAATAAGACCAATGGTAATAGACCATTAACCCACTCTAGGTGCGACAGTTTGTTCAACACCTCAAAGTTCAATATGCATATGAGAAGGCGTGGCTATCCGTTGTCATGGTAACAAACTACGCCCCTTTGAGTAAAAAGGGTCGAAGCAGATGCGCATGAGTTGACCAAACTTGATCTTTTATTATTTTTGTAATATATTTTAACTTAACAAAAAAAATACGTACTTTTCAGAGAAATTAGATTTTGATATCATATCCATTTCTAAATTTAATTATTTCTTATGTATCAAATTGATTTGTGAAACATTTGTAATTTTATTACAACTCCATTAAGAAAAGTGATTGTATAACATATTTTTGTATTGCACAAAAAAAAATTGCTTGAGATAGATACATACATACATACATAACTTCACGCCAGTTCCCTTGCGGGGTAGGCACGAACAACAGAGTGCCATTTAGGCTTATTCTTACACACCTCACTTGCCTCTTTGACAAGTGCCAAGACCCACTCTGGGTCGCTGAGCCAACGGAGTAAGTAAGTAATCAGTTCAAACGTAATGCGCGATTCAATAACACGCGCAAAGTCCGTCACTATATAGGTTGTCGAATTTACACCAGTCTCGCCTTGATCGTGGTTCTCGCTAGACTGCCGATCTCTCCATTGGGCCATCCCTTTAAAATGCACCGATGCAATATGTCTACCTGGCAAGCGTCGACGCAATTTCCCAGAAAACGTAATCCGCACACCTGCGTAATTATGCCTGCGAATGGACATAAACGAGTACAATACACAATAGGCTGTTTTCTAATTACAAATTATAAACACAAAGCAAACAACAGAAGACAGTCATAAATAGTTTCAATGTTAATGCAAGGTAATAAATGTGCTTTGTCTATAGCTATGCAGGTGGCCCAACGTGGAACAATATAATAGAATAGCATCCGTACATGAACGGAGACATAAAACAATTTCCTGCGGCCGGCAGCCTGACGTAAGAGGTGAAAACACAAGCCACAGCCAGGTGGTGGGGTATTTGCCCGAGGACGGCTACCAGTTGTATTTCGGCATTGGTGGCTAAATTCCAGTCTCCCTTTAGATAGCAGCAGGACACTGGTAGCACCTTTGGTGTTACTAATGGCCATAGGCGATGGTAATCAATTTCCATCACGATCATCATGTAATAAAAAAAAGTATAAACTTGCTTAATATGAGGATAATATACATTAAAAAAATGTGTGCTGGGACACATAGTAGAAGTGAAACTTCAACGGACAAGTGGCAAAACGAATCGCAACAAAATTTTTACTTGAAGTTTTGCGGGCAGATTGTTAATGTACTTGTCCAATTTGAAAAGCTGCCCGTAAAACTTTAAGTTAAAATTTTGTTCCGATTCGTATTTCCACTGATCCGTTGAAGTTTCCCTTCTACTATGTGTCCCAGCACACATTTCGAATTTTCGCAGGTTTACTGCAAATTATGATTTGGTTAGGTTAGGTACATTTTAATGAATGCATTTTTTATTTAAACATATTTTATTTTATCAAACAAAAAAAACGCATCCATAGTCTACTCTAAAATTATGCCGCCTCTCACCATGTCTAGTCTAAATTTATGCCGCTCCTCCACGCGGCCGTAACGCTTTTTCGTGACAGAAAAATCTTAAGACCCCGTCTATATAGAAGTTTCACTTCTAAAATCAGGGTAGAAAGCAAGACTTAAGTTTTATTAATTAATAGCGAGTGAAAATATTTTTCAAATTTGTATAAGGAGTCATGATGTATGTCTATACTGTTCATATTATTATAATAACCTGTATATACGAGGAACAGACGAGTTAAAACCAAGAGCTGTTTTGCGCAATGGCGGCACAAATGGTATGAATACGCGGAGTCCTATTGGGGGCAGCAAAATTTAAAATTTCTAAGAGTTGTGGGCAATTTAATACAGATTTGTTATAGAAAAGTTCTGACAATTTATATTGTTCAAAAAAACTTCGTTTAAAAAAACCGACTTCAAAAAGTATAAAAGAACTTATTTCTAAAGCTAAAAAAAAACCGTTTATTTGGTCATCACACAACGAGACATATGGCAATGAATGAATTGTACGGTGATACATACCAAAAAGTCTCGCAATGGCACCAAATAGATGCAGTTCAGCATTTGCCAGGCAACAGGTGCCTGACGCTGCTCTTCAACTGCACCCTAGGACGGACGGATGTTGCACTGTTATTTATATATATGTATATATATAGTGTGGATAATAATATATTACATACATAGATATACATACAATTAATATAAACATAATAAAAATTACATACATACATACATACATAACTTCACGCCAGTTCCCTTGCGGGGTAGGCACGAACAACAGAGTGCCATTTAGGCTTATTCTTACACACCTCACTTGCCTCTTTGACATTCATAACTCTTGTCATGCAAGCTCGTCTGTTCTTAAAGCTCCTGACATCACCTTCTGCTAGTACACGATTAATTTGATCATGGAAGGTGTGTCGTGGCGTTCCACGATTTCTGCATCCATCCACTTTTGCATTGTATATCTGTTTAGTCATTCTTTCATCATGCATTCTTTCCACATGCCCGAACCACCGGAGCATTCCTTTCCTTACCTTCACCCCGACACTCTCTTTCAGACCAACTCTCTTTCTTACTTCAGTATTACGAACGCGGTCCGCGAGCGTCACTCCGCAGATTTTGCGGAGTGACGATTACAGTAATAATTAGTACACAGAAAATTAGAAACAAATATTATATATTATCTAAAACGTCTTAAAGTCGGTGCTTAATAATTTTCAATAATAGTAATTTCTATGTTTTACTTTGCACCGACTTCAAGATGTTTTAGATAATATATATTAATAATGGAGTAAGAAAGAGAGTTGGTCTGAAAGAGAGTGTCGGGGTGAAGGTAAGGAAAGGAATGCTCCGGTGGTTCGGGCATGTGGAAAGAATGCATGATGAAAGAATGACTAAACAAATATACAATGCAAAAGTGGATGGATGCAGAAGTCGTGGAAGGCCACGACACACCTTCCATGATCAAATTGATCGTGTACTAGCAGAAGGTGATGTCAGGAGCCTTAAGAACAGACGAGCTTGCATGACAAGAGTTATGAATGTCAAAGAGGCAAGTGAGGTGTGTAAGAATAAGCCTAAATGGCACTCTGTTGTTCGTGCCTACCCCGCAAGGGAACTGGCGTGAAGTTATGTATGTATGTATGTATATTAATAATAATAGCTTTAGAAATAAGTTATTCTATACTTTTTAGTTTTTGAAGTCGGTTTATTTTAAACGAAGTTTTTTTATTTTATTTGTTACTTTTTTAGTGTCTAGCTACGTATGAGTAGACCTACGAAAGGTGTCGCGCTCCTTAAAAGATATAGGTCCCAAGAAACAGGAACAAAAAAATGTTCTTAAAATGAAAACTACTGGGCCAAACTATGTCAAATTTTTAGGGGACCAAATGGCAGCTATTCCGCGTCGAAAAAGAAGATCCCGACGAATTGAGAACCTCCTAATTTTTTTGAAGTCTGTTAAAAATGTGGTTAATGTGTGAGCGAGACAGCGAACTTCATTTAGATGACTCCTTGACATGATACAATGTTCAGTGAATTATAAAATTGCAAGAACTACATTATTTCCCAAAGGCATGGATGCGAATGAGGAAAGCAATCTGGAGCTGATTATTTTTCTTACTTAGTTAACTACTCAATACAAAATGTACACAAATAATCTAATTATCTGGACGACCGAGCTTTATCAGTATTGGCGGCAGTTGCCTCTTTTAAAAATGAAGCTAGTCTATACTAGCGGTGTGTAACTCCTGAGTGATTAACTCAAAAGATATATATCCGACGCGAAGAGTGATTAGATCTGTATATCACTTGCGTTCAAAATGTGTCTTTATATCTTTAACTCTTTAGTTCATTCCTGTTCCACGCTATGACTATAGATCCGAATGAGAAGAAGCTAGAAAGAAAAGAGAAAGAATGATTAGCCCGCGCACTGCGCATGCGTAGTAAGTGAACGAGGAAACCGAATATAATAGTAAGCCAAAATAAATCGCAACACTATAGTTTCAGTATTTAGTATATCACTCACAGATAATAACTCATCTTGTCTGCAATTGACACTGACACTATTCACTATAAAGATAAGGAGTTAAAGATATAAAAGAGTGATATATATCTTTGTATCAAAAAGATATATCACTCTTTTCTTATTGGTGAGTGATTTTTCCCATGACTACCGAGCTTTATTAGTATTGGCGGCAGTTGCTTCTTTAAAAATGTTAAACTCGATATAGACTGGACTTAAATTATTTACTTGAATTAAATTGTACATAAAAGAAGTACATATTAGAATGACGAATGCCTTTTTTTCTGGCCTCCAAGGCCGCTTATAAACCCCGCGTCCCGTCCGACGCCTAGCTGCTAATTGTGGGAGCTATGAGCGTCGGCAGTATGCGGGGCGCTGAGAGGTGTGCTCAGGCAGGTGCTCTTTCTCCGCAACAATTAGGTTAAAATAGCGTCAGTGCAGGGAAGGTAGCTATATAGCAGCAGCGCCGGGTGTAAATTAAGCTACGGTGAACCGTTTGAAAAACATACTATAGCATGATGCAAGCGCCAACTACACCGCTGTTGAAAAAACGTCCACTCGCGATGTATTTTCTTATCACGATTTGTATTGTTAATTCTGCAATCTAGCTGCATATTTTGGAACAAAAGCCGGTGCCCGATGGGGTTATAAGTTGCTGTTGCATCCAATACGTGTGGAAAGCCGCTGAGCGTAAGAGATAGTAATACAATTATAGTAAACGCACGAATAAAAAAAGTAAGCGCCGATAAATTCATAACGCTTTCAACGTTTTGGTCACTAGTGGATAGTTGCTTAAAGGTAGGCGATGGGGAATCAAGTTGTATGAAGTCTGAACTGAAAATCAGTGCTGTGTCGAAGTAATTTCGGCACAGCAATATACTGAGTATCAGCCTCATTTGTCATTGCGGCATACTTACAACTTTGAAAATGATATGATTCTTTATTAACCTTATATATTTTATGTGTGTCGCCTTTGACAAATAAACGTTTCTTTCTTTCTTTCTTTTTCTTTCTAAGCCCACGCCACTGCTATATAGATAAAGTTTTAAAAAGCAAAACCTCACTTTTATATACAAAATTTGATCCAATTTGTTAGAGTGGTTTCTGATAGCGAATTAAATTACTTTTAAGATGGCAAGATAATTGCTGTGAAATTCCTAAATTGTGCCGCCCCCCATCCCGTATCCCCCCTACCAGTCTAACTTTTATACTACATCTATACTAATATTATAAAGAGGACAGATTTGCATTTCTGAATTTTTGTATTTTTGTACGGTTGTAACGAATAAACACAAAAACTACTGGACCGATTTCAAAAATTATTTCACCATTAGAATGCTAGCTTATCCCTGATTAATATAGGCTATATAAAAATTGGCGATTCCTACTAAAAATTAAGTAATGTAACCCATCAATCTAAACAAAATACTTGGCGCCGGAATTTGATGAAATTTTATGTGTGTTTGAGCGGGCTCTGGGTGGTTTAGATTCACAATTAGACCCGGTAGGTGCCGTTGGAATCGGGTTCTAAATTTTATTTCTTCAGGGCAGAACAACTTCTGCCGGGACAGCTAGTATATATATACAACTAGCGGCCCCGGCAGGCGTTGTCTTGCTCTGAAAAAATAAAAATCTAGGACCCGATCCCAGCGCCATCTACCGGTTCCAATTGTGGATTTAAACCATCCGGAGACCCACTCAAACACACCAAAATCGGTCCAGGTGATTAGGAGGATTCTAGAACCCGATCTCAGCGTCACCTACCGGTTCCAATGGGATAAAAAGTATCCTATGTCCGTGTCCTGGTTCTAAGCTACCTCCCCACCAATTTTCAGCCAAATCGGTAAAGCCGTTCTTAAGTTATAAATAGTGTAACTAACACGACTTTCTTTTACATATATATAGATAGACATATATAAATACACCTATTAATATTACATACATAAATATACATATACATAAATATATCAAATATCACTATGTTGCAGGTAGTGCTTTTTCGAAATTCAATACACATCTAAAACAGTATTTCGATCTCGCGCCGCACCATCGAAATCCGCTCGTCGTGTCCGCGTCCGATTATAAGCCTCGTCGAAAGGCTCTTGTTCGACGACCGCGTAACGTCCTGACGGACAGAGTCGACGTTATTACGAAACGGCTGGCCCGGATCAGTCCGCCCACGGTTAGGACGGTAGGCTGGCAGGCACCGACAGACGCCGGCAATCAAGATCTCTCCACGTCCCCGCGAGGGACGCTAGGGTACATAGCTCTCCCCACAGGATAGACTAGGCGTGTTGCTGGGAAGTTTCTTTCGCCGTTTCTTCTCTCCCAGCCATAACACGTTGCGAAACGGCACCGATCCCGGCCCGCCGGGATCCTTCCCCTCGGGCTTTATATTACCTGTCGCCCGTTCTCAATTAGTGCTTTGTGTCGCCCTATGGTGGGCATCATTAAATTCATCCCCCTCTCATGACAACAGTCCAGCCGAAGTAAAACTCCTTAAGGAGCTCCCTCGAGCAAGTTGCCCCCCCGGGCTCGAGCGCCTCTTCGGACCAACAACATAAAGTCAAGTCCAATAAAAAAAAAAAACATCTAAAACAATAGACATGAAAACCAGACAAATACATGAATTCGCTTTTAAGATTTTGATTTGATATAGGCGTTAATTTGAATTAGCAATGACAAGATACAGTTGGCGAAACAAACCATTCATATGTTACAGTGAATTAAGTACAATATGTAGTTAATCATGTGTGTAGGATGTGTGGTCCAATATATTAGCCGAAGCGAGAATAAAATGGCGGCTTACTACTGTTAAATGCACAGAGAAACGTTGATGACTTATTATCCGCAAGAGTTAACTTGAGACCTGAGCGGAATGCGCGCTCCCCATCCGACCCCCGCCTTCTTACCGCTCTCGCCATCGACGCGTCAGTACCGTTAGCAAGCTGACAATCGACGTACGCTTACGTCATCCGAGTGAAGTCTCAAGTTAACTCTTGCGGGTAGTACTTGTGACATAATGTACCGAATATGACATACGGTTTTTTTATTTTTTATTGCAGGAGTTCAGCAGACAGGCAGACGGCCCACTTGATGGAAAGCGGTTACCATCGCCTATAGACATTTGCAACACCAAAGGTGCTACAAATGCGCTGCTGCTCTCTTAAGGGAGACTGGAACCTGGTCACTAATGCCGGAACACAACTCAAGGTTGTTATGGCGACATACTTTAGACCAGGGGTAGTAGCCATCCAGTCGGGCAAATGCCCTACCACCTGGCTGTGGTTTGTTTTGTCGCCTCTTACGACAGGCCGCCCGGCCGCAGGAAATTGTATTCTTTCTCCGTTCCTGCACAGATAGTACGGTGCCGAGACGTAGACACTGACGGTGGGTCTGGTTCTTAAATAGCTCAACGGGCTACGGAGCGAGCAATGTTGGGATTTTCTTTCATGGAAAGAATAAAAAATAAGGATATCCGTAAGAGAACTAAAATAATCGATATAGCTGATAAAATTAGCAAGTTTAAGTGGCTGTCAGCCGATCACGTCTGTCGCAAGATCGACGGGCGATGGAGCAAATGTGTCCTAGAGTGAAGACCGCGTCGCGGTAGGTCTCCGTTAGATGTTATAACGAAGGCGTGAGACCGGGATATGTGCTATAGCAGTAGACTTCCTACCTTCATATTGGCTGAAAAACGAAGGTAATGTAGCGTTCTTAATTTTATTAACCAGTCAAGTCACATCAAGAAATCAAAAATCACCCAAATTTCAATAACAAAGATGGTTGGCAAGTACCACCTGTTTGGGAGCCGGTCATCAGAACTATTAAGACCGAATCCCAGTAAAAAAACAAGTGCAAGACCTCAGGACACTGTGAGCTCTTTCTCCGGGCACCGGAACACATCACAACTTAATTGATAATTTGTTCGTTTTATTTTACCTCCCACCCATTTAAATTTATACAAAATTATTAGAACTAGGCATGTTGCTCAAGAGTTTTTTGCTTTTCTTCAAACTCCAACATTTTGCGAAGAGGTGGTAAATTATATTAGGCTCCCATAGAGTAAATAATAAAAAGTTGGGGTTAAGCTTAATAATAACTTTAATATTACTCGTTGAAACTTGACATCTTTGTCTTCCGTGATCAAAGCTACTGAAAAATGGCCGAAACGTCGGAATAAAAATCAAGTAAAATATTGCGCTTAAAACCGTTAAAACGTAGAGATTTTGTTATCTATGATATTATAAAATTCTAAACATATCATATCAGTACATTAAAGCTATTTAAAAAAACAACTGGAATAAAAAATGAAAGTCGTGGTAGCGTAATGGCTAGCGCACGCGTCCCAGACCCAAAGGGCGCGGGTTCGATCCTGGCCGGAACGCATGCACCGCTTAGGCAGTTTTCTGACCTAATGTGCATATTGTTACGATTACCACGTGCTAATAACGGTGAAGGAAAACATCGTGATGCAACCTGCACATCGAGATAACCGATGTGTCAAACCTGCCAAGCCGCCTTGGACAAGCGTGGCGGGTATACTGTCCGTTCCCCTATAGTGGGAGGCCCGAGCCCAGCAGTGGGACATTTATGGGCTGCTATTATTTATTATTATTATATTTATCTGGAATAGATTATACAAACGATGGAGAACACAGATGCATTCTTTTATATTTCGTGTCTGGTTGTCGTTTTGCCTGTTTGTTCGGGATTCACGTAAAAACTACTGTGCCGATTTGGATGCGGTTTTCACTGATCATAAGCTAATTTTAAGACTTAAACACTACGCTACTTTTTATCTCGGGAACGGCCATTTGGCCAGATTAAAAAAGTCGATATCCAATGCGATTTTTTTACTGATCCATAGCGAATTTAATGTAATAAAATGTGGGATATTTTTATAACGGGAATCTCGCGGGAATTTCAAGTCAAGCGTGGACGAAGTCGCGGGCATTTTTTTATTTTTTTAAAAGCAGGCGTTCAACAGACAGGCAGACGGCCCACTTGATGGAAAGCAGTTACCATCGCCTATGGACATTTGCAACACCAAAAGTTCTACAAATGCTGCTGCTCTCTTAAGGGAGAGTGGAACCTATCCTAGTTGCAATATAATCTTCCGAAATTACAAACCCGTCAGATCTTCCACCTTGCACCACAAGTTAATTTGAATAACGCGTAGTCACGCGCACGTAATTGTCTGCTAGCCGTACCTGTGATTGCAATTTATTGCCTTTTTTGCTGACTGTACCGAAATTAACTGCCATTGTACAGTCACTGCGTAATTCATTTATTCAAATGAAGCATCATTTTGATTTGTCACTTAATTCATGTGATGAATTTAAACCGTGGAAACAACTGTATGGCGAAATATTTTGTTTTTACCATTACGCTGTACAATCGTGGACAATATATGTTGAATTGTTAATGATTAGTTAGAATTAAGAAACTTTATTCAGCGAGCGTGTTTGACGATTTTGAAGCTGATAGAAGTGTAGATATAACCTTGCAGATTTATCTATAGATATGTCTTCTTAAACTATGTTCAAGCAAAGCTTCTTCCACATTAGACAGGTAATAAAAATTAGTTATTTTTGCCAAAATTTATTTCCAGAAGTGTAAGGGATTTTTGAGTAATATTACTAAAGGCATGTGTTTTAAAAATTTGAAACCGCTACCGGAAAAATCCCGAGGGACTCCCGGGATATTAAGTATGGCAAATTTAGAGTCCAGGAATTTGCTATCGATCAACGAAAACCGTATAGTTATCATCGTAAAAGAGCATCAGCGTTCACAACACGACCTAAAATATGATATAAGTAGTATTTAATTTAATTGATAAGTCGATTATTTAATTTAATTTTTGCAATACTCGTATTCACGTATTCATGTGCAGTATATATGTTTGTGTGTGTATATATATATATATATATATATATATATATATATATATATATATATATATATATATATATATATATATATATATCTATTTGTATAAAAGAAAGTCGTGTTAGTTACACTATTTATAACTCAAGAACGCCTTTACCGATTTGGCTGAAAATTGGTGGGGAGGTAGCTTAGAACCAGGAGACGGACGTAGGATACTTTTTATCCCGCTGGAACTGGTAGGTGGCGCTGAGATCGGGTTCTAAAATCCTAATAACCTGGAGCGGTTTTGGTGATTTTGTTTTTGTGTGTTTGAGTGGGTCCCCGGATGGTTTAAATCCACAATTGGAACTGGGATCGAGTCATATATATATATATATATATATATATATATATATATATATATATATATATATATATCTTAATATATATAAATCTCGTGTCACAATGTTTGTCCTCAATGGACTCCTAAACTACTTGACCGATTTCAATCAAATTTTCACACCGTGTGCAGTTTGATCCAACTTGAAAGATAGGATAGGTTACATTTGGACCCGGTAGGTGGCGCTGCAATCGGGTTCTAAATTTTTATTTCTTCAGGGCAGAACAACGTCTGCCGGGACAGCTAGTATATATATATATATATATATATATATATATATATACATATATATTATTTAAGATCCTACCTTCATGCTTTGCAATAATGTAATGTCTGCCGTGACAGTACCTTAAGAGCTCAGCGGAAGATCAGCGGCGGCAGCTGGTTTTTTAAGACCAGCATTAAGCTGAGTCTGATACCCCTTTTAGGACAAGATTATGTGGTTAGTTTTAAATTTGTTAACAATTATACCTACACTACACCAATGTAATTTGTCCTGAATAAAATGATTTTCTTTCTTTCTTCTTCTTCTATCGAAATCGGCCCAGTAGTTCTTACGTGAATCCCGAACAAACAGACAAACACAAAAAACCTAAGAAACAAAACACTACACATTTTTACAATTTTATAATATTATAGATAATATAACAACTCGTATTGGTTAATTTTATTCAATTAAGGAATTGCTATTTTGGTACATTAATTTATATATATACTAGTGTTATGTATTATGTATACAAAGTAAATTATTCAAGTAGAAGTTTTTCTCTATGTCGCATACGATTTAGCCTTGAAGGCCCACTTGAAAAATTCAACCTGTATTTTATGTATAAATAGCATATACTTACAGCGTTATTCATAAAAAAAAAATTAATAAACCTTCTACACATTAGTTAACTAAGCAACTGATTAAGCCTTAAACATTATTCAAAACAAAATGTTTACATAGTTTAACTATTATTATAATTATTAATTAAATTAAATAATATTATAATATATATAATTCTGTAGAATTTGGTAGAATATGGGCGGTACGAGCATTCTTCTTATCAAATATCAAAATTTAAAAAATAATCTGCCTTTGCCTTAAGCACTACGTACTCAGCATATAAAAGAGTGTTGCCTATTTATAATTTAAGCTAGGTTGATGACAATTGTGTTTTTATTTTAAACCTCTAACTCAGCTCTGTGTCGAGTGTATATATCCGATTGTGAATACCCATATATGGTTTATACGCACTCAAATTATTACAAATATAAATTATATTATTAATAATATATTGGTTGTTGGATAAATTATTATGGTCTGCGTAATATATAATACAATGGACCGCTCTCTAAGACCGATCCTAGAGAGTGGTCCGTTGTATATTGCATACTAGCTTCTGCCCGCGACTTCGTCCGCGTGGAATAGTAAAAAAAAAGGAAGTTAAAAAAGTCCCCCAATTTTGAAACATTCTTCATTATTGTTCCGCTCTTATTGGTCTTAGCATGATGGTACAGCCTATAGCCTTCCTCGATAAATGGGCTATCTAACACTGAAAGAATTTTTCAAATCAGACTAGTAGTTCCTGAGATTAGCGCGTTCAAACAAACAAATTCTTCAGCTTTATATATTGGTTGATTATATAGCGGTTGAGCGGGCTAAGGCTTTGCCTTCACTTCACTGCAGCGCAGAGGTTCCGGCTTCGATTACTGGCATAGTAAATTTCGGAAACGTATTTTCTCCGTTATTTACTATGGTCTGGGTGTCTGGGATCGGCCCCAGTTTAATCCGTTGTATATTACCCATAACACAAGCGTAACATGCTTAGCTTGGGGATGTACAATGTGTGTTTTTTTTTTAATTGAATGAATGAATGAAAACTCTTTATTGTTCACCATAATCTTAAATCTAGACAATTGATATGGATACATTTGCATTAGAACAATGGGCGGCCTTATCGCTTATAGCGATCTCTTCCAGGCAACCCGGTGTCTAAGGAGATTTTAAACGAAATTTCAATATAAGATTTTTGGTGGTGTATTACAAAAAAAAAAAAAATAAGATATAAATAAAGTACTATCTACTCATATATACATATATACATACAGATATACATATATAATTAGATATACGATGATATTATAAATATATATACGAACAATAGATACATTCATTTAATGCAACAATTTTTATTTAATAGACCAATAATGATCAGTGACCATACGTTTAAATGTAGTCATTGATTTAGCTTGTCTGATTGGAAAGGGGAGGGAGTTCCACAGTCGAACAGCCTGTACGGCAAAAGGACTTCCTACGAAGGATGAAGTGTGTGCAGGTGTTGTTAACAAAAGATTTTCATTTGAGCGCAAATTGCAGGAATGAGATTGATAGAGAAAACTAAAAAGTTCCTTCTGAAGGCTATGGCGGTCAGATTTGACTGCCCCTTCCAAGAACATTGGATAGGGGTAGTCATCGGATTAAAATAAGTGGCTTAAAAAAAAAAAAAAAAGTCTTAAATACTTGGAAAATAAATATTACTAACACTACTAACATTATTTTAGAAGATAATTGTAACTAACACACTAACGAAATATGGACCCCGGTCTGAATTAAAGTTTGTATTATTATTATTATTATTAAATATGGGGGAGAACAGGGATTATAAAGGATATTGTTTAATTCTTACCACCGTTTTCACAAGAATGCTATTATATCTCGGATTCAATGATTTTGTCACAAACACTAAATGTCGGCGATTTATAAAGGCATTGAAGCCTCCACTCGTCTGTCGATATCGCTTATCGATCATCGGAATTGATCGATTGGTAGATTATATTCGGCGAGTGGTCGTTTTTGAAAAAATGCACAAGTGTCGGTATTCGCTATTATTTGAGTTGCAGAGAAGGGGTAAAGATACCGCGTATGTTGAGAACACTGTATAACTATTGTTACATAAAACCCGGCTAAGTGCGTGTCTGTCTACGTATGGCAACAGATTTGGTACATACATATGTGGCGTTCTTTGAACGCAACCATTAATATTTAGCACTGACAACACTAGGACGGCCATTCCAGGCAACACAAAAAGTAATTACCTCAATTTGACAGCTACACACGAGGGGTTTGATAAAAACAACATTATTATTGTATATATAGCATAAAAGACATGTAAACCATGCAGAATATATTATATCTAGTGTGAAAACCTTGTGTTTAATATCTCCTATATCGCACAACAAGTGAAGGAGCCCTCAACAACCACAACGTCATATCGACGTCCTTTGAGGTTCCAAACATACATACATAACTTCACGCTAGTTCCCTTGCGGGGTAGGCACGAGCAACAGAGCGCCATTTAGGCTTATTCTTACACACCTCACTTGCTTCTTTGACATTCATAACTCTTGTCATGCACGCTCGTCTGTTCTTAAGGCTCCTGACATCACCTTCTGCTAGTACACGATCAATTTGATCATGGAAGGTGTGTCGTGGCCTTCCACGACTTCTGCATTGTATATCAGTTTAGTCATTCTTTCATCATGATTTGGTGATAGCAATAAACGTTAACCAATTACGGCCAACAAACCGAGACACACAAAGACCCTAAAATTAATAACCCAGGCACAGAAAAGAAAAAAAAAGTATAGATATAAGGCCCACACTGCACATGCGCTTCCTCACAACACCAGCATGTAACAGATACACTCTACATTAATATAAGTTTAGTATTAAAACTAGAATAAATTAATATAATAAGTTATTCGTAAGATAGATACACCTCAACACAAAAATCAATAAAATAATGTCACACGCAAGCCAAAACAACTAATAAGCGTGTTAAATTCAAAAAATTAAATCTAGAAATTAAGTTGTATAAAAGGGTACGGAACTCGCCTCCGTAGAGTTTTAAATAATAACTAGCGGCCCCGGCAGACGTTGTCCTGCCTTTAAAAAATAAAATTCTAGAACCCGATCCCAGAGCCACCTATCGGTTCTAATTGTGAATCTAAACCATCCGGGTATCCACTCAAACACACAAAAACAAAATCACCGAAATCGCTCCAGGTGATTAGGAGGATTCCAGAACCCGATCTCAGTGCCACCTACCGGTTCTAATTGTGAATCTAAAAGAGTAATATAATTTTTTTTATTCTAAGTCATGACAAAATAAGATTAAAAATCTTGCCAAAAAATTAAAGTTTATAATTAACAAATAAAAAATAGGGGTTGATCTTAGAGGGGTGAAAATTGAGGATTGTATGTATTTTTGTATGTTGTATCATAAAAAAATAGAAATTAAAAATTTTGTCTAAAAAATAAAATAAAAAATTTAGGGGTGGACTACCCCTAACATTTAGGGGGATGAAAAATAGATGTTGGCCGATTCTCATAGATACCGGATAAGCACAAAAAATTTCATCAAAATCGGTCAAGCCGTTTCGGAGGAGTATGGCAACGAAAACTGTGACACGAGAATTATATATATTAGATAAATAAATAAACAATTACGGCTTTACTTATAATAATCTCGTTAAGAAACGATTAGGCATCTCTTAAGTAAGAGAATCAGAATCGGACCATAATCAATGAATATCTTTTTTTACTTATAAACGTGTATTCCCTGTTGTTTACCTAAGAGGAGCACAGATAAACGAAATTTGAATGATTAACGTAGGTTGTACCTAAAATATTCGACTAAAGAGGAGTTTATGAGTAAAATTTTCACTAATCAGTTACTAAGCAGTTTCTTTAAATTTATGAAACTATTATAAATAGGGCTGTATATATATACTAACAGCGTTATTCATAAACGTTGATTAATTTTTAAGTAATACTTTAAACAGTTATTAATGAAAATTGTATTCATAAACACTATTTAGACTTAACTGTCGTGGTAGCGTAATGGCTATCGCACGCGTCCCAGACCCAAAGGGCGCGGGTTAGATCCTGGCCGGAACGCATGCACCGCTTAGGCAATTTTCTGACTTAATGTGCATATTGGTACGATTACCACGTGCTAATAACGGTGAAGGAAAACATCGTGATGCAACCTGCACATCGAGATAACCGATGTGTCAAACCTGCCAAGCCGCCTTGGACAAGCGTGGCGGGTATACTGTCCGTTCCCCCCCTATAGTGGGAGGCCCGAGCCCAACAGTGGGACATTTATGGGCTGCTATTATTATTTTATATTATAACCGGTTTAAACTAGCTGTCAGATTGAATAACCTCACCCCGCTGTTTAACTCTCTTAAGTAACAAAATGACGGACAAAACTATTGTTGCTTTTAACAACTGGTGTTTAATTTTGTAATGATTGGGACAAAAAAATTGAATCTTGTTTTCGGTGACTATTTACACATTATTCAGCAAGATGTATTAGATGTATAGGAATTCAGCGCTCTAGTGCTAAGGTTTATAAATGGACCCTATGACGAAAGGCCTTACTTATAATAGTCACGTTAAGAAAAACGATTAGGCATCTCTTAAGTAAGAGAATCATAATCAGACCCTAATCAATTAATATCCTTTTGCACTTATAAACGTGTATTACCTGTTGTTTATCTAAGAGGAGCATAGATAAACGAAATTTGAATGATTAACGTAGGTTGTACCCAAAATATTCGACTAAAGAGGAGTTTATGGTTAAGATTTCACTAATCAGTTGCTGAGCAGTTTCTTTAAATTTAAGAAACGATTATAAGTAAGGCCCGAAATGTTTACAACACTAATATCTTGGGTTAATATAAAAAAAAAATAGCGCGATAAATAATGTCGTTTCCGTAGAATAAATGAATATTACGTAATATATAACAGACCACTGTCTGGGATCGGCCTTAGAACTTAGAAACCCAGAGTGACCCAGACCATAGTAATTTAACCAATAGCCAACATATTTGTAATAATATAATTTAAATTCGTAATAATTTAAAATACCCATAACCTTTTTAAGATAGTTTAGTTTATAATTTTATTTTATTTAAAAACTGGTATAATTGTTAATTTATAAAAAAAAAATATTTTTAAATTCTCTCAAAAAATAATACAGTATAGTAAGTTATAAAGTCATAGATTCATAGTTTATTATAGATGTTGTCCATCCAAAAAATATAACCTGAAAATTAGTTATAGAATATAGTAATATCAAATATACATACATACATACATACATAACTTCACGCCAGTTCCCTTGCGGGGTAGGCACGAACAACAGAGCGCCATTTAGGCCCATTCTTACACACCTCACTTGCTTCTTTGACTTTCATAACACTTGTCATGCACGCTCGTTTGTTCTTAAGGCTCCTGACATCACCCTCCGCTAGTACACGATCGATTTGATCATGGAAGGTGTGTCGTGGCCTTCCACGACTTTTGCATCCATCCACTTTTGCATTGTATATCTGTTTAGACATCCTTTCCACATGCCCGAACCACCGGAGCATTCCTTTCCTTACCTTCACCCCGACACTTTCATTCGGACCAACTGTCTTTCTTACTTCGGTATTACGAACGCGGTCCGCGAGTGTCACTCCGCAGATTTTGCGCAGTGCTCGCATCTCGACCGCGTTTACTCTACTTTCATGCATCAAATATACAATACCTATAAACAATATAAGGATATATACAGTCGGATATATACACTCGACACAGAGCTAATGCCGTAAATAGCCTTTTATGCGCCCTATGCGAGCTTCTATAACTGCGCCCTTGTTTGTTTTAGATATTATAGGTACCCTAGCTAGAGCAATGCTATGTATAGGCCTATTTTATTTTATTCAGGGTAATAAAATAATGCTCAAGGACCTTGGTGTTGGTAGACCAATTATCTAATATTTTGGCAGATAATTTTTTTTTTTTTAAAGAACTAGAACACTAATACGCTCGTGCGCTGCCAAAAGTATGAGCGCGATGTTTTGTCTAATTTAACATTTTTGATGATACTGGCATGTAGGTACGTATGTGTTGGAATCGAGTCTAGGGGCGTAGCGGAAACTTATCAGGAGCAAACCGAGAAAATAGTCCTGCCTGGTCTGGCCATTCTTGCGCCCCGCAGAGTCTACGCCCTATGCCTGGGCATCGGTGGCAACGCCCTATTTACGGCGCTGCACAGTGCTGAGTTAGATGTATATCCTTGGTTAATATAAAAACATTTTGTTGTGATAAATGATTTATTTATTTATTTAGTTTACCAACAATTACTTGCACTAATTTTATCCTTTTATCCGTGCAGGAACGGAGAAAGAATACAATTTCCTGCGGCCGGGCGGCCTGTCGTAAGAGGCGACTTAACAACCCACAGCCAGGTGGTAGGGCATTTGCCTGACTGGATGGCTACCACCCCTGGTCTAAAGTATGTCGCCATAGCAACCTTGAGTTGTGTTCCGGCATTAGTGACCAGGTTCCAGTCTCCCTTAAGAGAGCAGCAGCGCATTTGTAGCATCTTTGGTGTTGCAAATGTCCATAGGCGATGGTAACCGCTTTCCATTCAGTGGGCCGTCTGCCTGCCTGCTGATCTCCTGCAATAAAAAAAAACTAATATAAAGGATGTACATTGTTTTATAAAAAAAAGACATGACAAATCACTTATAGGCAAACACTACATGCAATTTAATATTTTGTAGTTTGAATAAACTATAATATAATTAATTTAAAGAAAAAGAAAAAAAAACTATAAGGCTTTAATAGCTATTAAGTTCCAAACATACAGAAAAAAAGAGAAGTTAATTAGCAATAATTCGACGAAATTTGTAATATGAATTTGCATGTAGAACAGTAATATCACTATAAATGATGTTGTTTCAGTAGAATAAATGAATATATCCAAACAGTGGTGCTGTAATGAAAAATAAATAAAAAACGTCGAGAAAAGTGTCTGTTGGGATCGTAGTAAGTGGAGATCCATAGTTTCTGTCTATCTCTATGGGAAATAGGCGTGCTAATATGTATGTATAAACATTTTTTAAATTATTTTTATTGCTGAAGCACAGTAGACAGACTTACGGCCCAACTGTGATAGAAAGTCGTGCTGCCATTGTGCTGCTGGCCTCGAAGGAGAAACTGAAACCTGACCACTAATGACGGAACACAAGTCAAGGTTGTTATGGCGGCATACTCTAGACCAGGGTTGGTAGCCATCCAGACAGGCAAATGCCCTGCCACCTGGCTGTGGGTTGTTCTGTCACCTCTTGCGACAGGCCGCCCGATCGCGTTAATTAGTATTCTTTTGCCGTTCCTGCACAAAGAGAACATTCATTGATTTTTATCCGTGCAGGAACGGAGAAAGAATACAATTTCCTGCGGCCGGGCGGCCTGTCGTAAGAGGCGACTTAACAACCCACAGCCAGGTGGTAGGGCATTTGCCCGACTGGATACCTACCACCCCTGATCTAAAGTATGTCGCCATAACAACCTTGAGTTGTGTTCCGGCATTAGTGACCAGGTTCCAGTTTCCCTTAAGAGAGCAGCAGCGCATTTGTAGCAACTTTGCTGTTGCAAATGTCCATAGACGATGGTAACCGCTTTCCATCGAGTGGACCGTCTGCCTGTCTGCTGAACTCCTGCAATAAAAAAAAACGCAAACATTTAAGAAAGTACTTTTATGCACAGATTGAATTGTATGAATAAGTGTATATATAGAATACAAAGCACAGCCATCAGTTTTGCTTACGTGAGTAGAAAACTCAATGACGTAAATTGGCAGAGGGTATAGTCAGAAACAGATGCTGCAAACGACGTGGGTGTAGCAGTCCCGTACATACTTCTACCGTAGTATAAGAATAATACAGTAGGTATACGCTTTGATAGTTAATACTATTAGTTCAAAAGCGACTAGCCAATAGAATTGGCAATCTCCAGATCCTTTAAGTACGACGACATGCAACTACTGTTAACTGCTTATATATACTCTGTACTACATACATACATACATAACTTCACGTCAGTTCCCTTGCGGGGTAGGCACGAACAACAGAGCGCCATTCAGGCTTATTCTTAGACACCTCCCTTGCTTCTTTGACATTCTTAGCTCTTGTCATGCACGCTCGTCTGTTCTTAAGGCTCCTGAAATCACCTTCTGCTAGTATACGATCAATTTGATTATGGAAGGTGTGTCGTGGCCTTCCACGACTTTTGCATCCATCCACTTTAGCATTGTATATCTGTTTAATCATTGTTTCATCATGTATTCTTTCCACGTGCGCGAACCACCGGAGCATTCCTTTTCTTACCTTCACCCCGACACTCTCTTTCAGACCAACTCTCTTTCTTACTTCGGTATTACGAACGCGGTCCGCGAGCGTCACTCCGCAGGTTTTGCGCAGTGCTCGCATCACGACCGCGTTTACTCTACTTTCATGCTCTCTCTTCCATACCCAACTTCCGCTTCCATACGTGAGCGTAGGTACCAACACCGCGTTGTATATGGCAAGCTGGTCCTTCTGGCTAAGGTTCTTAGCGCCTAGAAGTTTACCTAACTACTCTGTACTATACTATATAAATACGTAGTCTTCTTCTATTTAAAAATCAATTGCTGTTCGTTAGTCTGATCAAAACTCAAAAACGGCTTGACCAATTTTGATGAAATTGTATGTGTGTTGTGTGTTGATCAGGAAACCGAGCGTATGCGACCAGCCTAATAGCGAACGCGTAATCCTTTAACTTTGAACCGAAGCAGACAATATTGTAAAATGTGAGGACATAAAAACTACAAATATTTTTGTTCAATATATCACAGTGCAAACAGAATATTGAACCCAGACAAGTAAATACAGACACGCTAAGCTTATTAAGCTTTTGTTGCAATTAATACGTGTTTTTACTTGTTAATTACTTATTAGTATTTATTTATATTAACAAACAACAATGTGTCTGAATATAAATACGTAGCCATAATTGCCATTATAAAAATTTCAAATTTACAATAAATATTATTAATTTTACAAAAATATTATGTCGATAGGAAGGCATTTTTAACTATACTAATATTATAAAGTTAAAGAGTTTGTTTGTTTAAACGCGCTAATCTCAGGAACCGCTGGACCGATTTGAAAAATTCTTTCAGTGTTGAATAGTACATTTATCGAGGAAGGCTATAGGCTATATTATATTTTTTTTAAATTAGGGATCCTTACTAAAAGTTCAATAATGTAACCCAAGGTGTAAAAAAATGACCCGAAAAAATCCTTACACGGCGTGCGCTGCGAAAACTATTGATTATAGAACAAAACAATGTACTACCACTTTGTAGAACATATAATTGTCTACAAAAAATATCGCGTAACCATATGTCTAACTATTGTAGTTATCTCACAATAAGTGTTTTCTTTTATTTTTTTAAATAATTAAAATGCCGTCGCTTCTAAAACTCTTTATTTTGTACCTTGGTATTAATCCTTATCAAAATAAATTACTCCATATTCGAGACGAATTCAATACCTTTCTAGAACTTTTTGAATTATTCAATTCGGACGTTTCATTCAAAAGATATCGCGATATTTAAAATGTAAGTATTAGTGTTGTAGCCAAATATACTAATATATTGTTTGATTGAACGCGCTAATCTCAGGAATTACTGGTCTGATTTGAAAAGATCTTTCAGTGTTGGATAGCCCATTTATCGAGGAAGGCTATATATAATCACGCTAAGACCAATAGGAGCGGAGCACCAATGAAGAATGTTTCGAAATCGGAGGGTTTTGAAAGAAAATTCCACGCGGACGACGACGCGGGCACAGCTAGTACTAATATATAAAGCTGAAGAGTATGTTTGTTTCTTTGCTTGAACGCGCTAATCTCAGCAACTACTGGTCTGATTTGAAAAATTCTTACAGCGTTAGATAGCCCATTTATCAAGGAAAGCTATAGGCTATATATCATCATACTAAGACCAATAGGAGCAGAGCACCAATGAAAAATGTTTCAAAATGGTTTTTTTTTTTACTTACTTTTTTTTTCTTTTAACTATTCCACGCGGATGAAGTCGCGGACACAGCTAGTATAATCATAATCTATAACATGACACTATGCAATTGGGTGTTACTGATCTTATTAAAAATGCGAACTTGTTTAGTGGTGTGTGTCTGGAGCGAAGTCGAAAAGCTGTCACTATTTCACATCTAGACAAGGATGAACCCCGCAAAGCACGATGAGCGTGTTAGACCGGATTGAATAAAAAAAAAGGTATTCCGACGAATTGCGAACCTCCTCCTTTTTTTGAAGTCGGTTAAAAATAGGTTATGTTGACAAAATGCTTATGTCTTAAATAAAGCAACTTGATACTTGCACGATGTTTGACGTAATAATCAAAATGGCTAGTAACTATCAAAATTACTCTTGTCATACATACATACATAGCTTCACGCCAGTTCCCTTGCGGGGTAAGCACGAACAACAGAGCGCCATTCAGGCTTATTCTAACACACCTCACTCGCTTCTTTGACATTCATAACTCTTGTCATGCACGCTCGTCTGTTCGTACGGCTCCTGACATCACCTTCTGCTAGTACACGATCAGTTTGATCATGGAAGGTGTGTCGTGGCCTTCCACGACTTCTGCATCCATCCACTTTTGCATTGTATATCTGTTTAGTCATTCGTTCCACATGCCCGAACCACCGGAGCATTCCTTTCCTTACCTTACCCCGACACTCTCTTTCAGACCAACTCTCTTTCTTACTTCGGTATTACGAACGCGGTCCGCGAGCTTGTCATAGATAAGACAACACTTAATTGTTCACCAAAATGAACAATTATATTACTTCTTGGTAAAACAACACGGGGCCTTATAGCTAAAAGCGATTTCTTCCAGGCAACCTAGCTTAAAAGAAATTCTTTAATAATCTGGCGATGTAGGTGTCCTGACCTACGGGGCCGAGACCTGCACACTGACGGCAGGATCGATCCACAAGTTCCAAGTCGCTCAACGGGCTATGGAGCAAGCTGTGTTGGGTGTTTCTCTTATGGATAAAATTAGAAATTAGGATTTCTAATTTTATCCATCAGCGATACTTTTCTTTTTACTGCAGGAGTTCAGCAGACAGGCAGACGGCCCACTTGATGGAAAGCGGTTACCATCGCCTATGGACATTTGCAACACCAAAAGTGCTACAAATACGCTGCTGCTCTCTTAAGGGAGACTGGAACCTGGTCACTAATGCCGGAACACAACTCAAGGTTGTTATGGCGACATACTCTAGACCAGAGGTGGTAGCCATCCAGTCGGGCAAATGCCCTACCACCTGGCTGTGGGTTCTTTTGTCGCCTCTTACGACAGGCCACCCGGCCGCAGAAAATTGTATTCTTTCTCCGTTCCTGCACGGATAAACTTTTCCTCATTAATTTATAGTTTCGCTCTACGCAAAGTCTAAACTCAAGCAACACCAGTATTATAATACTTGATAGCCTCTGTGGTTGAGCGGGCTAAGCCTTTGCCGGCCTACTTCGCTACAACCCTCTGCGTTCGATTCCTAGGATCGGTCCCAGAGCAGTCCGTTGTATATTATCAACACAAGCGTAACTTGCTTAATTTGAGGATATACAATGTGTGTGATGCAGAAGTCGTGGAAGGCCACGACACACCTTCCATGATCAAATTGATCGTGTACTAGCAGAAGGTGATGTCAGCAGCCTTAAGAACAGACGAGCGTGCATGACAAGAGCTACGAATGTCTAAGAAGCAAGTGAGGTGTGTAAGAATAAGCCTGAATGGCGCTCCGTTGTTCGTGCCTACCCCGCAAGCAATAAAGTAATTTCTTCGTCTCTATCTAAAGTAGCACTCCTATTATTTTCTACTCTAATTGACCAGTCTATACCTTAATGGTACAAGTAACACTAGTTTAATTATATCAAAGTAATCCCTAACTATTGTAATTAATAATCGACATCGTTGGAAACCACACGGGCCTGGGAGACCTTTAGACTGGGAGTACTTGGGGCTTTATAATTGGACATGACAACTTCGACTACGACTGGTAACGGCTTCGCTAACTCTGATCAAAGGATTTCCTACAATATTGATTACATCAATTAATTGTTAAGTTTCAATCGCTCCTGTGACTGTTAGTTTAATTAATTACAAGGTAAGTATTTTGTTAATCGTCGACTTGGAAGCAAATTGACGCGTTCCGCTAAGTCTTCGAACGGCGAACTCGACTAACCTTCGAAAATTATAATTTGGTTATTTACAATATTATAAAGCTGAAGAGTTTGTTTGTTTGTTTAAACGCGCTAATCTCAGGAACCGCTGGTCCGATTTGAAAAATTCTTTCAGTGTTGAATAGTACATTTATCGAGGAAGGCTATAAGCTATATTATATTTTCAAAAAAATTAAGGATCCTTATTAAAAGTCCAATAATGTAACCCAAGGTGTAAAAAAAATGACCCGAAAAAATCCTTACACGGCGTGCGCTGCGAAAACTATTGATTATAGAACAAAACAATGTACTACCACTTTGCAGAACATATAATTGTATACAAAAAATATCGCGTGACCATATGTCTAACTATTGTAGTTATCTCACAATAAGTGTTTTCTTTTATTTTCTTAAATATTAAAATGCCGTCGCTTCAAAAACTCTTTATTTTGTACCTTGGTATTAATCCTTATCAAAATAAATTACTCCATATTCAAGACGAGTTCAGTACCTTTCTAGAACTTTTTGAATTATTCAATTCGGACTTTTCATTCAAAAGATATCGCGATATTTAAAATGTAAGTATTAGTGTTGTAGCCAAATATACTAATATATTGTTTGATTGAACGCGCTAATCTCAGGAACTACTGGTCTGATTTGAAATATTCTTTCAGTGTTAGATAGCTCATTTATCTAGCAAGGCTATATATCATCACATTAAGACAAACTTTTTTTAACTATTCCACGCCGACGAAGTTGCGGGCAGAAGCAAGTCTATGTAGATAGATAAATAAAATTGAAGTGTCTCTTTGAAACGACAGAATAACAGGTTTTTACTAAATGCAAGTGAAGTATATATGGTACTTATGGCTTTGATATATCAAAAAATCAATTTGAAAAATCCTTGTCCGTCTATCTGGATGTTTCGGCTAAACTCTGAAACGGCTCGACCGATTTTGACGGGACTTGCACTGGCAGATAGCTAAAGTTATAAGGAGTGACTTAGGCTACTTTTTATAGGGCTCCAAAAAAATCCATACGGACGAAGTAGCGGGCACATGTAAGTTACCTCTGTGTTAAGTTTCATTCAAATCCGTTCATTAGTTATCCTATGATGTTTTAACAGACAGACAGACAAAATTCTATATATATAATAATATCAGCCCAGGAATGTCCCACTGCTGGGCTCGGACTTCCCATTATGAGGGGGGGAACGGACAGTATACCCGCCACGCTTATCCAAGGCGTCTTTGACACATCGGTTATCTCGATGTGCAGGTTGCATCATGATGTCTTCCTTCACCGTTGTTAGCACGTGGTAATTGTAACAATATGCACATTAGATTAGAAAACTGACTAAGTGGTGCATACCTTCCGGCCAGGATCGAACCCGGGCCCTTTGAGTTTGGGACGCGTGTGCTAACCATTACGCTACCACGACTTGATGACAAAATTCTATAAGTTTTATTATTAAAGTGGATGGATTGAGACGACTTCTCAGGCAGGCCACGACACACCTTCCATGATCAAATTGATCGTGTGCTGCTAGTACACGATCAAGGTGAAGGTGATGTCAGGAGCCTTAAGAACAGACGAGCGTGCATGACAAGAGCTATGAATGTCAAGGAAGCAAGTGAGGTGTGTATGTATGTATGTACTTATAATAATTTATATCAGGCTGAGAAACATGGAATTCAATTACCAAGTATAATATTAAGATAGCAACAAAAATAAGCAATAATGTACCTATAAAATTTAATCTTAACATACATACATACATACCTTCACGCCAGTGCCCTTGCGGGGTAGGCACGAACAACAGAGCGCCATTCAGGCTTGTTCTTACACACCTCACTAGCTTCTTTGACATTCATAGCTCTTGTCATGCACGCTCATCTGTTCTTAAGGCTCCTGACATCACCTTTTGCTAGTATACGATCAATTTAATCCTAACCTCCAAATAAAACCTTTAATATAATATCAGGAACAAATAATGTACCATCCGCAGCGCAAAAACTGTGCCGCAAGCGATAATCCTTCATTATATTGAAAAATTGCAACAAACAGACAGTAGTTCAAACATCCGCCTATTTCAAGTCCGCCCCATTTTATATTATGATTTCAATTCATATTTTTGTTTAATTTTCTCACAGATTTCATCTGCTTAGCTAGGTTGAGATGGCGGCTTTTGTTGGGCCTTGAAACATGCGGCGATAAGTCTAAGCGACCAAACCGGTTGGTCATTACATCCCATTTTTTTTTATTTGGCCAGGGGAAATCCATTTAAAGACTAAGCCGCGACAGGCACAGAAGCTTGGGGGGATGTTCGCGACCTGTGTGAGTGTGTGGGATTCGCCAGGTCGGGGGTGGCACTAGCGTGCCCGGTCAGAACCGGTGCCGCGCTATTGCCACTCCCCAGTTAGGGATACCCACTAAAACCCCTGGGTGTTCCGTCCTGCGCCTTATGCCAGGGCTACGGGAAATGCGCTGCCCGACTCCGGAATACCCTGGCAGGCGTGGGCCCCTATCACTGGGCCTCTTCCTATGCCAGGGGACGTGTTCCCCGGCTACTTCTTGGTCTAATCCGTGCGTGGGGCGGTCTGTAACGCGCCCCACAGGAATAGAGATGAGCGCGCGCGGAACACTCGCGCTCTCAGCTCCACGGCATGTGCGGGTGAGTGAGAACCCCTATACCCCTAGGGGCCCCAGCCGCGCCGCCCGCTTACGGTGGCCGAAGGTCGAGTTCCGACCTCCGGCGTCGGCGCGTCCACCTTTGGCGGGAGCGGAACAAGGACGTACGCTCACGCTCCCGCTCCGCCTCCTCCTTCGCAAACATGACTTGCTCGCAGAAGGAGGAGACGTGGTCATTACATCCCAAGAGCCAACGACGGCCAACTACTGTGGTCGCTTTAAGTATAGGAAGGAGGGCACTTGACATGAAATCAACTGAGATACTTTTGATTAGTTTCTAAAACGCCGAACTCACCTTGTTGCGGCGGTGCAAGGTTTGGCGATAAGCAAACCGTTTCAAAATGAGAAAGAAGGAGAACGGAACAATTTTGGTGAGAGTTTGAGAATGAGAACGCACGTACCTGGTTAATGAGCATGAAATGCAGCTGCTCCTCTGCTCCTCAGTCCACTTCACTTTATAAATATATTTGTTTTTATATATTTTATATTTGCGGTGCGGAACGGGTGAATTATAAATTATAAACATTTATGGTATGTTGCGGGCGCGATATGTTTTTATATTAAATTATGTTATTTTATTTACAAGGCGGAGCAATTTTAATTTATTTTATTTGACATTATGACAAATAAATGACTGACGTGCGTGCAAAAAAGGAACGCGGCAGCAGATTTCAAGGAAGAATTTAAATATGTTAGAAAAAAGTTTGAATAGGTCGAAAAGAGGTTTTTACATGGCGGTACCACACCTATATTTTGCATGAACGTCGCAAGTTATGATATCATTTCTTTAACAAGTTATATAGAGTTAAGTGTTATTAATTAAAATTAATTCTATCGTGATATTTTAAAGTTATGATGATAATATGGTATTTGAATGCCCGCTTTTTATGGTATATGACCATTGCTTCAGAATTTATTGTGATATTTGTCAATTACCCCATACTAGCGAGCTTCGAACGATTGAAATTCTACTCTAATTATATTTTCTATGTTCTATTGTTATTGAGGTTTTTTAGACAAAAAGTATATTATTATTTATATATATTATAATTTATAGTTTTAAAGTATATCGCCATAATCGTTAAATATATTTTAATTTTTTTTGGCAACATAAGACATATTAAATGTAACGAAAAATTCTTATTAATACCTAAGTAAATATTGGTGATAAACCTGGTAACATTTTAACAACAATAAGCAAGTGTAAAGATGCGATTTTGTATGATTTTTGCAATTTTCGGTGTAACTTCTAGTTGCTATTTATAGTAAGTAGGTCTTTAATAAATTTTTGATTTTGTGCTAAATTTATTAATAAAATATATAGGTATGGAACAATAAAAGTAGTAAACACAAAAATATAAAATTTAGTCTGACGTTTCTGTAAGCGTTACGCTAAAAGTATTGTTACAACCTAGGCGCCGACAATGACAAATTCCACGTACAGATTTGTAGAAGCACATTTATTACCCGTCGGCATTTGAACTAATAACATTGAAACTATTGTAATTTTTTTATGATCGTCTTCTTTTGTTTACTTATTTATTGGCATACGTTTCTAGAGAACAGCCTATTGTTCTGTTGTGTATGGAAAGTTGCGGCTGTAATCATTAGCCAGGTGTTACGGATATAAAGTACAAGCTGATTCTAGGAATACACTGCATTTGTGCAGCATAAAACGATGACCTCATTGAGGGAGGGGGCAGTCGAGCGAGAACCACGATCAAAGCGAGACGTGTGTACTACAATCGCAAATCTAATAGTGACGGACTTCGCGCGTTTTATTGAATTACGACCTTCTGTATTACGTTTGTATTGTTCGGTTATATTTGTACCTGTGTTATACGTGTTTATATAGTTCTAATAAACTCTATAATAATTCCAACGTCATTTTATTTCGAATCCTGCAACTCGTAACAGTAATAAAATTTTATTTTCTTTGTAAATTTTTTAGATTGTTTGTATAAGCAAAATCAAATAAAACCCCTTTCACTACTTATTCAATACATGGCCCAATAAAGATTGCACAAATGTACATATTTTGCTGGCGAATACTGGATATAAATTTATTGAAATTTTCATCACCTCGCCTAAACACGACCCGAGTTTAACGCTCAGATGCCGAGTTGTAAACGCTCGTTCTATGGCCCCCTTCATACTGCAACTCTCATATTTTAAACTGAACATTTCAATCCTGCCCCTGAGTTTGGTTAACAGATATAATATCTTTTGAATTATTACATCCATTACAATACAATGTTAATACAGAGTTATTGCTCTGCAAACAAGATTAATAATGCTTTAAACATTTACTGAAGAAGAGTATGCTGTTGTAAACCAAGTATTATTATAGTTTTTTTATTTTATTTTTTATTTAGGATAATAAACAGATATACACTAAAGTTACATAATAAAAACTAAAAAAAATATATAGTATAAAATCAGTGCTTATCCAACTACATTATCCACGAACTAAAAGATGGTAGTGTACAATACTTTAAAAGAATAGGGGACATATACAAAACTCACGGTCACCCACACACGCACTCACACACACACACCCCCATCCACACACACACACACACCACACACACCACACACACACACACACACACACACACACACACACACACACACACATTATAGTTATAGTAGAAAACCATTAAAAGTTCTTTACTGCTCATTTGTTCGAAGTCATCTTGAGTACGCATCTCGAGTTTGGAATCCGAAATCTATATATATAAAAATCAATTGCTGTTCGTTAGTCTCGCTAAAACCCGAGAACGGCTGGACTGATTTGGCTAATTTTGGTTTTGAATTATTTGTGGAAGTTTTAAAGGTTTAAAAGTTGAGTACATACATACATACATACATAACTTCACGCCAGTTCCCTTGCGGGGTAGGCACGAACAACAGAGTGCCGTTTAGGCTTATTCTTACACACCTCACTTGCCTCTTTGACATTCATAACTCTTGTCATGCAAGCTCGTCTGTTCTTAAGGCTCCTGACATCACCTCACATCATCAAAGTTGAGTAGATATGAAAAAATGCTTGGAATATAGTAAAAACAACAATTTCGCTTTCCCTTAGAAACTATTGCTACCTGTCAAACATTTGATGTTCATGCCGTCGTTTAGAAATCAATTAAATTTAAAAGTCGTTCAGAAATCAAATTAAATTTAAAAGTGAAGTTTTTTTTTTCATTATTTTGCTTTTGAATGTCAGACATTTGATGTTCGTCCCGGTTAAGTTTTGACCAAATTTTTTACTAAAGCGGAAACATTCTGCAATTATTCAGCTGTTTTATTTATTGATTCTGAGGCGGTACAAAGCTTGCCGGGTCAGCTAGTAATATTATAAAATTCTAAAAATGCTGTGTGTGTACATTGAAGCTATTAAAAGAAAACAACTGGGCTATATTATATGAACGATGAAGAACACGATGCATTTTTCTTAGATTTCTTGTCAATTTTCTTATCTTAGTTATCTTAAAAATTAAACTACACTACAAAAAAAACTTAGAAATTAAAAGCTATTATTATTTTTGCAGTGCAGGAACGGAGAAAGAATACAATTTCCTGCGTTAGGGCGGCCTGTCGTAAGAGGCGACTTAACAACCCACAGCCAGGTGGTAGGGCGTTTGCCTGACTGGATGGCTATCACCCCTGGTCTAAAGTATGTCGCCATAACAACCTTGAGTTGTGTTCCGGCATTAGTGACCAGGTTCCAGTCTCCCTTAAGAGAGCAGCAGCGCATTTGTAGCAACTTTGGTATTGCAAATGTCCATAGGCGATGGTAACCGCTTTCCATCAAGTGGGCCGTCTGCCTGTCTGCTGATCTCCTTCAAAAAAAAAACATATTTACAAGTAAAAGATGTAGTCCAGATCGCTGTCGGTGTGGAGCGTTCCCAAAATGCTGGCGGCATTCCCACGTTGTATGGCAACGCTTATTTGTTGCCCTAAATATAGGCCAACCCTTTGGTCACACGAGACTTCTTTCACTCGCCTTGAAAAGTCTCGATAAAGTTGATATCACGTCCCCATGGCCCCAAAGTCTTAACCACGAAAGCCACAAATATGTATCCGTCATCCATGGATGTATATCTGTGGCGTTTCAGGGTTTCTTGGAGTGTGGCAGCTCCTCCGGCAGTGACGGCTGTATTTGGAAGATGAGAAGCCGCTAACGTATCGACACACGCTGCGTCCCGTACTAAGGGGCGTCCCATCTTCCGAGGTTACAACAACATCTGAAATAAATTTATTGATATTGTAACGAGTTACGGGACTCGAATTAAAATTCCGTTAGAATTATTATAAAGTTTATTAGAACTATACAAACACGTATAACACAGGTACAAATATAACCGAACACAACAAATCCAAACGTAACGCAGAAGATCGTAATTCAATAAAACGCGCAAAGTTCGTCACTAATACATTCCCGAATGTACACACGTCTCGCCTTGATCGTGGTTCTCGCTCGACTGCCCCCTCTCCCCATCAGACCGTCCTTTTATACCTCACAAATACAAATGTGCCTGTATACTAGTCGTCGTAATCCGCAACACCTGGCTAATGATTTGGCCGCAAGCGGCCATAAACGAGTACAATAAGACAATGGGCTGTTCTCTAGAAGCGTATGCCAATAAATAAGTAAATAAAAGTAGAGGATCATAAAAGAATTACAAATAGTGTTCAAATGCCGACAGGTAATAAAATGTGTTTTTTACAGATTTGCAAGTGGACTTTGTTTTTGTCGGAACCTAAATTGTAACAGTATTTATGCCGAAATAGTCACATGAGGCCTGATGAGGCTCCAAATAATAGTTCAAAAGCTTAAAGTTAAATTTTCATGAATTTCAATATCTTGCAGGATTCAAAGGATATATGTGCAAATGCCGCGTGAACGTGGTAGGCACATTTAGTTCGTTTAAACCTTAACAACTTGTTGAAGATCACGTTTACTTTGTCGGTAGCCACACGCATCATCCTTCATCTCCCAAAGATCTTAATCAAATACGATATTTGCAGTATAAAATCAAACAATTACAGAACACAATGCTTTGTTGACCCTACCGCTGTGTACATATTTTCAATTCTACGAACTAAGTAACCGACCTCTTTCTGTTGAAAAATAGACCTTCTTTCCAACGATGTAAGAAGCAAAGTATTTTGTACTATACTTCACTTATTACGTTCTGTAGTGTAATTGTGCACGTAAAGGATTGCGACTTTTTTTTTTTTTCACGAACAAAACGTGATATGGATCTTGGCGTGAATAAAAAAGTTTGCCATTTTTTTTTTCTAACCATTGTGCAAAGGTACCGTGTTTTGTTATGTGGGAGTTTGATATTTATAGGAAAGAATGTAACAAATAAAACAAAAAAAAAGTAAGGGGGTGTAAAATTAAAAATGTCATAGAAATAGCGCTCATACGAATTGTTATGTTATACGTGTTTATATGCTTCTAATAAACTATAATAATTCCAACGGCATTTTAATTCGAGTCCCGCTACTCGTAACAAGACGTATTTTACCATGACTAAATAGATATACAATGCAAAAGTGGATGGATGCAGAAGTCGTGGAAGGCCACGACACACCTTCCATGATCAAATTGATCGTGTACTAGCAGAAGGTGATGTCAGGAGCCTTAAGAACAGACGAGCGTGCATGACAAGAGCTATGAATATCAAAGAAGCAAGTGAGGTGTGTAAGAATAAGCCTAAATGGCGCTCTGTTGCTCGTGCCTACCCCGCAAGGGAACTGGCGTGAAGTTATGTATGGATGTATGTATGTAAAGCGGCCGCATTAGGAGAGTCATTTGGTCAAGTTTAGTGATATTGTCTCGTGTTTAAATATAGTTGTAGGTGTAAGATACAGCATACAATTTTGATACTTGTCTTTTTTGTAATAAAAAAAAAGTAAATTGAATTACAATTCTCATATACATTCCCGACCCATAAAATCATTATCACTCAAATTCGGTCCAACCACTCATCAATCACTAAAAGCGAACTTAATCCCATAAATACCAAAAATGTTCGTGCCTACCCCGCAAGGGAACTGGCGTGAAGTTATATATGTATGTATGTACTAGCCACAGTAAGGAAATTGTGAGATTTAAAAACCGGTTTACACGATTCTGACCGTTTCAGTCCAAATAAGATGAACGCATCATTCTGAACAGTTCCTCGGAGCACCGTTATACAGTCGGTAGAATACGCAGAGAGATGCGAAGTCTCTTCGAAGGCCAAGCGTATCTAGACCGTCTTGAGTATGGGATCATCGACAATAGCTCGACTTGATACAGTGGGCTTAAGTTGGTAGGCTGGTGCTTCAGCCCACTACTGTGAGCAGTATCCCACATGTCATCTATTAGTTAATTAAAAATCTTTCGGAAATGGAAATGGAAAGCGGTTACCATCGCCTATGGACATTTGCAACACCAAAGGTGCTACAAATGCGCTGCTGCTCTCTTAAAGGAGACTGGAACCTGATCACTAATGCCGGAACACAGCACAAGGTTATGGCGGCATATTCTAGACCAGGGGTGGTTGCCATCCAGTCGAGCAAATACTCTACCACCTGGCATATTATCTATACTAATATTATAAAGCTGAAGAGTTTGTTTGTTTGTTTAAACGCGCTAATTTCAGGAACCGTTGGTCCGATTTGAAAATTTCTTTCAGTGTGGAATAGTATATTTATCGAGGAAGGCTATATTATATTTAAAAAAAATAGGGATCTTTACTAAAAGTCCAATAATGTAACCCAAGGTGTAAAACATGACCCGGAAAAATCCTTACACGGCGTGCCCTGCGAAAACTATTGATTATAGAACAAAACAATGTACTACCACTTTGCAGAACATATAATTGTCTATGAAAAATAATGCGTAACCATATGTCTAACTATTGTAGTTATCTCAAAATAAGTATTTTCTTTTATTTTTTTAAATAATAAAAATGCCGTCGCTTCAAAAACTCTTTATTTTGTACCTTGGTATTAATCCTTATCAAAATAAATTACCACACCATATTCAAGACGAATTCAATACCTTTCTAGAACTTTTTGAAATATACAATTCGTACGTTTTATTCAAAAGATATCGCGATATTTAAAATGTAAGTATTAGTGTTGTAGGCAAATATACCAATATTGTTTGATTGAACGCGTTAATCTCAGGAAGTACTGGTCTGATTTGAAAAATTCTTTCAGTGTTGGATAGCCCATTTATCGAGGAAGGCTATAGGCTATATATCATCACGCTAAGACCAATAGGAGCGGAGCACCAATGAAGAATGTTTCAAAGTCCCCCCCCCCCCGTTTTTCAAAACAAATTCCACGCGGACGATGTCGCAGGCACAGCTAGTTTACTAATATAAATGTATTTTATCACGCGTTTTATATGAAGCTGATATTTTGATTGAACTAAATCACAGACTGCATATTATTCGATTATGAGCCAATGATTGACAGTTACGCATTGTGACATGGCCGATCATCTAATTATAGGGATGATTGTCAAAAGGGCACATTATCACAAAGGGACAAACAGAGGACAATGGGCCACGAGTTTCACAACAATAGCCCAGATTTGGGGCCACATTTTTGTTAAATTTCATACCATTTTTGTCAAATTTATCCCGTTTTACGGAATAATGTGATTGCAGGGGATTATTTTGTGCTCTTTTCTGGGGATTTTTGGTATTTATGGGATTAAGTTCGCTTTTAGTGATTGATGAGTGATTGGACCGAATTTGAGTGATAATGATTTTATGGGTCGGGATTGTATATGAGAATTGTAATTCAATTTACTTTTTTTTATTACAAAAAAGACAAGTATCAAAATTTTATGCTATATCTGACAGCTACAAGTATATTTAGACACGTAACAATATCATTAAACTTGACTAAATGACTCTCCTAATGTGGCCGCTTTACATTCATACATAACTTCACGCCAGTTCCCTTGCGGGGTAGGCACGAACAACAGAGCGCCATTCAGGCTTATTCTTACACACCTCACTTGCTTCTTTGACATTCATAGCTCTTGTCATGCACGCTCGTCTGTTCTTAAGGCTCCTGACATCACCTTCTGCTAGTACACGATCAATTTGATCATGGAAGATATGTCGTGGTCTTCCACGACTTCTGCATCCATCCACTTTTGCATTGTATATTTGTTTAGACATCCTTTCCACATGCCCGAACCACCAGAGCATTCCTTTCCTTGCCTTCACCCCGACACTCTCTTTCAGACCAACTCTCTTTGTTACTTCGGTATTACGAACGCGGTCCGCGAGCGTCACTCCGCAGATTTTGCGCAGTGCTCGCGTCTCGACCGCGTTTACTCTACTTTCATGCTCTCTCTTCCATACCCAACTCTTGCTTCCATACGTGAGCGCAGGTACCAGCACCGGCCGCTTTAGTGTTTTTTTTATGTAAGTATAGGTTTGCGTTTGACAACTGTCTCACCTGATGTTGAGTGTTGACGCAGTCTAGGATGGAGCACGCTAATCTAGAAGATACCTATTCACTCGTGACTTGAAGACTTCAAGATTGTATTTGTCAGGAAAAACAGACTCCGAAAAATTTTTCCACGCTTCGGCAGTGCACGCCAGAAGAGATGAAGCGAAACGCTTCGTTCTGACTGGCGGTACTTCCACCATGTAACGGTGGCGCAAAGCGGTGAAGTTTAGTTTTTTTTTATTGCAGGAGTTCAGCAGACAGGCAAACGGCCAACATGATAGAAAGCGGTTACCATCGCTTAGGCATTTGCAACACCAAAGGTGCTACAAAGGCGGTACTGCTCTCTTAAGGGAGACTGGAACCTGGTCACTAATGCCGTAACACAACTCAAGGTTGTTATGGCGACATACTTTAGACCACGGGTGGTAGTCATCCAGTCGGGTAAATGCCCTACCACCTGGCAGTAAATAAGTAATACAATACAATAATAGTAAGCAGTTATCGGCAAACCTGCGCGCTGCTTATAGCAGTAGCACCTCGGGTTTGGAAATGAAAATTCGACGTAATAATGGACTGTATGATTATTATTAAGTTATAAATGTACATTTAAAGAGTAGAACAAAGTATGCAAGAGAGTTGAGTACAATATATGAATAGCTGAGTGGCTGAATTCATAGTTGTTCTTGATGTAGTAGTCCCTTCAGGCTTTTTCAGCCTCCTATATCCCGCATTCCGTCCGACGCCTAATTGCTAATCGCGCCAGCTATGGGCCAGGTGGTATGGCATTTGCCCGACTGGATGGTTACCATCCCTGGTCTAGACTATGTCGCCATAACAACCTTGAGTTGTGTTCCGGCATCAGTGACCAGGTTCCAGTGTCCCTTAAGAGAGCAGCAGCGCCTTTGTAGCACCTTTGGTGTTGCAAATGTCCAGAGGCGATAGTAACCGCTTTCCGTCAAGTGGGCCATCTGCCTGTCTGCTGAGCTCCTGCAATAAAAAAAAGTGGCCGAAACGTCGGAATAATAAAAATCAAATACATTACCGTGCCCAAAGTCGTTAAAAAGTAGTTTTATTATTTGAAGTTTTGTCCAATTTATTTATAGCTAGATCTTAAGATATAACAATCGCTTGCTGAACGCTTATAAACAATTTTCTTATATCTAGTAGATAAGTCCCAGCTCGCCGTACACAACGCGGTGCTGGTACCTACGCTCACGTATGGAAGCGAGAGTTGGGTATGGAAGAGAGAGCATGAAAGTAGAGTAAACGCGGTCGAGATGCGAGCACTGCGCAAAATCTGCGGAGTGACGCTCGCGGTCCGCGTTCGTAATACCGAAGTAAGAGAGTTGCTCTGAAAGAGAGTGTCGGGGTGAAGGTAAGGAAAGGAATGCTCCGGTGGTTCGGGCATGTGGAAAGAAAGACTAAACAGATATACAATGCAAAAGTGGATGGATGCAGAAGTCGTGGAAGGTCACGACACACCTTCCATGATCAAATTGATCGTGTACTAGCAGAAGGTGATGTCAGGAGCCTTAAAAACAGACGAGTGTGCATGACAAGAGTTATGAATGTCAAAGCAAGTGAGGTGTGTAAGAATAAGCCTAAATGGCGCTCTGTTGTTCGTGCCTACCCCGCAAGGGAACTGGCGTGAAGTTATGTATGTATGTATGTATGTAGTAGATAAGGTTCAAAATATATAAATACATATTTTTACATTGAAAGAAAATAAAACTAAGTTATGAACTAAATACTTAAAAATAAATATGTAATATGTATGGGTTACCTAAAATTCACAAAAACAACATCCCCTTGCGCCCTATAGTTAGCCAGCTTGACTCACCAACATACAGACTGGCACAACATCTCGCGAAGACACTCAACAATCTCCGCGGCAACACACCCTACCATGTCAAGGATTCCTTCGACTTCATCAGCGCAATTGAAAATTTGACATTGGCTGAGGATGAAGTACTAGTCAGTTTTGATGTCCAGTCCTTATTTACCAGTTTACCAGTGGAAGACTGCATTGAGATTGTCAAAAGGAAGCTAATAGATAATAACATGCCTGAGGAATATGCAGATCTACTAAAACATTGCCTCACATCTGGCTATTTCGTGTGGGACTACGGCTTCTACGACCAAATCAACGGTGTAGCCATGGGCTCACCGGTGTCTCCTGTCGTAGCTGACACACGGAAAATTTGTGATGAGAACCACATAGCTGGAGAGCTTCAGCATGTCAAGCGAGTTCTACAACGCAATCAGCTGAAGACTCCACACCAACGTCACAAAGGCCCCAAGCCACCTTCAGTTGAGCGGGTCACAGACAGAATTGGTCACATCCTCAGGCGAGCTTCAATCAAAACATATTTCAAGCCGCAGAAAAAGATTACCCAATTTCTGAGACCTGTGAAATGCAATATCCCACTCCAGGATGCAGGGGTTTACAAGCTTGATTGTGAGTGTGGATTGTCATACATTGGGCAAACAAAGAGGAGCATAAAAACACGAGTAAAAGAACACATTGCTGACATGAAACACACAAGGTCTACGAAGTCTGCGATCAGTGAACACACGCTGGATAAACCCAACCACTACATCAGATTCGATAACCCACAAATCCTCGCGAAAGAGAATCGTTTCATACCTAGAATGATGCGTGAGGCTATTGAAATCAAAAAACACCCAAATTTCAATAGAGAAGATGGTTGGCAAGTACCACCTGTTTGGGATCCAATTATCAAAACTATTAAGACCCAAACCCAGCAAAAACCAGCTGCCAGACCTCAAGACACTGTGAGCTCTTTCTGCGTACAACGGAACACAAACCAACTTGACTGATAATTACTTTTATTTTTCCTTCCACCCATTTTAATATTATATAAAATTATTAGAGCTAGGCATGTTTGCTGAAGAGTTTCTTGCGCCGCTTCTTCTCTTCAAGCCATAACATGTTGCGAAGCGGTAGTAAATTAGATTAGGCTCCCATAGATTAAATAATAACCATAAACAAAATTAAAAATTAAATAATTAAAATTAATAAGTTGGCGGTAGGCTAAATAAAACTTTAACAATACTCGTTGACACTTGACATCTTTGTCTTCCGTGATCACGGCCACTGAAAAGTGGCCGAAACGTCGGAAAAACCAAAATCAAATAAAATTACCGCGCTTAAAACCGTTAAAACGTAGTTTTATTAAATAAATATGTATCTAATTATAAATAAACTGAATTATAAATAAATTAAACTAAAAATAAACTATATATACAAACTAAAATTAAAGTATAAAATCTAGTTCTAGACGGCTGTCAGTCGGAAACGTGCCCAAAAGACTGGCCACGTTGCCTCTCTGAATAGCAATGCTGATGCGTTGTCAGAGGTATAAACCAGTCTTTTGGTCACGTGAGACATCCACCAGACGTTTGACTATGTCTCGATAAAGCTTGTGCGCCGTAGAATTAAACACATATTAATTCTACGCGGAGTTTAAAAAGCATCTTGGAAAATAACAAAATTACTTTTTTTTATTTTATTGCAGGAGTTCAGCAGCCAGGCAGACGGCCCACTTAGTGGAAAGCGGTTACCATCGCCTATGGACATTTGCAACACCAAAGGTGCTACAAATGCGCTGCTGCTCTCTTAAAGGAGACTGGAACCTGGTCACTAATGCCGGAACACAATACAAGATTGTTATGGCGGCATACTCTAGACCAGGGGTGGTCGCCATCCAGTCGAGCAAATACTCTACCACCTGGCTGTGGGTTGTTTAGTCGCCTCTTAGGACAGGTCGCCGGGCCGCAGGAAATTGTATTCTTTCTCCGTTCCTGCACGGATAAAATGTTAACAACTATTGTTTACTGCTTTTGATACATTTTCAATGACCTAATTTAAACTTTTGCTTTCCTGTCAGAATAGAATAGTATTCGCAACTCCAATAACAAAGTTTGAGAACTTATTGAAAATGTATGTAAAGGGCACTGCATAATGAGATAATTAAAGTTCAGAAACTACTACCATAGTAATGGATATGAGTATACGAATATTTGAAACGATGGTAGCTATATTTATAATAATTTGGATTTTATTTCAGAAACACATTTCCATATACAATTATAATTAAAATTAAAAGCATGAAAGTAGGATAAATGCAGTTGAAATGAGAGCTTTGAGAAGTATATGTAAGGTTAATGTAAGTGATATGATAAGAACGGACTGGACGTAACTACGTTCTAAGTCTCAGCCTTTCCTACATAAAAAGCGCGGGGCACATGGGAGGAGGGTGGTTTTAGTGGGTAGTGGCTGTTGCCCGTGCAACTTCTCTGTGTCTCGACACAAGCTGGCTTGATTATTGTTCGAATTGCCCCTTATCAAAGGGGAAAGCCTTCATGATCAACTGTCTAATCGCTTGCAAAGGACCCAGTATTGTGCGTAAATAGCATTTCCCCCGCCTTAAAAAAAAGTGATATGATAAGAAACGGTGAGATAAGGGAGCGTTATGGATTCAAATTCAAATTGAAAAGTTTTTATTAAAAATAAGTTCCACTGGAGAACACTTTTTGAAGGTCATACATGTAAGTTAAAATTCAATTTTTACTTCCTATTCTATGTACACCGCTTCGCAACGTGTTGATGCTGTAAAGGAGAAGAAGCGGCAAGAAACTCCCCAGCAACACGTCTAGCTAAATATTGTTTTTCTTTATATTTCATATTCTATTTATATCTCAAATTCTTTTTTTTAATAAGTTTTATACAGATTAATGCGAGTTGTAGCAAACAATGCATACTCAATAAGACCAAGACAATAAAAGGAAAGAAAAATAATGTTATAGTTGTAATAATGACATGACGTACTAAAATGTTATGCTGCAATATGTCTCCATAAATTCCTTACAAGCTTGGAAAGATAAAAACGTTATACAAAATTTAGTATAAGAGGTTGGAGCGAGCTGCTATGTAAATGAATTTTTGTCATTTAAGTATTCTTGAATAGTGTAGTATCCCCTTTTTAGCAAGATGCTTTTTAATTTAGTTTTAAATTTACTGAAAGACAGATTGATAGATGATGTAGTGACGAGAGTAGAAAAAGGAATGTTAAGGTGGTTTGGGCATGTAGAGAGAATGAAAGCAGAATCACTAAACAAGTATATGACAACAATGTCACTGGTAGACCCAGACGTACTCACCATGATCAAATTGAAGATATTTTGAGGAAAGGTCAGAATAAAAGCAGTTTAAATAAGCGTGTATGTATGAAAAGATTAATGAAAGTTGGTGAAGTGAAAAGTGTTAGGATCGTAGCAGGTGGCGATCTAACCTCTGCCTACCCCAATGGGAAAAAGGCGTGACAATATGTAGATATGTATGTTTATCAAAATTTTAATTATTAAAAACTAATATAATGTCTTTATAAACTAATACAATTGTAGTGTATTAATAGTCATGAAAAAGAGGGTAGTTCTATATAATTTGAGATATAGTCTCGGTTCAGATTAAAACCTTACAAGTGAAAACGTTGTTTCTCTTCTCCCAGGTTCTGAATATTACAACAATAAAAGAAAACTCAACTTATTTAGATTGTAATCTTCCTATAGACCCTCAAGACTATAAGTAGAATACTGAGCCTGATCACCGTCTTCTATGGGTCAGCCAGACGTTTGGCTACGTTTCCTCACTAGATCGCCATACTGATCCGTTTTCCACGAGGTAGGCACCAGCCCATTGATCACCTGAAGATTCAATAAGTCGTCTTAATAGTTTTTTGTAGAGGCTCATGGCCTCAAGACCCCACGGTATACACGTTTCAACAGCAAACGGCACAAACATATAACTCTCGCTGATTACTTGCGTATTTCAGCCGCGTTATTATTTATTTAACTTATGCATGATGAAAGAATGACTAAAGAGATATACAATGCAAAAGTGGATAGATTCAGAAGTCGTGAAAGGCCACGACACACCTTTCATGATCAAATGGATCGTGTACTAGCAGAAGGTGGTGCCAGGAGCCTTAAGAACAGACGAGCGTACGTGTCAAGAGCTATGAATGTCAAAGAAGCAAGTGAGGTGTGTAAGAATAAGCCTGAATGGCGCTCTATTGCTCGTGCCTACCCCGCAAGGGAGCTGGCGCGGAGTTATGTATGTATGTATGTTATTATTTAAAGGTGATATGCCTGGCGGTGTTATCAGTCTCCAGAAACGAATATAAATTTATACCAAACGTCGTATAAAAGTCACTCAGCCGTCGGCCTGCGGCTAAAAATGATAATAATTTTATTATTATCCGCGCAGGAACGGGAAAAGAATACTGACGTCTCCGGCCAGGCGGAGATTTATATTAGACCGGTCCGTGTCCGGGCCGGGGCGGGGCCGGAGCGGAGCCACTCCGTGCTGCACGTTTATATTACACCGGGTGCTAAACGGGCGATAAGTCGCCACGGATTTTTTTTTAAATTTCATCTAATGATAATGAATTAAAAGTAGCAATCATTTCCATGCTTGGCCCGTACGCAGCACGGAAGAGTATTCGTATTACGACGGGACGTGGAGGGGCCGGGGCGGGGCCGTGCAACAACAGTGGTGTAGACGAGCGTTGTCCGGGCCCGGACGGGACACGTATCCTGCACTGTGTAATATAAACAGCTTCATACAAATTATTCATCCCGGGAACTCGGGAATTAGAGGCCGGCAACGCGTTGGCAACGCCCCTGGTGTTGCAAACGTCCATAGGCGACGGTAACCGCTTTCCATCAAGTGGGTCGTCCGCCTGTTTGCCTGCTTCAGGCAATAAAAAAAAAGAACTCCGCGGGATTTTTCCGGGGACCGGTTTGTAGTTGTTCCGGTGGGTAAAGATCAGCTTATTCCGGCACAGTCTTCACTAAAGCGATAGCTCACATTCTTTTTAAAATGCTGTGCTACTCTGTGCTCGGGAATCCCGAGGTAATTTCAAGTCAAGCGTGAACGAAGTCGCGGGCATATCCTAGTATGTACATAATACAACTAGAACCTCGACCAATATTTTTTTTTAATTATTATTAACAACTCCACGGACTCGAGTTCCGTACCCTTTTTTACAACTTAATTTCTAGATTTAATTTTTTGAATTTAACACGCTTATTATTTATTTTAATTCTTGTGTGTGACATTAATTTATTGATTTTTGTGTTGAGGTGTATGTATCTTACGAATAACTTATTATATTAATTTATTCTACTTTTAATACTAAACTTATACTAATGTAGAGTGTATCTGTTACATGCTGGTGTTGTGAGGAAGTGCATGTGCAGTGCGGGCCTTATTACTAATATTTTATAATTTACTAGCTGTCCCGGCAGACGTTGTTCTGCCCTGAAGAAATAAAATTTAGAACCCGATTGCAGCGCCACCTACCGGGTCCAATTGTTAATCTAAACCATCCTCGAATTCACTTGAACACACACAAAAAAATTCATTCAAATCGGTCCAGCCGTTTAGGAGGAGTTCACTGTCAACACACGTACAGAAGAATGATATACATAAAGACAGCGTATTTGACTGTCTACTGAACAGCTTTCGGTAGCTAAATAAGATTAATCCCAGTTTGACACCATCTGTATGTAGTCTTATAGGATTATAGCAGTTCTCTTATAAGTCCTCATACAGTTCAAGCAGCCGTCCGGCTAGCCGCTTAGAATGCGGTTCCCTCTACGGCTATCGAGTATAGTGGGCATAGCATCGTCAGGTTGACTGGCAATGGAACCGCATCACTTCGTGAAATAGCGCCGCTTCTACAGCATCCGAGCTTTATACATAGAAATGAGTTTTAACTTGATTTTCTCGCTTCGGTTCGACCAGACGACTGACCGGACTGCAAGTAGCCGCACAGTACCGGTACGGGCGCTAAGGCTCGTTCCAATTCAAACATATTGAAATCCACTTACTACTTACTTAAGTAGTATTACCAACACCTTACTATTTCATCTTGGTAATCTTACAAATAGTTAATGTTATATTTGAATGGATTTCATCAGCCCTAGATTTATATTTTAGAGAAGAGGAATACTCATGATGGTAAAAAAATTGTAGCAATCTGACTGATGCGTTAATAGCTTACCTTCTTTTACTCTATGCCATCTAATGTATCTTCTACTGCCATATAAGTTTGTGCCTGGACTGTAGATATTGATAATATTAATAAGGTTCGACATAGATTAAACAGAACAACAATAGCAATTGCAAAATCTTTCGTTCTGTACAATCGGTAAGACTTTTGATCGTGCGCGCAGAACTTCTAAACTTTCTTATTCTTAAACTCTGGAGTATTGTTGATAATATTATCCAATTCAACATCTGTAGCATTCCTGTATTTACTCAACAACGAGAAAATATCTCCCATCATCTCACACTTCCAGAAGATCACATAATTTTCATTTAGCTTCTTAAAAGTATATAGCTTAAATCCTCCATGAATAACCATTACTGATTTCGGATCCAAAACGTAGATTTTTTTTTGTAATCTTCCAGCTAGTAATCCGTCTGTGTATTTTTCTTTCAATATTATCGGATTATCATCAAAAGACTATGGTAAATCTAAGTCACTGTATTTTTTCTCGTATTTTTCTACTTTCGCTCTGCTGGCTCTAGTGAAGATCATAGTTGGACAATATTTTATTGGAGGTAGGAAGGATGATATCAATTCATACACCTGGTACCAAGCACCTATAAGAAAATCATTTGAAAAGTTCTGATTGTTATCTTCCATACACTTCTGAGATACTTCGTGCAATACAGCAGCTGTTGATGTTAGGAATACCAATATTATCTTGTACCTGATTAATTACGGTACTTTCTATTTTTTTAATAACTATCTGATTAGACCCTCTGTTTCTACAACTATGTTACCGTCTTCTTTCTTAACAGCTCTCACAAAGTTTAAGATTGTTTCTTGATTACAAATTTTATTTATTTTCTTTCATATTTAGATGTTTCCATTGTAGTACACAAATCTCATTTACCACTCGCTGCTTTTAATAAAATACTTTCTTAATAAGAAAATCTTCAGAACCTTTCTTATTGCAAAGTATTTGTATAAATTCTTTTAATTTTTTTAACGCCTTCAACTATTTTAGTCTCTTATACCGACAATAATATTAAATATTCTAGACTAACTTATTGATTAAAGTTTTTTCGCTTAATATCTAAAGCAAATAGATTAGTCGAGGTCTAAACAGCGTATTTAACAGACCCTATTTTGATTACCAATGACTTTCTTATCGATACTAAAGCAATTATTCTAACAATATTAAATGAATAATTGAAAATTTATTAGCAATATGCAATTATTTACCGCTTGACACTTGATAACCCAGTTTGATCTCTTGTTTGCTAAGTTCGCTGATTTGTCTTAATTAACTCTGAATGTAATTAATCTTCATTGCGTGAATGTTTGACTAGTGGTTGCTAACTAGATCGTAATTTCGTATAAGAACACCTATTGTGTTTATCTAAACCGATATTAGACGCTTGATTTCTATCTTTCAATTTAGATTAATGAATTAAAATGGTACATATTTAAGCTTCAGTCACTCAATGTCATTGATTATCATCGTGAATTTTTATTTCGTCTCTTTCAACCTAATTGATTCATAATACGGTTTTAAGCGCGGTAATTTATTTGATTTTTATCATTCCGACGTTTCGGCCACTGAAAAGTGTGGCCGAAACGTCGGTGTGTCGGCCGTGATCATTTGAGACAAAGATGTCAAGTCAACTTCTTCATTTTATTTATTTAATTTTAATTTTGTTTATGGTTATTATTTACTCTATAGGAGCCTTATATAATCTTTTTTTAAATTTCTAATTGATTCAATTTGATTGATCCGTTCTGAACTACGGGGCCGACACGTGGACACTGACGGTAGGACTGGTCCACAAATTCCAAGTCGCTCAACGGACTATGGAGCGAGCTATGTTGGGTGTTTTTCTTATAGATAGAGTTAGAAATGAGGATATCCGTAAGAGAATCAAGGTAACCGACATAGCTCGCAAAATTAGGAAGTTGAAGTGGCAGTGGGCCGGTCACATTTGTCCCAGGACCGATGGCCGATGGAGCAGCGTCCTGCAGTGGAGACCGCGTCTCGGTAAACGTAGTATCGGACGCCTTCCAGCTCGATGGACTGACGACCTGCGCAAGGTCGCCGGTAGGCACTGGATGCGGAAGGCAGAGGGCCGTGATGAGTGGTGCTAACTTAGGAAGGCCTACGTCCAGCGGTGGACGGTTATTTACTGACGAAGATTGATCCGTCTAATATTGGCATAATATTACACTCTAGCATTTGCCAGCGAACTTCGTTCGCGTTGCTATGACCACTACGCATTTGTTAGTGTATTGCAATGGCGGCAACATAAAACGCGACCGCCACGCCCTCTTTTCTTGTGACATTCGTCTATCTCTATATATAAAGTTTGGATTATTAAATGCAGGATCTCTTGGGACAAATCATGATGAGTTTATACTCGCTATGAATAAACATTCTGTCGATATCATGGCAATAAATGAGACCTGGTTGCGTCCATGAGAGGAGGGTCGAGCGCCTTATGTTCCAGGATATCGACTCAGACACATACCGCGTCCGCAATCTATATGCGGGGGCAGAGGAGGAGGAGTTGGTTTTTATATTAAAAATGAAATACATACAAAAATGAGAACACATCCGGAACATCCAGACGTTGAACAACTCTGGATGTCCTTAAAATTAAATGGTAAAAACATCTTGATAGGTACTGCATATCGACCACCGTGGTTTGACCTGGAAAGGTTTCTTAATGGAATAAGTGAGAGCGCGGTTGCGCTGGCACCTTACAATAATATAATAATATTAGGGGACTTCAATGTAAATTTGTTAGAAAAGGATAGCTTTAACTCTAAAAGACTTCAGGAATTTTTCAACCACTTCAATTTGCAACAAATAGTTGATACATCTACACACTATACAAGTCTAAGTTCCTCTTTAATAGACATAATTTGCACAGACATTACTTCATACACAACAGAGGTGGATCATATAAGTGAGCTTAACCACCACTGTTTTATAACGTGTGAGACTAATATTAAAAAACATAAACCTACACCACGTTTGGTAACATATCGGGCTTTTAAAAATATAATACCGGACCTATTTAACCGAGATTTGCAATTATTACCTTGGCAATATATATGTGACGAAGTTGATTTAGATGTTAAGGTATACACACTAACGTCCTATATTGTCACTTTATTTGACTTGCATGCCCCAATGAAGAGTAAAATATTTAGAACACCTCCAACTCCATGGATTACAGATAATATAAAATTGATGTTTAAACTTAGAGATAAAGCTAAGAGTAGATATAATAAAACCAAAATAGAAAGTCACAAACAATATTATTTAGATCTTAAGCATTTGTCGGCAGAGGCACTACATAATGAAAAAAAAGGATATTTTACACAACACATAAATAATAATATAAACAATGCTAAAGTACTTTGGAAAAATTTAAAATCAAATATACTTCAATCACATACAGAAAAGATACTCCCGGTCCATTTTAATGACCCAGGTGGCATGAATGAAGCTTTTCTGGAAGTACCTGGAGAAAACACTGTGAGCATCGAGAAGTTTATACATTTTGATAATCAGAAGTATGATCAAACAAGCTTCTCTTTACAAACAGTTTCTGAGGATAAAATACTAAAAATTATTAATTCACTTAAATCAAACGCAATTGGAATAGATGGAATAAGTCTCGAAATGATTAAATTAACACTGCCAACTTCCCTTAAATTAATAACTAATATTATAAACAAATCTATTACAGCAAACAAATTTCCTTGTCTATGGCGACAGGCTGTCGTACGTCCAATCCCCAAAAAGAATAATCCGGTCAGTTACAAGGATCTGCGTCCTGTAAGCATATTACCATGTCTTTCCAAAGTTCTGGAAAAGGTGGTCTACTTACAGGTCGTTGAATACTTAGAAATAAATAATATATTACCTGATCTTCAATCTGGGTTCAGGAAGGGATGTGGCACAGCAACTGCTTTATGTGATGTGGTAGGAAACATTACTGAAGCTCGTGATCAAGGGCAGGGTACGGTACTTGTTCTGCTAGACTACTCACGGGCTTTTGATGCAATTAACACAAATTTACTTCTGTCCAAGCTATCATATTATGGATTTACAAATGAAACTGTTTTTTGGTTCCGTAGCTATCTAACAGAAAGGAAGCAAAAAGTTGAAATTAAAAAAGCAGATGGAACATTTGCGGCATCAGATCCCTTACATCTAACTAGAGGAGTCCCTCAAGGATCTATTTTAGGTCCACTATTATTTATAATTTACACAGCAGATGTTGTCAACTGTTTTCAGCATTGTAGGTATCATATGTATGCTGATGATATTCAACTTTATAAACATTTTATACCGAGTGAAACATACAAAGCTGTTTGTGAAATTAATAGTGACCTAGAAAGACTTGTACAATGGTCTGAAACTAACTCGCTGGTATTAAACCGAACAAAATCTAAATTTATGATACTAGGTAGTCGCCAACAAGTTAGTACAATAAAAAATGGTAGTCCCATAATCAAAATTCACAATGAACAAATTGAAATGGTTGATACTGCATGTAGCCTAGGTCTCACTATTGATTCAGAACTGCGTTTTGAAAAGTATATCAATAATATTATGAATAATTGTTTTTATAGGCTAAAAATATTATATACAATTAGGGCTTACATAAATGTAGAAGTAAGAAAAAGATTAATAGAGAGTCTGGTGCTGTCTAAATTAAATTATTGTGACACAGTATATGGGCCCTGCCTATTATCACGAACAGAGCGTCTAATACAGCGTATACAAAATGCATGTGCCCGTTACTGTTACTGTTGCGGAGATAACCCAAGGAATGATAAGCTTTTGGATAATGAATGTATTTAATGGTAAAATGGTAAAAAATACAATGCAATTATTACATGTGGCAGACGGAGAGAATATTAATTATTGACAACTTAACTTCAAGTCAATTAAAAAACATATATAAAAAGTTGTAGATAAAAGGAGTACGCAACATCCTCCCCCTTTGTGCAAGCACTAATTTACATGTAGCTTAACTAATTTATTTAGGGGACGACGTAGCGTACCTGCTGCAGTGGATACGTCCACCACCCTTACTACGTTGTCGCGACCTGGGTAAGTGGCTGTTATTCGACCTCGGGGCCATACACCTCGTGGTAGGTTGCTATCAGCAATGAGTACTAGATCTCCACATGCAATCTGGCTAGCCAAGCTTTGATAGGGTCTTTGTCGAGGCTGCATTGTCGGCAGTACTTCTTTCACCCAGCGTGACCAGAAAAAATCTGAAAGTCTCAGCGCTTTTTTCCATTCAGTTCGGCCAACTAAAACATTATCGGTCAGCGTGGCCGGCAGAGCGGTAGTGGACGAGGAACCAATCAAAAAATGAAATGGTGTGAGGGTCTCCTGGTCATCGGCGTGGACAGAAACATGTGTCAAGGGACGAGAATTAACGACAGCTTCGGCTTCTGATAAGAGAGTTAAAAGAGTCTCCTCTTTCGGTGAACGATTTTTTAATGTCGCATTCAGTGCCACCTTTATGGAACGGACAAGTCTCTCCCAACAGCCACCAAAATTTGGAGCGGCTGGCGGAATAAAATGCCACTTTACTCCGTTGTTTGCGGCAAAATCTTCGACACCGTTGCTGTAAAATTCTCTCAAAATTTTATTTGCACCAACAAAAGCCGTTCCGTTATCGGAGAAAAATGTATCGGGAGCACCTCTTCGAGCGATAAAGCGTCGTATACATGCAATCGCTGAATCTGCAGAGAGGGTGTGCGCAAGTTCTAGGTGCACAGCTCTTGAAGTTAAACAAGTGAATAATGCCACGTACTGCTTCTCTCGCCTCCGTCCAATCGTTACGCTAACAGGGCCAAAATAATCTAATCCAGTGAAAGTAAAACAACGTTTATGGTGTGCCATTCGCTCTTGTGGAAGATTACCAGTGGGCGGCGCTTGTGGCAGAGACTTGCGTATTTTGCAAAACAGGCATCTATGGGCAACTGTTCTAACTGTGCTTCGAAGTCGTAGAATCCAATAATGTTGACGTAGCTCGTTGACGACTGTCTCATGGTTAGCATGACCCATCTTGACGTGAAATCGATAGACTAGCAGTCGGGCTACGGGGTGACTACCATCAAGGAGCACGGGAGTCTTGACATTTTGGTCCACATCTGCTGCTCTAATTCTTCCTCCTAAGCGAAGGAGCTTGTCATCACCGATCATAGGTGATAGCTTGGCTAGACGACTAGTTCTGGGTAAAGGCTTGGAATTCAAAATACAGGTGATATCTTCTAAAAAACTGTCAAGTTGTATTTTCCATAAAATGTGCCTTTCAGCGGCGTTCATGAACTTAGCCGTAAGCAGAATCAGTGAAGTGATGGTGGACGTATTTAATGATTGACGTCTGTGACCGGAAAATCGAGAATTTTGAATTAATTTCCGAAAGATAAAAGCAGCTTGGTGTAAGCGTGCAGTTGCGCGTACCAAGCGGAGCCAGCTACTGAAGCGTGAGCAGTCAGCTGTTACAGCGCAAGTTTTACCGGTATGCTCTGTCAAAACTCCCACCATTTCAATCGGTGAAGATTTCAGCTCAACTTGGCTTTGAACTGATGGGACCTCTGAAACAGGCTCTTTCGGCCAATCTTCCGAAGAAAGTAAAAGAAATGTTGGTCCGGTGAACCATCTACTTGATTGATCTAATTGAGCAGAATGCAGTCGAGTTGCATCGTCTGCTACGTTCATGCCTATCGGTACCCATTTCCAGTCACTAATACTAGAGTTTTCAGTGATTTCACCAATGCGATGGGCAACGAATGGCTTGAACGAACGCGCGTCACTTCGTAACCAACTAAGTACGGTAGTGGAGTCGGTCCAAAAAAAGGTCTTTGATGGTTTTTTAACGTGACTGTCTTTGATAGTTACAGCGAGACGAGATGCAATCAAAGCAGCCATGAGTTCTAATCTCGGAATCGATATTGGTTTTAAAGGTGCTACTCTAGCTTTGCTACTAATAATAGCCAGTTTTACCGATTTACCAGCATATAACAATCGCCAGTAAGCTACACAAGCATATGCTGATTCGCTGGCGTCACAAAAAATATGCAATTCACGCTGCAGAGGTTCAGCATCGAAAGCTTTGGAATACCAGCGTGGAATTTTGAAGGTAGAAACAGTTAAAAGTTCGTTAAACCATTCCAACCATTTAGAAGTTTCGGTAGGTGAAAGCTCAGAATCCCAATCAGTATTAGACCGCCAATTATTTTGAAATAATATACGACCCTTGATGACTATAGGTCCGAGAAGGCCTAAGGGATCGTATACACGCATTAAATGTGAAAGGACTTTCCGTTTAGTCAATTGAGCTGGAAACGTTTCACCTAAGCCATCAGAAGTTAGCCTTGGTAGTTCACCGAAAATGTTGCGGAGATAACCCAAGGAATGATAAGCTTTTGGATAATGAATGTATTTAATGGTAAAATGGTAAAAAATACAATGCAATTATTACATGTGGCAGACGGAGAGAATATTAATTATTGACAACTTAACTTCAAGTCAATTAAAAAACATATATAAAAAGTTGTAGATAAAAGGAGTACGCAACAGTTACGATATACCAAAAAGAAACCATGTTACTCCATATTTAAACAAAAATAATGTGTTAAATATGGTAGCTAGGAGGAAGTTACACTTGGCTTGTATGCTGTTTGGTGTAATTTCCTCACAGTACCCTAAATATCTGTACAATAAGATGGACTGGAGATGGGATAGGTCACACCATTGTACTATGCGGTCAGTTATGAAACCTTTAATAACAGCGAAGCACAAGACAGCTGCTTTCAGAGGCTGTTTCAAATATGCTGCCACTCATTGCTGGAACGATACGACCTAAAAACAATAAATTCATTCAAATTCCACTATAAAACACATCTTCTCACATTACAAAAAGAAGATCATACATATTCACTGATAAGACTTTAAATTATTACAATGTAATTCAGTTACTGTCTCACCTATATGATATGAATCCAAATATAATGACATACACAGACACCGAAATTGAAGTGCAAATGTAGCAAATGTGGATTAGTAGTTCTCACACAAAATCACTCCAATTATCCTTCCGAAAATTGCAATTTATATTTTTACTTTCAATAAACAAGAAACTCATATGCAGTAAACACATATCACTGTCTGACAACTTACTTGTAACGCGAGTCAGTCTTGTGCACAGCCTATATATACAGTGAAAATAATATATATTAAAGATTTCATATCTTAACAGTAAAATAACACAATCAGTATTTTATAGGTTATGAAGTAAAATGTTTTTTTTTGGATTTTATGGCTTGGTTTCTAGACCTTTAAGCCAAGTCTGTTTTGGATATTCGGCACTTCACAGGTTTTTCACAATTTATTGAAAGTATTTTTGATATATTTGTGAAGTAAAATGTCATTTGTTGCCTCATGCCAGTGACGTGGCACACGGAATGTGGTAATTAACACTCGGCAAGCATTAGCGAATTGTATTCGAATAAATGATTCGATACAAGTTGATACACGAGTATTTATTTTAATTTTGTAGCAACGTATTTATTGTTGGTTTTTTATTAAAATTTATTTATTTGTTTTTTTACAGTTTAAATATTATGTAAGTAGAATTAGTTTTTATTAATTATTATTCTCATTTATTATTTAATTAATAAAACTGGGTCATTTTGGTCTTACACCTAAAGGAAGGTTTGCACTGAAAATCAGCGTTGTGTCGGATATTATACCGACACAGCAATATGCTGAGTGCAAACCTTGTTTGCTGAAAATGCGGCGTACAAATTCTCAAAATATGCTTTGTGTATAAAAATGTATAAGGAATGTAATTGCGTCGCAATTTCTTCAAATAAAATTTTTCTTTCTTTTCTTTCTTTCTTTCTTTCTTTCATCTCACGAAAATGTCGCCATCTATCTGGGTAAAAGGTATCTTAAATGTTGACTCGGGTTATAAGCTAGCTCTGTGTCGAGTTTCATTAAAATCCGTTCAGTAGTCTTTATGTGATGTCCTAACAGACGGATAGAATGTAAAAGTAGCTTTTTCGGAATCCACTGGCCTAAATTTGAAGAAATTAAATATTGTGAAGAAAAGATCGTATAGGCCGAAAGAAGGTTATATGGCGGTACCAGCAGTGCCGTAAATAGGGCGGTGCCACCGGAGCACAAGGCGTAGACTCTGGGGGCGCAAGAATGGGCAAACCAGGCAGGGCTATTATTTTTTCGGTTTGCTCCTTATAAGAATTATTAGATGACAGGGATAAGCGCCGGTCAGTGTCACGCTACATTTACATTAAATTTGTCAAAGGGCTTCTACGTGTTGGCCTTCCCATAACCCTACGCAAGCCCTCCAAATGTCCGGGCCATTTTTATGGCCCGTGGTCTTCAAAGACATACATTTATAATAATAATAATAATCGACAGACAAACACACATATTGTATATCCCCAAATTAAGCAAGCTACGCTTGTGTTGTGGGTAATATACAACGGACTACTCTGGGGCCGATCCGCTGCGCCCCTAGTGCTCGATTCCAACACACACGTATCTACATGCCAGTATCATCAAAACGTCTGTTAAATTAGGCAAAACATCGCGCTCATTATTTTGGCAGCGCAAGAGCGTATTTGTGTTCCAGTTCTTTGAAAAAATTGGTTTTTCTTCCAAAGTATTAGATAATTAGTCCACCAACACCAAGGTCCTTGTGCGTTATTTTATCACCCTGAATGAAATAAAGTAGGCCTATACATAGCATTGCTCTAACTAGGGTACCTATAATATCTAAAAAAAAAACAAGGGCGCAGTTATAGAAGCTCGCATAGGGCGCATAAAAGGCTATTTACGGCACTGGGTACCAGCAGCAGAAAATGTTTTATATTAACCATATAAAGACACAATTTAACTAGAATTGTATCCAGAAATTGATCTTGTAATATAAACAAGATATATAATGTCTTCTCCTTTTTACGACGCTACTTTTAAGCAAGCCTTAAGAACAGACGAGCGTGCATGACAAGTCTTTTTTTTTTTAGTTGCAGGAGATCAGCAGACAGGCAGACGGCCCACTTGATGGAAAGCGGTTACCATCGCCTATGGACATTTGCAACACCAAAGTTGCTTCAAATGCGCTGCTGCTCTCTTAAGGGAAACTGGAACCTGGTCATTAATGCCGGAACACAACTTAAGGTTGTTATGGCGACATAGGGGTGGTAGCCATCCAGACGGGCAAATGCCCTACCACCTGGCTGTGGGTTGTTTTGTCGCCTCTTACGACAGGCCGCCCGGCCGCAGGAAATTGTATTCTTTCTCCGTTCCTGCACGGATGAATGTCAAAGAAGCAAGTGAGGTGTGTAAGAATAAGCCTGAATGGCGCTCTGTTGTTCGTGCCTACCCCGCAAGGGAACTGGCGTGGAGTTATGTATGTATGTATGTACTTTTCAGCAATTCTTAGAAAAATAGTCGCATAACATAATTATGTATTATATATATACTAGCTGTCCCGGCAGACGTTGTTCTGCCCTGAAGAAATAAAATTTAGAACCCGATTGCTGCGCCACCTACCGGGTCCAATTGTGAATCTAAACCACCCTCGAATCGTCCAGCCGTTTAGGAGGAGTTCACTGTCAACACACGTACGTAATACGTAACACGTATGTAGCTCCTCCTAAACGGCTGGACCGATTTCAATGATTTTTTTTGTGTGTGTTCAAGGGGATTCGAGGATGGTACCTATTAGATTCACAATTGGACCCGGTAGGTGACGCTGCAATCGGCTTCTAAATTTTACTTCTTCAGGGCAGAACGTCTGCCGGGACAGCTAGTTACTTATATAAAATTTGGCTATCGATCAGTGAAAAAGTCGTATTGGAATTTGTTTTTTTTCTTTCAAAAAAATTTCCAACGGGATTCCCAGGATAAAAAATAGCGCAGATTTTAAGTCTAAAAATTGGCTGTCAATCAGCGAAAACCGCATCCAAATCTCAGTTGCTTTTACGTGAATCCCGAACAAGCAGACAAACAGATAAACAGACGGGAAATCTAAAAAAAATTGCATCGTATCTCCATCGTTTGTATATTTTAATCTAGTCGTTTTTTATTAATAGCTTCAGTATACAGACACGGCATTTTTAGAATTTCATAATATTATAGATATATGCATATTGTTCCAACTACTACGCGCGGTGCAAAGAAAACAAACCTGAACATCGAGATAACCGATGTGTGAAACTTGCCAATCCGCCTTCTACAAGCTTTTCTTTCACCATATCCCAAATAATTGGGGTCGGCACAATATGTCTTTTCCTTCCACACTTCTCTATTCTGACTTCTTCTGTCACACCACAAATCATCATATCATTCTTCATACAAGCCATCCATCTTCTTTTTGGTCTACCTTTACATCTGTACCCATCCATCTTGTAGTTTTACATTCTTTTCGTCACGTGACTTTCATCCCTCCTTATTACATACCCATACCAGCTTAGTCTTCTTCCTCTCAATTATTCAGTCACGGGTGCAACTTTCAAAGATCCCCGTATGTACTCATGTACTGTCCCAGATAAATATCTGTGCAGGAACGGAGAAAGAAGACAATTTCCTGCGTTGGGGCGGCCTGTCGTAAGAGGCGACCAAACAACCCACAGCCAGGTGATAGGGCATTTGCCCGACTGGATGGCTACCACCCCTGGTCTAAAGTATGTCGCCATAACAACTTTGAGTTGTGTTCCGGCATTAGTGACCAGGTTCCAGTCTCCCTTAAGAGAACAGCAGCGCATTTGTAGCACCTTTGGTGTTGCAAATGTCTATAGGCGATGGTAACCGCTTTCCATCAAGTGGGCCGTCTGCCTGTCTGCTAAACTCCTGCAATCAAAAAAAAAATAAAAAAAACTATACACACTTCTGATAAATAACCTCTTAAGATCTTTATGATTAACTTCTTAAAATGCATGCAGTATAGTGTATTCTAAAACACGCACATGTAAATCGTGCGCAGAAGGTTTGCCGATGGTCGCCCCTCCCGCTTCCTACGACTAGGACCGGGGCTTGCCTAAACAGTACTAAGAACTAGACGACCGCGGGTCGCGGTTATGAGAGGCGGGAGGGGTTGCTATCGGCAAACCTTCTGCACACGACTTTACGTTGCCTAATTGCGGTTAATTGGAAGTGCCTAATTGTTATAGTTCAATTATGATGATTTCGGTAGTATAAATACAGTACAAAACGAGCTAACTGTACATTTAGTCTTTAAAGTACTGAAGTAATCATGAAGACCATCTTCGCTGTGAGTATATTAGTTCTAAATTATTCTAATCATAATTTTAGGTAGACTTCATTTGATTAAACTTACTTCCTAAAGCGCTTTAACTTAATGTCTTATTATGAGGTCTTCTATAATGCGTGTCATGGCTTGGCTTGGCAGTTTTGATACATCGGTTATCACGATGTGCCAATAAATGATCTATATATATATATAAATCAATTGCTGTTCGTTAGTCTCGCTAAAACTCGAGAACGGCTGGACTGATTTGGCTAATTTTGCTTTTGAATTAGTTGTAGAAGTCCAGGGAAGGTTTAAAAGGTGAGTAGATATGAAAAAAATGCTTGGAATATAGTAAAAACAACAATTTCGCTTTCCCTTAGAAACTATTCCTGCCTGTCAAACATTTGATTATTTTATTTAAGTTTATGGCTTGGCAGCTGGGCCTTTAAGCCAGATCTTAGTTTACAATATAGTTTCTTCTTTTTCTTAAGCCAATGTGTAGCATAGCTGACCTGTAGGTAATCAGCTAGTGCCATTCAACTGAGTTCTTGTGACAACGCAAAAGGCCGCATTTGACTATACAGTTCACATTTCTCACAAAACACATAATTACTACTCAAAAACTATCAATATCCTACAACTATTGTTCATTTTAGAGTAATTTTACACATTTTTAGAAAATAAAACTGCACAGCACAACATCTCCTTTCAGTTCCCGCCAAAAACTCCTGTCAAACATTTGATGTTCGTCCCGTCGTTTAGAAATCAATTAAATTTAAAAGTGAAGTTTTTTTTATTTATTTTTTTGGTTTTGAATGGCAACGTTTGATGTTCGTGCCGTCGTTCAGAAATCAACGTTTTTTATTTATTGATTCTGAGGCGGTACGAAGTTTGCCGGGTCAGATAGTTTTGAATAAGTTTTTGTCCATCCAAAGGTTGCCTGGAAGAAATTGCTTTAAGCAATAAGGCCGCCCATTGTACTACCTTATAATTAAGACAATAAAGTGTATTACTTTTCTTATGTTGGTCTACAATAAAGAGTATTGTTCTTATAGCACGTGGTCATTATAACTATATGCATATCTATACATACAGACAAATATATAAAATTGAAGTGTCTGTTTGTAATGTCATGGGCATGTGGAAAGAATGAATGATGAAAGAATGACTAAACAGATATACAATGCAAAAGTGGATGGATGCAGAAGTCGTGGAAGGCCGACACATCTTCCATATTAAAATTGATCGTGTACTAGCAGAAGGTGATGTCAGGAGCCTTAAGAACAGACGAGCGTGCATGAATGTCAAAGAAGCAAGTGAGGTGTGTAAGAATAAACCTGAATGGCGCTCTGTTGTCCGTGTCTACCCCGCAAGGGAACTTGCGTGAAGTTATGTATGTATGTTTGTAATGTCAAAATAACTGCTTTTTAATTAATGCATATGAAAATATATACGATGCATATATCAAAAAAAACCATTTTAAAAATTTGGCTGTGTTTCTGTATGTTTTCCGGCTAATCTCTGAAACGTCTGGACCGATTTTGATGGGACTTTAACTGACAGTAAGACTACTTTTTTTTGGAGAAAAAATTTGAAAGGCCCACTCGCACATAACATGAGGTTTTTTAAGAAGGGCGTTGTAAAATGTCTTAGAGGTCGGCAACGTTGCAAACGTACATAGGCGACGGTAGCCACTTTCCATCAGCCGGGCCGTCTACCTGGTTCAGGCAATAAATAAAAATCGAAATCAGTCCAATAGTTTTTGAGTAAATGCTGAATGAATATTGACCAGAAATCTAAAAAATGCATCGTGTATATTAGTTTATGTATGTATGTATGTATGTACATTCCAATGGCATGTCACGGGCACGCCACTCTATCTTCGTAAATATTTATTAACAAAAACTCACGAAATAATTTGCCAGAATTTGCCAGGTGGTAGGGCATTTGCCCGACTGAATGGCCACCACCCCTGGTCTAAAGTATGTCGCCATAACAACCTTGAGTTGTGTTCCGGCATTTAGTGACCAGGTTCCAGTTTCTCTTAAGAGAGCAGCAGCGCATTTGTAGCAACTTTGGTGTTGCAAATGTCTATAGGCGATGGTAACCGCTTTCCATCAAGTGGGCCGTCTGCCTCTTAAGGGAGACCGGAACGTGGTCACTAATGCCGGAACACAACTCAAGGTTGTTATGGCGACATACTTTAGACCTAGGGGTGGTAGCCATCCAGTCGGGCAAATGCTCTACCACCTGGCTGTGGGTTGTTAAGTCGCCTCTTACGACAGGCCGCCCCAACGCAGGAAATTGTCTTCTTTCTCCGTTCCTGCACGGATAACAAGCAATTCATTGTTCTTATTAATCGTTCGACACGTTCCCTCTCGCTCAATAACACATACTTGTTCTTACATCACCTATGCGAACAGACAGACACACAGACAATATATCACACCTAAGCACTTGAAGGGCTCACTCTAACAGAACTACTTATAATAAATATACTAGTATTTTTTTTCTTCTCTTAATTAGCTAAATATCAAGGCCAACGGGTTGATCCTGGTGACCTGTACTACAGGTTTATTTTTAACCTAATTCAGACATAAGCCTCTTAGTTAATGCTTTAAGACGGAACCACCACAAATTTGTTGCCGAACTGTCACACACGGCTAATTGGGAAGCACCACAAATTTGTTGTCAAATACAGATAATTGAAACGAACGTTGAACTGATGCTTTCTCCCTCTAACTACATAGAATTTGTATTAGAGTAAAAGAGACGATATAATTCTGTTGATTTTGGCGCGGCAATTTTGATGGCAGCTGGCAGATTATGGACAAAAATAACATTAAATTTGGTCCCTTTTAAGGGTTAAAGAGGAAAAGAAGAATTATGTTATTAATTAATTGCTATTTCATTATTATTAATGACTCTAATACCCTGGCAGCGTGGCAAGCCTTTGGTGTGGGATGCGACTTGCGTAGACACGTTGGCCGCATCCCATTTACCAAACACGTCTAAATCAGCCGGTTCAGCGGCGGAAACAGCCGAATCACTCAAGCGGCGCAAATATGCAACCCTCTGTGAGAGTTATATGTTTGTGCCGTTTGCTGTCGAGACGCTTGGACCGTGGGGTCCTGAAGCCATGAGCCTCTACCAAAATTTATCAAAACGACTCATTGACTCTTCGGGTGATCAGAGGGCTGGTGCTTACCTCGGTCAACGGATCAGTATCGCGATCCAGCGAGGAAACGTAGCCAGCCTTCTGGGCACCTTAGAAGACGGTGATCTGGGCTCAGTATTCTACTTATAGTCTTGAGGGACTTATAATTTTCTAAAAAGTTATTTCAAAGCAATTAATTATTTATTAAACAACGCATCATTATTCATTACTAGGATTAATCTATTTGAATACAACACCGTTATTTATCAATCATAGTTAATTATATTTTTCCGTATAGTCTACAAATATAGACTAGTAACATCTTTGACTTGCGAAATGTAATGTGTGTTGCTATAACAACTTAATTAAACATCCGGTTATTATGTCCGTTTATACCGTTTTAATAATTAGATATTAATTATGTCTATTAATAGTCTAATGAAGTCTTGCGTAGTTCAAGAACGATATATCGTTAAGAACCTGTTCCTTAGACTGTACTAATGGCCGGATCCTACATCTCAGTATTCTCTTAAGTTTTCGCGACTTGTATACATAATAAAACTACGTTTTAACGGTTTTAAGCGCGGTAATTTTATTTGATTTTGGTTTTTGGAAGACAAAGATGTCAAGTGTCAACGAGTATTGTTAAAGTTTTATTTAGCCTACCGCCAACTTAGTAATTTTAATTTTGTTTATGGTTGTTATTTACTCTATGGGAGCCTAATCTAATTTACACACTGGATAAACCCAACCACTACATCAGATTCGATAACCCACAAATCCTCGCGAAAGAGAATCGTTTCATACCTAGAATGATGCGTGAGGCTATTGAAATCAAAAAACACCCAAATTTCAATAGAGAAGATGGTTGGCAAGTACCACCTGTTTGGGATCCAATTATCAAAACTATTAAGACCCAAACCCAGCAAAAACCAGCTGCCAGACCTCAAGACACTGTGAGCTCTTTCTGTGTACAACGGAACACAAACCAACTTGACTGATAATTACTTTTATTTTTCCTTCCACTCATTTTAATATTATATAAAATTATTACAGCTAGGCATGTTTGCTGAAGAGTTTCTTGCGCCGCTTCTTCTCTTCAAGCCATAACATGTTGAGAAGCGGTAGTAAATTAGATTAGGCTCCCATAGAGTAAATAATAACCATAAACAAAATTAAAATTAAATAATTAAAATTAACAAGTTGGCGGTAGCCTAAATAAAACTTTAACAATACTCGTTGACACTTGACATCTTTGTCTTCCGTGATCACGGCCACTGAAAAGTGGCCGAAACGTCGGAAAAACCAAAATCAAATAAAATTACCGCGCTTAAAACCGTTAAAACGTAGTTTTATTATCTCAGTATTCATTGCCTTTGGTGGAATTTTGATATTACTGGTACGGAGCGTATGTCAAAATTTAATAGTAAAGCAAACGAACGGTCGGTGAGGTTTAGGCCCTGGCCATCAATTGGACAATGTTCTGTTAATTGTCACAAGCTGTTAGGCTGAGCACATATGCTCGGTTTCCTGATCAGGAATTCAAATTTGGAAACTTGAATGTTCTGCTTGCATACAAAATGTTCAACAAGGCGCATACGTTCTTATTTTGCCGAAAGGACAATAACCTAACGTTCGGTACGAAACTTTCACCGTGCGTTCAAGTCGTAAGAACGGAAAAAATCTAATGCCATCATCTGGAACGCAGTGCTCTCGTACAGTTTGGCTCGTCCGCCGCACACGAACGAAAATTCGGATTCAGAACCATGCTAGGCGCTGTGCCAATTGGTTGTTTCTCGAGCTCAACCCGTTTGTTTATACTTTCTGTCGTATACCATTATGAAGCCTATTAAAGGGTTTAATTGACATCCTGTAATATAAAAAAAAAATATTCTGGGTGTGCGCGTAATTTTACTCTTTAAAGATAGAATTACATACATATATACATAACTTCACGCCAGTTCCCTTGCGGGGTAGGCACGAACAACAAAGCGCCATTCAGGCTTATTCTTACACACCTTACTTGCTTCTTTGAGATTCATAGCTCTTGTCATGCACGCTCGTCTGTTCTTAAGGCTCCTGACATCACCTTCTGCTAGTACACGATCAAATTGATCTTGGAAGGTGTGTCGTGGCCTTCCACGACTTCTGCATCCATCCAATTTTGCATTGTATATCTGTTTAGTCATTCTTTCCACATGCCCGAACCACCGGAGCATTCCTTTCCTTACCTTCACCCCGACACTCTCTTTCGGACCAACTCTCTTTCTTACTTCGATATTACGGTATTAGAAATAGAATTGACTATGTTAATCTGAGTATTCAACGGGTGCACCCGATAACGATGATTCCTCTTCTTCTTGTTTAGCGCCATTAAAAAGGCAATGGCAATCAATTCGTCGTCATCCAAGATAACGTACTTTCACGAAAGCGTCTGGAAACTTACTTGGCCGTATAAAATTTCGAATTCAAATAACCGGACGTTTGCGCTAAACTCACGGAATTCCAAACCTGAATTCCTGATCAGGAAACCGAGCGTATGCGGCCAGCCTTAAAGCTCTTTCTTACGAAATTGTAGTCATTTTATCCGTGCAGGAACGGAGAAAGAATACAATTTCCTGAGGCCGGGCGGCCTGTCGTAAGAGGCGACTTAACAACCCACAGCCAGGTGGTAGGGCATTTGCCCGATTAGATGGCGACCACCCCTGGTCTAAAGTATGTCGCCATAACAACTTTGAGTTGTGTTCCGGCATTAGTGACCAGGTTCCAGTCTCCTTTAAGAGAGCAGCAGCGCATTTGTAGCAACTTTGGTGTTGCAAATGTCCATAGGCGATGGTAACCGCTTCCCATCAAGTGGTCCGTCTGCCTGTCTGCTGATCTCCTGCAATAAAAAAAATATTATGAATATAAATATCATAGGTTATTTTTGGACAAAAAAGACGTATGTCGTAAATGAAGCAATTTGATACTTGCACGATCTTTGCCGTAATGCTAAAAATACTAGTGTACAATCCCCAATGTTGGGATTGCACCTAAGCGGACTGTGTTATTGCGAATTGGTTGCGAAAAACGGTTAGTTGGCCAGTGAGAATAAATCTAACAACGAGTAGGTCAACTCACCTTGCAAAGATCGGCTTCGAGTCCAATGGTCGGCGCCGACTCCTTTCTTCGTGAACACAATTTTGTTTAAAACGAGTAATTCCACAACACTCGTGACGACGATGCAGCACTGATGCACTGGTTGGCGACAATTGCGAATATTTTACACAAAATACGAAACGAGTCTCTTATGAGGTGGATTTAACAACGAACGACTTCCGACATATGTCCGTACACGACGAGCGCAGCGAGTGACTCTCGCCGCAATTTCTACCCTCATCGGCTCACGCGTCAAATAAAAATATATTGTTCAGTTTCTAATTACATTTATTTAGTGCCAGTTTTGTCTTCACAAGACTAGATGTCGCCACCGTCGAATTGCATCGCGGTATGGTTTGCATTTTTTGCATGACCATACTTGTAATATTAATTTAATAAATTGTCTACGATCTTTCGGGTGTTTTATTTGCAAACCCTGGCTTTGACACCTTTGGACATATATACTAATCTAATTCAAACAAAATTGTCGCTAATTTATCAAATACAAAATGAACTTGAACTGTTTAATGTTATTTAATGCTAATTTATATTAAACTAGTAATAAAGGAAACGGTTTTTACAACTAGTAAGTATCAAAGTATTCTTGACATAATATTGGTGTTTGCGAAAGTGGCGCTACTATTATTGTCTCCTGTAGTTGGCCTGTATACACAAGAGTAAAATGATGATGTCATGCGTATAACATACTAACGGATATAGTAGGTCCATTAGGAATGCAGTCGTGGTAAAAACGTCCCAAAAGATAATTTCTATTCAGACACGGTTTCATTGACGCCCTCTGTAGTTGAGCGGGCTAAACCTTTGCTGGCTTACTTCACTGCAACTCAGTGGCTCCGGGGTCGATTCCTGGCATGGTAAATTTCGGAAAACGAATTGTCTCCGCTATTTACTATGGTCTGGGTGTGTGGGATCGGCCCCATAGTGGTCCATTGTATATTACCCGAACACAAGCGTAGCTGCTTAATTTGGGTATATACAATAATATGTGTGTTTGTCTGCCGATTGTTTATTTATTTATTAAAAAAAAAAACAAAAAAATATCAACAGCATTTGTTACCAATAGCACTATCTATAGATTTAGTAGTAGTATTTGCTATATCAATCTTAGATAATTTGTGTAGTAACTAATCAGAGTAAACTATAGATTTATGTAACGTTTTAAAATAATGAAGGTACTTTTGTATTACAACACTGTATAAATACTGTAAACCCCGTATGTATCGGCCAGTCTTCGTTCTGAATTCAAATAAAACATTTCTCAAAGTTCTACGTATTTCGTTATACAAATCCCGCACTGACATAATGTCTATATACAAATGTATATGAAATCATAATCAAATTTCTGTGAAACAATCGTAATTTATTCTTAACGTATGTACATACATACATACATAACTTCACGCCAGTTCCCTTGCGGGGTAGGCACGAACAACAGAGCGCCATTTAGGCTTATTCTTACACACCTCACTTGCTTGTTTGACATTCATAACGTCGTCGTCGTTAAGTGAATTCTGTCAGTTGGTATTTTCAAAAATTTAGTAATTCATGAACCAAATAGTAAACTCAATTTAGATAGCCTTAGTACTAGTTAGTGTAAGCTCCAGAAATTGTAAAATTTTGCCACCTCCTAGGATTTTTTTAATTTTTTTTTATTGCAGGAGATCAGCAGACACAGGCGGCCGCTTGATGGAAAGCGGCTACCATCGCCTATGGACATTTACAATACCAAGTTGCTACAAATGCGCTGCTGCTCTCTTAAGGGAGACTGGAACCTGGTCACTAATGTCGGAACACAACTCAAGGTTGTTATGGCGACATGCTTTAGACCAGGGGTGGTAGCCATCCAGTCGGGCAAATGCCCTACCACCTGGCTGTGGGTTGTTTAGTCGCCTCTTACGACAGGCCGCCCGGCCGCAGGAAATTGTATTCTTTCTCCGTTCCTGCATTGATAGGTATATCGAATTTCATTAAAAAAAAAAAGAAGCACCTGCATCCAGTAAACCTTTTATAGTTTAAAAACTGACACGCACTTGACCGAGTTGGTTTGTTTTATTTTTGCAGTTTGCCTGCCTTCTCGCAGTGCTTGCTATCAGCCAAGCTGTAGCTCTCCGAGGATATGGTACAGTATACTTTATTTATCTTTTGCTGTGCTTGTTTTGTTTGCCAACGTTGCTTATGTTTTGCATAGCACCGACTTTAAGATGTTATAGAAAGAAGTCGGTTAAATATTTATATTTTTGTTTTTTGATTTTGAGTGTGAAGTCGGTTTTGTGTTTGTTAAAAAAAAATATGATGTATTATGTTTTGTGTAAATATTTGTTTTCAGGTGGAGGTGTGGGGATTGGCTACGGTGGCTACGGGCTTGGATATGGCAGTGGATGGGGCCGTAGCAGCTGGGGCCATGGCGGTTGGGGCCATGGCGGTTTGAGCCATGGCGGCTGGGGTCATGGCGGCTTGGGCCATAGCGGCTGGGGCCATGGCGGCTGGGGCCATCGTGGAGGATACGGCGGACATGGCGGTTGGGGCCATCATGGAGGACATGGCTACGGACTCGTCGGATCTTATGGTTGGGGTGGTAAATACCTCGGTTAAGTCGATCAATAGAAACCATAACTCCACTAATATTTCTTTCTCTTCAATTGGCTTTATAAAATAAAAACATTTCTTCTTACCTTGTATTTTTATTCACATCTAATTATTTTTAGGGTATCATCGTAGCTGTTTTGACTTTTATGAAATCGTCATTTAACTTCAAAAGTTTTTATTCCAAATAATCTGGAGAACATTTTTTGAAAATCATACATATAAATTAAAATATAAGTCCTATTAACTTTGTTACATGCCGACTAAAAGTGAATGCACATCTGCCTGCCATGAACCTGGTTTATTACCTTTCCCGCATTTTTTTTTATTGCAGGAGTTCAGCAGACAGGCAGACGGCCCACTTGATGGAAAGCGGTTACCATCGCCTATGGACATTTGCAACTACAAAGGTGCTACAAATGCGCTGCTGGTCTCTCAAAGAAGACTGGAACCTGGTCACTAATGCCGGAACACAACACAAGGTTGTTATGGCGGCATACTCTAGACCAGGGGTGGTCGCCATCCAGTCGAGAAAATACCCTACCACCCGGCTGTGGGTTGTTTAGTCGCCTCTTACGACAGGCCGCCTGGCTGCAAGAAATTATATTCTTTCTCCGTTTCTGCACGGATAAAATCAGCATTTAGACTTCTTTTGTTTACTTTGTGTTTAAAATTTATAATTAAGAAAAACATTATATTGTTATTGTACTTGTTTTATGGCAGTCATTAGGCAGGTGTGTCGAACTAATTCTTAGAATTTATTGTTTTGCGTCGAGGCATATTGTATTTGTACAGAATAAAAGGAATGCCCGAACGGAGGGGTGAGGCAGTCAAGCGAGGTATACGATACGAGCAAGACGTACATTGGATGAGCGATATAGTGACGGACTTTGCGCGTGTTACTGAATTGTGCAGTTTGTACTGGTTGCGTCCAGTTATATTTGTACCTGTGTCATACGTGTTTGTATAGTTGCGAACAGGCAGACAGTCCACTTGATGGAAAGTGTTTACTGATGTCTATGAGCGCTTGCAACACCGGGAGTAATGCCAACGCGCTGCCGGCTTCAAGGAAATTTTATGACACCCTTTTCAAAAAAGCTTCATATCGTAGCGCTCTGGGAAAATGAAAATCCCATTTGGAAGCTTATTTAAAATCCCTAAGGTGACAAAGAGAAACGTTGCGTACATGAGCGAAGTGGCTTACGGAAATACGCATGAACGCCTAGCCTATGGCGAACAGTAGTAGAACGAAGACGAAGGTACCATTCTGAAGAGTTTCACCCAACACTTCGCGTTGTACAGTCAGTTGAATACGTAGTGAGACGTGAAGTCTCTCCAAAGGCCAAACGTACTTAGACCGTCTGTGAGTATGGGATCACCGACAACGGCTCGGCGTTGATACAGTCCAGGAGATTAAGGTGGTAGGCTAGTGCTCCACCCCACAACTGTAAGCTGTGACTGAATACTCCATGCGACATCCCTTAATTAATTAAGAAACTCGCGCTGACCCGTATATCTATATATATAAAAATCAATTGCTGTTCGTTAGTTTCGCTAAAACTGAAGAGAATAGGTATTTTCTAGGTAACCGTGCTCCATCCTAGACTGCGTCATCACTCAACATCAGGTGAGACAGTGGTCAAACGCAAACCTATACTTACATAAAAAAAAAAAAAACTCAAGAACGGCTGGACTGATTTGGCTAATTATGATTTTGAATCATTTGTGGAAGTCCAGGGAAGGTTTAAACGGTGAGTAAATATGAAAAAAAAGCTTGGAATATAGTAAAACTAACAATTGTACTTTCCCTTAAAAACTATTCCTACCTGTCAAACATTTGATGTTCGTCCCGTCGTTCAGAAATCAAATTAAATTTAAAACTGAAGTTTTTTTTAATTTTTTTGGTTTTGAATGTCAAACGTTTGATGTTCGTCTCGTCGTTCAGAAATCAAGGTTTTCTATTTATTGATTCTGAGGCGTTACGAAGTTTGATGGGTCAGCTAGTTTTACTAATATAAATCACGCGTTTTATGTCCAGTTGATATTTTGATTGAACCAAATCACAGAGTGCATATCATTCGATTATGACACCATGATTGACAGTTATCCATTATGAGATGGCTCACCAAGCCAACTGTACATATCTATGTACGGTTGGCGATTGACGTCTGTAAGTATGGGATCATCGACAATGCGAACGGCTCGAGGTTCAATACAGTCTAGGAGATTAAGTTGATAGGCTGGCTTTTTTATTTATTGGACTTGACTTTATGTTGTTGGTTAGGGCAGTTGTCAGCAAAGTGCGGCTCCAGAGCCGCATGTGGCTCTTTGGCTCCTTAAGTGCGGCTCTGGCACAAATATCCACGGAAGACGCAATAATACATCTTACTGATGAGAACTTGGAATCACGACTAAAATTAAAAACAACAACATACAAACCTGACTTACAAAAAACTTTCCATGAAGATGCAAGCACATTGTATGCATTAATAAATATTTATTAAGTCTGAAATTTAGTTTTATTTAGTCTACTACTTATTTTTTATCCGTGCAGTAACGGAGAAAGAATATAATTTCCTGCGGCCAGGCGGCCTGGCGTAAGAGGCGACTTAACAACCCACAGGCAGGTGGTAGGGCATTTACCCGACTGGACGGCTACCACCCCTGGTCTAGTGCATGCCGCCATAACAAACTTGAGTTGTGTTCCGGCATTGGTGACCAGGTTCCAGTTTCCCTTAAAAGAGCAGCAGCGCATTTGTAGCAACTTTAGTGTTGCACATGTCCATAGGCGATGGTAACCGCTTTCCATCAAGTGGACCATCTACCTGTCTGCTGATCTACTGTAATAAAATAAAAAAATCAGTGTAATAAAAGTTTACTACACAAGCAGATTTGGCTCCCATTTTTTTTAAATTGTTGTAATGTTCATATTTGGCTCTTTGGATAATAAGTTGGCCGACCACTGGTTTAGGGACATCCCTTAAACACTAAATGGCAATTAAAATGCATTATATTTAGGTTGCCTGGAAGAGATTGCTTTAAGCGATAAGGCCGCCTATTGTTTCTACCATGACAATATTGTAATTGTGTATTTTTGATATTGTATATTTGGTGAGCAATAAAGTGTTATCTATCTAGCTATCTATATTTGAAACACAACTATGCAGAAAGATATTTTAAGACAAGAGATTAGTTATCTCAATTTATTTGCCTAATTAAGTCGAGTAGGCGGCGTGGCGTGCTTTGAAGATTCATTGCGGCGTCTCAAGCTTTATCTCGCAAACAATACTATCTAAAAAGGAGTAATGAACTTATTGTATTAAATTATTTATTCTGTTACGGTTTGGTTGATATGGAAGGGTTTCTGCGAATTTTTATAGCATATTGTTACGAGTGCGAGACAAACGTGATGCACGATTTAATAACGTGCGGAAAGTCCGTCACTATATAGCTCATCGAATGTGCACACGTCTTGCTCGTATCGTAATCGTCGCTTGACTGCGTCACCCCTCCGTTCGGGCATTGTTTTATATTAAACTATACAAATACAATATGTCTACCTGCCAAGCGTCGAAGCAATTTCCTAGAAAACGTAATCCGCACACCTGCTTAATTATTCCTGCGAAAGGCCATAAACTAGTACAATACACAGTAGACTGTTTTTCTAAGTAAACAAAAGAAGTCCAAATGTCGGAAGGTAATCAACTGTGCTTTATAGCAGGCAGGTGTGCATTCACTTCTGTCGGCATGTACCAATATGAACGATCGACAGTGGTGTAGGGTTTGTATTTATTTGAATTGGATTTTGTTTTCGCGGAACCCTAAAGAAGGGAAAAGTAGCCTATGTTACTCCTTATAATATCAGCAATCTGCCAGTGTAAGTCCCGTCAATATTGGTCTAGCCGTTTTAGAGGTTAACCGGAACATCCAGACACACAGACAACAATTCTAGGAATTGCGTTTTCATAATCTTTTGGTCCGAATTATCCCCACTGCTTTTTTCTCACTTTTTTATATTGACATTACAAATAGACAATTCTGGTGTACTGGCGGCGTGCTAGTATGAAAGCCATTCATTTATTAGCAATCTCTGCGTTACACCAGAACACCACATCTCAGGTGTCAGTGTCAAGTTGTATAACCTCAATTTAACAATTTTATCTTTTTTACGATTTCATAGTTTTTTTTTTATTGCAAGAGATCAGCAGACAGGCAGACGGCCCACTTGACGGAAACTGGAACCTGGTCACTAATGCCGGAACACAACTCAAGGTTGTTATGGCGACAAGTTTTAGACTAGGGATGGTAGCCATCCAGTCGGGCAAATGCCCTACCACCTGGCTGTGGGTTGTTTAGTCGCCTCTTACGACAGGGCGCCCGACCGCAGGAAATTGTAATCTTTCTCCGTTCCTGCACGGATAGAAATAGTAATTTTCATTAGGTTTATATAAATTAAATTTAATTTAGAAGTATTTGGTATTCATAGTATCATGTCCTATGGTGCTTTGGGGTACCGCTGTTGACTTGGAGTCTATATTTGTTTTACAAAAAAGAGCCGTAAGGTCAATTTACAACCTCGGCCCTCGGGAGTCTCTTAGAGAACGCTTTAAGGAAATCTGTATCATGACGGTCACCTGACAATATATTTTTAACTATCTGGGCAAACTTCGTACCGCCTCAGAATTAATAAATAAAAAACGTTGATTTCTGAACGACGGGGCGAACATCAAACGTTTGACATTCACAACCAAAATAATGAAAAAGAAACTTCAATTTGAAATTTAATTTGATTTCTGAACGACTTTTAAATTTAATTGATTTCTAAACGACGGGACGAACATCAAATGTTTGACAGGTAGGAATAGTTTCTAAGGGAAAGCGAAATTGTTGTTTTTACTATATTCCAAGCATCTTCATATTTACTCACCTTTTAAACCTTCCCTGGACTTCCACAAATAATTCAAAAGCAAAATTAGCCAAACCAGTCCAGCCGTTCTCTAGTTTTAGCGAGACTAACGAACAACAATTGATTTTTATATATATAGATTTTTAGAAATTGTTGTAACATGTGCATGCATCCTTATTATACGCCGCTTTTAGAACTATGTCACAATTGTGAGTTATTGTAAAACCATGACTTAATAATATACCTGCTATATTAAATTTCATTAAAAAAAGATTGTCCATTTAGAATCAATTACTTGCAGAAGAAACAAACACATTCTTGCCACACGTTATTACTCTTATTGATTTACTTGATTTTTATATACATACATAATATAATTTATATTCGTAATAATTTAAGGCATAGTAATAGACTGACATTGCATCTTTTAGATTACAAAAAGTATTGTCCTCTTTCTTGGGGGTTGGTATACGCTTCTTCAATAAGATTCCGAGTGAAATGTTAGATCTGCCTTTCGCTAAATTTAAAACCAAATTAAAAAGTATCTTGCTAAAAAAGGGATACTGCGCTATTGAAGAATAAAATCATTAGATGACATGCATACATACATACATACATAACTTCACGCCAGTTCCCTTGCGGGGTAGGCACGAATAACAGAGTGCCATTTAGGCTTATTCTTACACACCTCACTTGCCTCTTTGACATTCATAACTCTTGTCATGCAAGCTCGTCTGTTCTTAAGGCTCCTGACATCACCTTCTACTAGTACACGATCAATTTGATCATGGAAGGATTAGATGACAATATGCTATTTTATGTTTCACATATATAAGACCCAAGTCCGTCTCCATGTGGAGTACTGCTCCCATCTCTGGGTTGGGGCACCTCAGTACCAGCTGCTTCCACTTGACTCCTTGCAGCGCCGAGTGATCTGGCTTGTCGACGGTCCCGAACTTACAAACGGTTTAGAACCTTTAAGTCTCTGAAGAGACTTAGACGCCCTAAGCGCGTTCTACCGTCAGTACAATGGGGAGTGTTCTGAGGAGCTATTTGGTGTGGTACCTACGTCGCCATTTTACCACCGCACTGTTCGCCAGCGACTGGGAGTTCATCCACACTTCCTCGACACCTGGAAGTTATCCACTGTACGTGGCGCTCGCTCCTTTATGCCATACGTGAGCAAGATGTGGAATGAGCTCCCTCCCGCGGTTTTCCCAAAGCGCTACAATATGGGGCTCTTCAAAAAGGGCGTTAACAGATTTTTAAAGTCTCAACGAGGTAGGCAACGCATCGGCTCCCTGAGTGTTGCAGATGCATCGTCTCCCTGAGTGTTGCAGATGTCCATGGGCGACGGTAGCAACTTGCCATCAAGTGGACCCGTCTGCCAGTTTGCCTATACGCATATATAAAAAAAACATGTTTTTGGCCTTTCAGGCATGCAAATAGTAGTCAAACCAATATAAAAACATCACGCAAATGGAGTTTGTAACCCTCTTCGGGTTGGCGTCGTGAAACATTGCGTGACATTCAGTTAATGGAGATAGGACCCTCGGCGTGAGTAAAAAATGATTTCCATGTATCACTTACGAAACCTACGTTTTTATTCATGTAAGGGATGCGCCACAACACGGTATCGGATATTCTTAAATGTTAAAATAAATAAATAGATTTTAAATTAAAAAGCCGTAATAACTCAGTTAGCGCAAGTATCCCATACTCGACCGCTTCGGGGGGCCTTTAGCTATCAAGGGAGCAAAGGATTCATCACCCCCGTCGACGAAGTGGATGTGTTCTGATTCCCGGGGCACATTCAGGCACTTTTTGCGCTGGATCGGACTGGGCGTAACTACGTTCTAAGTCTCAGCCTTTCCTACATAAAAAGCACAGGCACATCAACACACGATCAAACGCAACTAAAGACTAAAAGTGTATCGGGCAGCAGGAGCTGCCGAGGCGTGCTTTGTCGCGCCGTGGCAAGGCGCTGGAATGCCGCGGTTTCTAAGCGGCTAACGTGCGCTGACTGACGACAAAATCCCTTGCCATGCCGTCTCGGTCTGCGTAGGCCTTAAGCATGCTGTTGGTGCTGCCGCGGACGCGTGTCAGCAGGGATGCGCATCTGTTTCTAATGATGACCGCAAAGAGCCGCAAAGACGCACTACACTGCCGTAGCAGCCCCAACAACACCCTCAGCCCATTATTATACTGGACACGTAGATCGCTGTATGCCCGCTGCGTATGACTGGCGTGCACTTGTAGAAGAACTGACAGTTTCCTCGGAAAAGCGTCTTCTATACCTTCTTTTCTATAATCGACAGTTTCGGATATATCCGCGGCTGGACATCCGTAACACGACGCGGCGCACTCAACCCTTGCTGTCACGTCACCATCGATCCCAGGATGATTGACGATCTTCTCACGAGACTGTTATCCAAAAACAATAATGTTTGCTCGACGGCTATTTTAATAATAAATTTTAACATTGTAATAGTTTAAAACTAAGATAATATAGTAATATTTCCCCGAGTGGCCGATATATAAGCATTCGCTGAGATGGAACCAGTCTCACTCCATACAAGATTAGCTTAGGCGTGTTGCTGGAGAGTTTCTTCCGCCGCTTCTTCTCCTCCAGCTATAACACGTTGCGAAGCGGTAGTAATGATAGACTAGGATCGGCTCCGCCAGCGGAGTCGGTAATTAGTCCCCAAATAATCACTTCAGCCTGTCGGCTTAGCTCATTCAGCCTTTTACGGCTAAATCTCAATATAGAGATTGAACCTCACAGGAGGTGCCTCCTCGAGCGCGCTGCTTCCGGGCTGAACGCCTCCGTTCCCACGGAGTCGGGAAGCCCCCAAAGTCCGGTATCGCTGAAACAGCCATCTGCGACTATTCAGCTGGGTCCAGCTCCAAAAAAAGAAACAGTCTCAGTCTGGAGACAACATCGCCGAGGCGCTAGGACTATGCTTATATTTAGTTAATTTCTGTGTATATACGAACGTTAGCAGCACCGCTATAACGTCTCACTGTTGATGTCCACTTCAAAGCGTGGTGGCGGCGTGTTGCTGTTGTAATCAAACAATAGAGGACCAAAAAACCACAACTATATTTTGGGCTACATTCGTCTACTTCACGGATACGACATCACTCACCAGTTGACTCGGAATACGAGCTTACTCTGTGTCAAGTTTCATTTAAATGCGTTCAATAGTTTTTACGTGATGCTCTAAGACACAGACAGACAACAATTCTAAAAATTGTATTTTGGTATCTGCTGGTCAGAATGTCCCCTTGATTTGCTTCTAATTCAACTCGACTCCTCTACAGATGCAGATTGTGTCTTTGTCTTACTAGTATGCACTGTTTGTTACAACTCCATTAATTCTTCGAAAAGTAACATATTTCTGTATAAAATTTATTTAAAAAGTTTTAGTTAATAAATTTTTAGCTAGACTTGCTGCTGGGGAGTTTCTTGCCGCTTCTTCTCCTTCACAGCATTAACACGTTGCGAAGCGGTGTACATAGAATAGGAAGTAAAAAATTAAATTTTAACTTACATGTATGACCTTCAAAAGTGTTCTCCAGTGGAACTTATTTTGAATAAAAACTTTTGAATTTGAATATTAAATTATGTTTATTTTAATATTATTTATACAGTAGCTCTTAATTATTATTTTCATATAAATCTTAGTTTTAGCAATGGTTAAAGTGTCTCTGTGTTCGGTTCATTGGAGGGGGCGAGGGGCTCGTTGGTAAGACATCTGTCATTACTGTCAAACAATATTGACAGTGACGTTTTATTGTACAGATTAAATTCAATTTATTTTATTTATGTTTATGGCTTGGCAGCTAGGCCTTTAAGCCAGATCATAGATTACAATAGTTTCTTCATTTTCTTAGGCCTATGTGTAGCACAGCTGAACTGTAGGTTATCAGCCGATGCCATTAAATGGAGTTCTTGTGACAACTCGAAAGGGCTTTGACTATACAGTTCAAATTTCTCACAAAACACATAAATTACTACTCAAAAACTATCAATATCCTACAACTATTGTTCATTTTAGAGGGATTTTACACATTTTTAGAAAATAAAACTGCACACCAGAACGTCCCCTTACAGTTCCCGCCAAAAACTCCAGATTAAATTCTATTAGTACAATATAAATAACATTCATTCAACACTATAATACACAATATAAATAACATACATTCAACGGAGAAAGAATACAATTTCCTGCGGCCGGGCGGCCTGTCGTAAGAGGCGACTTAACAACCCATAGCCAGGTGGATAGCAACCACCCCTGGTCTAAAGTATGTCGCTATAACAACCTTGAGTTGTGTTCCGGCATTAGTGACTAGGTTCCAGTTTCCCTTAAGAGAGCATCAGCGCATTTGCAGCACCTTTGGTGTTGCAAATGTCCATAGGCGATGGTAACCGCTTTCCATCGAGTAGGCCGTCTGTCTGTCTGCTGATCTCCTGCAATTAAAAAAAAAAATGTCCTAAGTCCTAACTTTATGTTACCAAAACCATCGACACGATAATTATACCCGCTGAACGGGTTCTTTTCAGTTCGGAACCGTTTCCTTTTTTACTTTCAAGTTACTTTTCAAAGGATAAAAACAGTAATCCTGATGGATTTTGTCTGTGAGTGGTCTTTAACAAAATATATTTGAAAGAAAGAAAAAAGCAATAATTAATAATTGCGGTAAAGAAGCGGTTTACAATCCAATCTAGCAGAAGGTGATGTCAGGAGCCTTAAGAACAGACGAGCGTGCATGACAAGAGTTATGAATGTCAAAGAAGCAAGTGAGGTGTGTAAGAATGGGCCTAAATGGCGCTCTGTTGCTCGTGCCTACCCCGCAAGGGAACTGGCGTGAAGTTATGTATGTATGTATGTATATACAATCCAAGTATTCATCCACTGTCAAAGAGTGGAATAAGACAGCAGACAGGCAGACGGCCCAGTAGATGGAAAGCGGTTACCATCGCCTATGGACATTTGCAACACCAAAGGTGCTACACATGCGCTGCTGCTCTCTTAAAGGAGACTACAATCTGGTCACTAATTCCGAAACACAACTCAAGGTTGTTTTGGTGACATATTTTAGACCAGGGTTGGTAGCCATCCAGTCTGGCAAATGTCCTACTACCTGTGGGTTGTTTTGTCGCCTCTTACGACAGGCCACCGGGCCGCAGGAAATTGTATTCTTTCTCCGTTCCTGCACGGATAGGTGCGTGTTTTTGTCAAATACATGGTAGTATGTGCAATGTTTTTTTATTCACTTAATGTATCCTTTAGGCATAATTTTAAAAAAAATATTAGCATTCGTCGCTTCTTATCTATATAAACTATGCGTGTGCGAAATTTCACACTCCTCCGTCCGCGCAATTTTCGTAAGAAGGGTTTACAAAGTTTTTGTTTCAGGTTTTTTTTTTATTATTAATATCTCTACGGACTCGAGTTCCGTACCAGTCTTTACTACTTAATTTCTATGAAAAATTTTAGAGTCCATACACGCTTATTGTTTACTTTTGTTACTGTGTGTGACATTAATTTAGTGATCTATATGTTATGGTGTACCTTAAGATTAACTAATTATATTAATTTATCCTATTTTTAATACTAAACTTATACTAATGTAGAGTGTATCTGTTACATGCTGGTGTTGTGAGGAAGTGCATGTGCAGTGTTGGCCTTATATCTATACTTATATATAGTCCTATCTAGTACCATGTGTGTTGGTTTTTTCTTTCGGGTTATTAATTTTTAGGCTCTTTGTGTGTCTTGGTTTGTTTGCGAAGTGTGCGTGATGTTACGATTTGCAGGACTCGAATTAAAATGCCGTTGGAATTATTATAGAGTTTATTAGAACTATACAAACACGTATAACACAGGTACAAATGTAACCGAACGCAACAAGTCCAAACGTAGGGAATGCAGAAGATCGTAATTCAAATACACGCGTAAAGTCCATCACTAAATTGATTACCGAATGTACACAAGTCTTACTTCGCTTGTGGTTATCGCTCGTCTGACTCATCTCTCAATTGGCGCATTACTTTATACTGCACAGATGCAATATGTCTGCCCGGCCGTGTGGCCCGAATTTCCTAGAATCAGTCCAAGTCAAAGTTTTTGCTTCACGTATTAATATATAAATATGCACATGGAGAAAATAAACTCCCGCATTAAAAGAAGCCTCGTTCAAATTACCCATGGACCCCCTAGCCGTTGAGATAAATAATTGAGAAGAAAGCAGCGAAGTGAAAATAGAAATTAGACGAACAAATTGACTTAAGGAAAAAATGACAGAATAATGAGTTGATAAAGTAGATGGCGTGGTATTCATTGACCTACATTGGCCGCCGTTATCCGAGTAGAGCGAAATGTCGATGTCCGGTCAACCCTACGACCCAATAACCTCGCTCCTCTTATATTCATCCGCATTAGTGATGCGCCGTGTCGATCAATTATTACGATATTGAAATTATCTGATGTTAATTTCTTTTTCAGTATAAAATAGATCAATATTTTTAAGATATCTCTGATAATATTTCCATTGGCCTTTGTTTTTAAATTTTAAAAAGAACTCAACATTAAATCTATATAAATAAATGTGAATCGTAGAAATGTATGTACGCGCATAACTTGAGAACGAATTTACCGGTTTTGATAAAATTTTGTGCATTTGAGTAGGTCCCCGGATGGTTTAGATTCACAATTGGAACCGATAGATGGTACTCGGAGTGGATTCCCGGACCTTCTAATCTTCTGGACCGATTTTGATGATTTTTATGTGTGTTTGAGTAGGTCCCCGAATGGTTTAAACTCACAATTGGAATCGGTAGGAGGCACTAGAAACGGATAATAGATAACTTTTTCAGGGCAGGACAACGTCCACTGGAACTGATAGTAAAATGTAAAAACTATCTGTCCTACTAGTTCACATTTATACACTTAAAAATGAAAAAACTATAATGTGTTCGTTAGTCTCGCTAAAACTCGAGAACGGCTGGACTGATTTGGCTAATTTTGGTTTTGAATTATTTTTGAAAGTTCAGGGAAGGTTTAAAGGGTGAGTAAATATGAAAAAATGCTTGGAATATAGTAAAAACCACAATTTCGCTTTCCCTTAGAAACTATTCCTACCTGTCAAACGTTTGATGTTTATTCCGTCGTTTAGAAATCAATTAAATTTAAAAGTTGTTCAGAAATCAAATTAAATTGAAGTTCTTTTTTCATTTTTTTGGTTTTGAATGTTAAACGTTTGATGTTCGTCCCGTCGTTTATAAATAGATGTTTTATATTTACTGATTCTGAGGCGGTACGAAGTTTGCCGGGTTAGCTAATAAACTATATTTACCCGTAAATGTAATACAAATTACTATCCGTGACAAGCGTTCTCTAAATACTGGCCAGCCTTTTTTTTTTTTTGGAGCTGGACCCAGCTGAATAGCCGCAGATGGCTGTTTCAGCGATACCGGACTTTGGGGGCTTCCCGACTCCGTGGGAGCGGAGGCGTTCAGCCCAACGGCCAGCCTTTTGGTCACGCGATGCTTTTTAAATCGGCCAGACTTACCTTATGTACCACTTCTTTGTATGGGCCAGCTTTATCTGCCCGAAGCTCACACAGATCTGCACTCTATCCTTCCAGCGATATTTTGAACTTAAATATCGCTGGATATTACACAAAATAAAATAATTAAATCGAATATTATCGATATTTTTACACCCTCTCTAATTATGAGGCTCAGCACTAGTCCATGGCGATCTGTGTTCGGCAAGTGCCTCTTATCGGATATTCCATTGTTTTCGCCGCTAAAGCCTATTTGGGCCTATTCTATCCTACGTTCGTTGATGTGTGAAGGATGTACGTCAAAATTCAATGAGATTTGGAGCGCTTGGGAGTGGATGTTGTAAATCTGAATAGCGCCTTTGTATATCTGTTTTGATATAAGAAGAAAAAGAAAGAAAGAAAAACTTTCTTTGAAGAAGTAGCGACGTAATTAAATTCCTTATACATTATTATACACAGAGCATATTTTGAAAATTTGTACACCAAATTTTCAGCAAACAAGGTTTGCACTCAGCATATTGCTGTGCCGGAATTATATCCGACACAACGCTGATTTTCAGTGCAAACCTTTCTTTTGGCGTAATTCCAAAACGACCCAATTTTGTTAAATAATAATAATAATACAATAATAATATAACCGCAGGGGACTTTGTGGCGAAGCCTTCGGTGAGTAGCGACACCTCGTACCTGACTCCGGGGGCCAAGAGAAGGCCCCCAGCACCATGCTTGCCTTAGCTAGCCGGCATGGAGTGGAAATCGCTAGAGCTAAGACTCAAACTCCAGGGGTGGAAGTGATAAATGGCATCACGTCAAAAGTAGCTTCGGTGAGCCTGCAGCCCACCTAGAGACACACCTTAGCCACTCACACCCATGTTGCCCCTGCCTTCTATGGTATTTTTAGGGGCCCATGCAGTGAGTGGCGAGTCACCGTCTGTCCATTTTTCCATGTTCTCCGAACATTGCGACGGGCAGACGCCATAGTCCCCATATTCCCAGACCCTTAGTACCACTAGCAATTCACCCCAATAGCCCGGTACTTTTTGTCCTCATTTCCCATAATAGTCCTACACTGGCCGGAGCTTGTCCTTGGGTGCATTACTATATGGTGTGGACAGGGATAATCGCCGGTCAGTGTCACGCCACATTGACATTAAATTTGTTAAGGGGCCTCTACGTGTTGGCCTTCCCATGGCCCCACGCAAGCCTTCCAAAAGTCCGAGCCATTTTTATGGTCTACAAAGACATACATTATAATAATATACGCATTACAAACAAAAATAAACCGACACTAAAAATATTTTGAAAAATGAAATAAAAGTAGTTAGTGGCTATAAAGCTTTGGAACGCGATGCAAATTGCTATCAGACAAGCAAAATCGCTATCAATATTTAAAACGATGATCAGACAATATTACCTGCCCTTGGAATATGATGATATTTAAATGTATATACATATATATTTATCAATAAACATTTATATATTATTGTAGATATGTATTTGTACATACATACATACATAGCTTCACGCCAGTTCCCTTGCGGGGTAGGCACAAACAACAGAGTGCCATTTAGGCTTATTTTTACACACCTCATTTGCCTCTTTGACATTCATAACTCTTGTCATGCAAGCTCGTCTGTTCTTAAGGCTCCTGACATCACCCTCCGCTAGTACACGATCAATTTGATCATGGAAGGTGTGTCGTGGCCTTCCACGACTTCTGCATCCATCCACTTTTGCATTGTATATCTGTTTAGTCATTCTTTCATCATGCATTCTTTCCACATGCCCGAACCACCGGAGCATTCCTTTCCTTACCTTCACCCCGACACTCTCTTTCAGACCAACTCTCTTTCTTACTTCGGTATATGTATTTGTATGTAATGTATATATCTATTTAATAATAATAATAATCGGCAGACAAACACACACATTGTATATACCCAAATTAAGCAAGTTACGCTTGTGTTATGGGTAATATACAATGGACTACTCTGGGGCCGATCCCAGACACCCAGACCATAGTAAATATCGGAGAAAAGACGTTTTCCGAAATTTATTATACCAGGAATCGAACCCGGAGCCTCTGCGTTGCAGTGAGGTAGGCCGGCAAAGGCTTAGCCCGCTCAACCACAGAGGCCGTCCAATTAATCCAGTTAAGTTAATATATAGAACATCCGTATATACTGCATTTATATATTTATTACTAAAATGTAAGGAATTGTACTATGTATTATGTATACCACCATCGTCATTATCATCTCAATTCATTCCTGGGGTTGTCTGGAAGAGATCGCTTTTTAGCGATAAGACCGTCCTTTGTGCATAGTTTTACTCTGTAAGTTCTTTTTTGTTCTTTCTTGATTGAAATTATTTAATAAAAGCAAAAGCAGATTTTGAAGTGCATCAAAGCTATTATTATGTTGAAATTGTATTACATTACAATTAATGTATGAAAAATAGAACATTTTGCTCAAAAACAACCCTTCCCCCTGGTTTGCCGTTTGACATTCCTTCACAGAAATTAGTCCTCACGAGCTACCTTATGATTTGGTGTAATAATACAGGATTAGTTAATTTCTTCAAAATCGGACAATTCGATTCCTGACAAGGGTAATTAATTTTTCAAAAATCTTTTGATGCCACTTTAGTTTTCGTCAAAATCGGCATCGAGACTTGCTTTAGTGTTTTTCGCTATATAGCATAGTTTAGGATGTGGTCCTCAAGTTCCACTTGAAAAAATCCTTATATATACTGTTACGAATTTGTAGGGGATTTGTAAGATGTAAATGCCATAATAATAATAATGTAATGTAAAAAAAAGCCCGATACAATGACAAATAATTTTTAAGTTAATTTAAATCTATTCATGCAGATGTAGTTATTGGTGCTGACATACATACATAACTTCACGCCAGTTCCCTTGCGGGGTAGGCACGAACAACAGAGTGCCATTTAGGCTTATTCTTACACACCTCACTTGCCTCTTTGACATTCATAACTCTTGTCATGCAAGCTCGTCTGTTCTTAAGGCTCCTGACATCACCTTCTGCTAGTGCTGACATAGTGTTGTAAATTGTGAATGACCGTTGATGAAATGTAAATTTTATCCGCGTAGGAATGGAGATAGAATAATAATTCCTGCGGCCAGCCGGCCTGTCCTTAGAGGTGACAAAACAGCCCACAGCCAGGTGGTAGGGTATTTGCATGTCTATATGGCCCCTGGTCTGGAGTATGCCGCTGTAATAATATTGAGTTGTGTTCCAGCATTAGTAGCCAGATTGTAGTACCATCTACGAGTCTGGCAGCACATTGGTAGTATCTTATATACGTAGACGAGTTACAGAGAATATAATGAATGACAGAGAGTAGTGCGTATTAGTGCAATATGTATTTGAGCAAGTGAGTAATAATTTCGGTTTTTTTTTTTGGAGCTGGATCCAGCTGAATAGCCGCAGATGGCTGTTTCAGCGATACCGGACTTTGGGGGCTTCCCGATTCCGTTGGAGCGGAGGCGTTCAGCCCGGAAGCAGCACGCTCGAGGAGGCACCTCCTGTGAGGTTCGACCTCGGCTCGACCGCTGCGGGGATTGACTTTATATTGTGAATTAGGCGTTAAAGGCTGAAAGAGCTAAGCCAACAGGCTGAAGTGATTGTTTGGGGACCAATTATCGACTCCGCCGGCGGAGCCGATCCTAGTCTATCATTACTACCGCTTCGCAACGTGTTATAGCTGGAGAAGAAGCGACGGAAGAAACTCTCCAGCAACACGCCTATGCTAATCCTGTAATAATTTCGGCCTCCAAGGTCATTTCTTATATCCCTTGTTCCGTCCGACGCCTAGCTGCTAACTGTGCGAGCTATGGGCGTCGGCGGTATACGGGACACGGAGAGAAGGTATGCTCCGGCTTACTCTTTGTCCGCAACACTAACATTATCCCAGATGGAGCAGGAACATTAAAGAATTTCGACGGCGGCACCAAAATAGCGTGACCGTATTATAAACAGACGCAGCCATATTATCATGCCTTCTTTATGCAGTATTTAAAATTCCGTTAACCCACTTCCGTGAAATCAAAGCGGAAAATTTAATGTCAAAAGATAATGTTCAAACGAAACATTTAATAATTGATACAAGCACACTTTAATATACAAACAAGCCGTACATCGTGCGATTTAATTCACAAAGTCAGTGGAAATTTTACATTTCAAAGGCGAACACGGTCGGAGCGTCCTGCATGCCGAAATAAGGCATAACACACATTTGATAACATGATATAGTTATCTATGTAGGACAGTGAACGGTCTAAAGTCGTAGCCGTAAAGCCCGTCACAGACGTAGCTATAATATACATTAATATGAATCATAGCAAGGCATATTACGACATATTTTCCATATATATTTTCGAATTTGGGGAATAGTTTAAATGGAGCGTTAGGTAAACTTCTAGGCGCTAAGAACCTCAGCCAGAAGGCCCAGCTCGCCGTACACAACGCGGTGCTGGTACCTACGCTCGCGTATGGAAGCGAGAGTTGGGTATGGAAGAAAGAGCATGAAAGTAGAGTAAACGCGGTCGAGATGCGAGCACTGCGCAAAATCTGCGGAGTGACGCTCGCGGACCGCGTTCGTAATACCGAAGTAAGAAAGAGAGTTGGTCTGAAAGAGAGTGTCGGGGTGAAGGTAAGGAAAGGAATGCTCCGGTGGTTCGGGCATGTGGAAAGAATGCATGATGAAAGAATGACTAGACAGATATACAATGCAAAAGTGGATGGATGCAGAAGTCGTGGAAGGCCACGACACACCTTCCATGATCAAATTGATCGTGTACTAGCAGAAGGTGATGTCAGGAGCCTTAAGAACAGACGAGCTTGCATGACAACAGTTATGAATGTCAAAGAGGCAAGTGAGGTGTGTAAGAATAAGCCTAAATGGCACTCTGTTGTTCCTGCCTACCCCGCAAGGGAACTGGCGTGAAGTTATGTATGTATGTATATTTTCGAGTGACCGCACACGCAGCGATAATATATATTTCTATGACATCACAATAATATGTCGACATTAATATCTCAGTATATTTTGGCATATTGATACCGCAGACCGAGTGAGGGAAAAATATATTTTATAGTATAGCTCCCGTGGTGGTAGCTATACTATAATTTATATCTCGATATATTAGTATGTATTATAGCTACGTCTCTGACGGGCTTAATTTCGTAGTCTCATATATATTTAGTACGAGCGTACAAAATTATGACATGATTTTGTACTAACAAAAGGAATCGAATAATGTAGTAATTCTTGTTCAAATAATAATTATTTCTATTATAATATTTTAAAACTACCTACAATAATAATAATCGGCAGACAAACACACACATTGTATATCCCCAAATTAAGCAAGTTACGCTTGTGTTATGGGTAATATACAACGGACTACTCTGGGGCCGATCCCAGACACCCAGACCATAGTAAATAACGGAGAAAATACGTTTCCGAAATTTACTATACCAGGAATCGAACCCGGAACCTCTGCGTTGCAGTGAGGTACGCCGGCAAAGGCTTAGCCCGCTCAACCACAGAGGCCGTCAAACAAACAATACTATTATGATCTTATTTAAATGTTTCTTTTGATCGTAATATGTGTTTTGAAGCACTTTTTATATTAATACTAGCTAAACTCAGTAAAAAAAATGCAAGCGAATGGCTGATAATTTTAAAGAATTAAAAACCATTCTTCTATCTATATGCAAAAAAATTAATCAATTTAATCATAAATATATATTGACTAATTGACTCTTCGGTTGATCAGAGGGCTGGTGCTTACCTCGGCCAACGGATCAGTATGGCGATCCAGCGAGGAAACGTAACCAGCCTTCTGGGCACCTTACCCATAGAAGACGGTGATCTGGGCTCAGTATTCTACTTATAGTCTTGAGGGACTATGAGTAGAATACAATACAAATGAGTTAAGTTTTCTTGCCTTGTATTCGATTATATGTTGTAAAAAAAAAACATAAATGGTCGTTTTAGATTTTTGGTCTTTCAATCTGACTGAACGTTCACCTCGAATAGGGTCCCAAGAGATGAACGGATGTAAATAAAAATTTTAGGCATAAAAATAGGCATTTTATTTCAAAGAATAGAAACACTTTATTGCTCACCAAATATACTATTACAAAAATGTATGATTACAATATTGTCATGGTAGAAACAATAGGCGGCCTTATCGCTTAAAGCAATCTCTTCCAGGCAAGCTAACTTAAATGGAAAGCGGTTACCATCGCCTATGGACATTTGTAACACCAAAGGTGCTATAAATGCGCTGCTGCTCTCTTAAAGGAGACTGGAACCTGGTCACTAATGCCGGAACACAACTCAAGGTTGTTATGGCGACATACTTTAGACCAGGGGTGGTAGTCATCCAGTCGGGCAAATGCCCTAACACCTGGCTGTGGGTTGTATTGTCGCCTCTTACGACAGGCCGCCCGGCCGCAGGGAATTGTATTCTTTCTCCGTTCCTGCACGGATAGTGTTATATATATATATATATATAATGTTTGGGGAACATGGAAAAATGGGCAGACCGTGACTCGCCACTCCCTGCATAGGCCCCAAAAAATGCCATAGAAAACAGGGGCAACATGCGTGTGAGTGGCTAATGGGTGTAGAGAGGTGGGCTGCAAGTTCGCCGAAGCTACTTCTGACGGTATGTCACTTAAATTACTTTATTTTTCATGTATATTTTGTTTTGATATAATGTATTATTACAAATTTCAGAAAATATAAATGTAAGACTTGAGCCTCGCGTGAAAATAATTATTACCTTTATTTATTAATTATATAGATATCTGTTTTTGATTAAATTATTATTGTAATTTGTTAATGTCAATTATTTAATATACATACATACATACACACAGAACTTCACGCCAGTTCCCTTGCGGGGTAGGCACGAACAACAGAGTGCCATTTAGGCTTATTCTTACACACCTAACTTGCCTCTTTGACATTCATAACTCTTGTCATGCAAGCTCGTCTGTTCTTAAGGCTCCTGACATCACCTTCTGCTAGTACACGATCAATTTGATCATGGAAGGTGTGTCGTGGCCTTCCACTACTTCTGCATCCATCCACTTTTGCATTGTATATCTGTTTAGTCATTCTTTCATCATGCATTCTTTCCACATGCCCGAACCACCGGAGCATTCCTTTCCTTACCTTCACCCCGACACTCTCTTTCAGACCAACTCTCTTTCTTTCATTAATTATTTAATGTCTAATTTAAATATTATTATTAATTATGTATTGATATTGTTTCAAATTTGTCATTTAGGAATTCGTTTTTGGAATAATATGATTTGTCTATTAATAAATGCTTTAGTCTTGTTTTAAATATATTTAATGATATTGTTTTTAACGATTTTTGTAGTTTATTGAATATCGTTGAAGCCATTTCGTAAACACTCTTACCCAACAGTGCTGCGGGCGCGATGCGATGGCCGGGAGAAGGCAAAGGGACGTGGAGAAAGAAGCAAGGAAGGACTTACCTCGCCACCAGTCCGCCGCCACACTGCGCTCGTCCCCCGGGCGTTCACACACTCACTAAAATTATGCTTTTCCTAATTAAATGTGGTTATAAACAATTTATTTCTTTATTATATGTTCCAACAATCTTTTATACGTATTGGAACGAAGTTCCTTATCGCGCGTTGTGAAAGGGGGCTAGACGGAAAAAATTCTTACGAAAAGTTGTCACGACACTTTTTGCTATAGTAAGCTATTGTAAGCTGTGCGGCGTCGCATGTTTCTCTGTCTGTCTCTCTCTCTCTCAATTCCAATTACAATTCCTTCACTAATTAATCGAAAGGAACTTCGTTCCATCCGGGTGTTCCTTGACACCTCTCAAGTTTTTTTTTATATATAGTGCGGTGACAGCAGTGACAAAACACTTTTTAATGTCTCGTATTGCGCATTCTTCTTTTAAAAGTTTACTCTTTTCTTGATGGCGAGGATGGGGAGGAAGAATTTACAAGGAGGTGTTCCTCGGCGCAACCAAGTGCCGTATTATATATATTAATTAATACACATTCGTGCCTACCCCGCAAGGGAACTGGCGTGAAGTTATGTATGTATGTATGTAATTAATACACAATACATTTGATTCTCTTTTTCTCAAATTTTCATGTCGTGGCGGTTTTATTTTAAATAGATGGGGGTTTATTTTAACCAACAGTGCAATTTCGTATATATATAGACAGGGCGAGGTTAAAATTTTTAATGAATTGAAATGAGTCTTGCACGTGTCTCTGGGACCCAAATTAAAAATTGAACGTATACATTTCTTTTGTCCGATAAATGTATGATTTTTGTCTGTAGAGTTACCCCAAAATATAACTTCATAACTTAGTATAGATTCAACATAGCTATGGTAAGCAATCAGGACAGTATCTCGATTTACAAATTTTGAGAGTTTACAAAGAGCGTAGGAGCAACCATTTATTTTTTTACGTAATTGTTTAACATGTGTTTTCCACGTTAATTTATTATCAATAAATAATCCTAAAAACTTTGTGTGGTCTACTCGTTCTATTGGTGTGTTTTTTTTTTTTTTTTTTTAATAATCGGCAGACAAGCACACACATTGCATATCCCCAAATTAAGCAAGTTACGCTTGTGTTATGGGTAATATACAACGGACTACTCTGGGGCCGAACCCAGACACCCAGACCATAGTAAATAACGGAGAAAATACGTTTCCGAAATTTACTATACCAGGAATCGAACCCGGAACCTCTGCGTTGCAGTGAGGTACGCCGGCAAAGGCTTAGCCCGCTCAACCACAGAGGCCGTCCAATTGTATGTAATATTCAAATTGTTGCTATTAGTGGCGGCCAAAGTTAATAAATAATAAGATAGAGAAAAATATTAATGGAACCTAAGCCTTAATACGTAACGTAGAGTTTGGAGTTAGCATATAGAGAGACTTACACGAACGGGGGACATGTTTGATAAGACAAGTTTTGTTTTGCGATGTCATATTTACGTTGCTCCCATAACTGTTTGCGTTGCCGAATTTCGCCAGGACATGGCGGAAAGTAGACATGGCTATTTAAACCTAATATTATTTTTATTATTGCAGGCGTTCAGCAGACAGGCAGACGGCCCACTGCTCTCTTAAGGGAGACTGGAACCTGGTCACTAATGCCGGAACACAATTTAAGGTTGTTATAGCGACATATACAGATGATAAAATTAAAGTGTCTATTTGTAATGCCAAAAAAAAATGTGAATAAACCAAACCCCCTTGGTTTATTCAGAGGAAGAGATTACGAAAATGCAATTTTTAGAATTTTGAAAAAAATCTTCCTTAGAGTCGTTGTGATTTTGACGCAGACGGCCTCTGTGGTTGATCGGGCTAAGCCTTTGCCGGCGTAGCCACTGCAACGCAGAGGCTCCGGGTTCGATTCCTGGTGTAGTAAATTTCGGGAACGTATTTTCTCCGTTATTTACTATGGTCTGGGTGTCTGGGATCGGCCCCAGAGTAGTCCGTTGTATTATTACCCATAACACAAGCGTAACTTGCTTAATTTGGGGATATACAATATGTGTGTTTGTCTGCCGATTATTATTTTCTTTTTTCTTTTGTGGTATTGTATTATTTAATTCCTTTTTTTTTAAGCGAATTTTCCAATAGTATATCAAATATAATTTTCTTATATGAGCTTAAATGCGTAACATGAATTATTTTTTTACTGGAAACTTAGTTGATATATGTATTAATTCATGTGTTTTATATTGTAAGAATTCTAATTATTGTATGTTTCCCAAATAGATTAAATTTAAAAAAAAAATCTATGAAACGAAAAAGCGACACTAAAAGAAAGAAAAAAATAATTTGAAGAAATAGCGACGTACTTACGAGTACATCGCTGATGTGTATCTTAAAAATAAAAACATGTGTGTGTGTGCGCCTGTGTTTGTGTGCGTGTGTGTATGTATTGTTACAACTTAGGTTCCGACAAAAACAAATTTCACTCCTAATCTGTACAAAACACATTTTATTACCTGTCGGCATTTGAACTAATTGTAATCCTTTTATGATCGTCTTCTTTTGTTTAGTTATTTTTTGGCATACGTTTTTAGTTATTTTGAAGAACGGCCTATTGTTCTATTGTACTCGTTTACGACTGCTCAGGAGCATCATTAGCCATGTGTTGCGGATTATAAGTACGAGCCAATACTAGGAAATTATGTCCACGTTGCCGGGCGGGCACATTTGCAATTGTGAAGTATAAAACAATGGCCTGATTGAGAGAAGGGGTCAGTTGAGCTACAACTACGATCTAGGCGTGAAGTGTGTACATTCGGGAATCTAATAGGGACGGACTTTGCACGTTTTATTGAATTACGACCTTCTGCATTACGTTTGGATTTGTTGCGTTCGGTTATATTTGTACTTGTGTTATACGTGTTTCTATAGTTCTAATAAACTCTATAATAAATCTAACGGCATTTTAATTCGAGTCCCGCCACTCGTAATAGTATTTAAGAACCTTAAAGAAGCCCAAAAACTTACTTTAACTCATTATGCATGAGACCATTAATGATCACGTACGGAATAGAGGCATGTATTGTAAGACTAAATACAATTAATATGGGCCCATTAGACAACGAAAGCCATTCCTCATATGAGCACATCAAAGCGGCTAATAGCCCATTTACTCATACCGCCAATATACGACATCAAATCATAACACATTTAACTTGAATTTATCTCATATTGTTTAAAAGCAGCAAAGGTCTACTATAAACACTCGATTTCATATTTAGAAAGTAAATAAACTCGATTTCAATTTCTATGGTACATAGTGCAGTTATTATTTGACGGTCTCTGTGATTGAGCAGGCTAAATATTTTATTACATACCCACTGACACTTCAATTTTTTAAATCTGCAGACTATGTCTGTGACTGTGGTTTTTTTATTGCAAGAGTTCAGCAGACAGGCAAACGGTCCACTTGATGGAAAGCGGTTACCATCGCCAATGGACATTTGCAACACCAAAGGTGCTACAAATGCGCTGCTGCTCTATTAAGGGAGATTGGAACCGGATCACTAATGCCGGAACACAAATCAAGGTTATTATGGCGACATACTCTAGACCAAGGGTAGCCATTTAGTCGGGCAAATGCCCTACCACCTGGCTGTGGGTTGTTAAGTCGCCTCTTACGACAGGCCGCCCGGCCGCAGGAAATTATATTCTTTCTCCGTTCCCACACGGATATGATTTGGTTTCTTAAATCTTGAAATAAACAGCCAACATAACTCATTCATAATCTTAGCCCGTTGTTTTATCTATAAAACAATGTAATATGTAACCAATAAAACAATTATATTTTTTTTATTTATGTTCCTAAGATAATTTAAGTATCTTTTGCTTGTTTTCTGTAAACACTGTTGCATTTCTTATGGATATGTGTAAGAAATTTGAAAAAAGAATACAGTATATTAAAATTATGTAATATGTAACCAATAAAACAATTATAATTTTTTTATTTATGTTACTAAGATAATTTAAGTCTCTTTTGCTTGTCTATAAACACTGTCGCATTGATTATGGTTATTTGTAAGAAATTTGAAAAAAGAATACAGTAATTAAAACAATGTAATATGTAACCAATAAAACAATTATAATTTTTTTATTTATGTTACTAAGATAATTTAAGTCTCTTTTGCTTGTCTATAAACACTGTCGCATTGATTATGGTTATTTGTAAGAAATTTGAAAAAAGAATACAGTAATTAAAACAATGTAATATGTAACCAATAAAACAATTATAATTTTTTTATTTATGTTACTAAGATAATTTAAGTCTCTTTTGCTTGTCTATAAACACTGTCGCATTGATTATGGTTATTTGTAAGAAATTTGAAAAAAGAATACAGTATATTAAAATTATGTAATATGTAACCAATAAAACAATTATAATTTTTTTATTTATGTTACTAAGATAATTTAAGTCTCTTTTGCTTGTCTATAAACACTGTCGCATTGATTATGGTTATTTGTAAGAAATTTGAAAAAAGAATACAGTATATTAAAATTATGTAATATGTAACCAATAAAACAATTATAATTTTTTTATTTATGTTACTAAGATAATTTAAGTCTCTTTTGCTTGTCTATAAACACTGTCGCATTGATTATGGTTATTTGTAAGAAATTTGAAAAAAGAATACATTATATTAAAATTATGTAATATGTAACCATTAAAACAATTATAATTTTTTTATTTATGTTACTAAGATAATTTAAGTCTCTTTTGCTTGTCTATAAACACTGTCGCATTGATTATGGTTATTTGTAAGAAATTTGAAAAAAGAATACAGTATATTAAAATTATGTAATATGTAACCAATAAAACAATTATAATTTTTTTATTTATGTTACTAAGATAATTTAAGTCTCTTTTGCTTGTCTATAAACACTGTCGCATTGATTATGGTTATTTGTAAGAAATTTGAAAAAAGAATACAGTATATTAAAATTATGTAATATGTAACCAATAAAACAATTATAATTTTTTTATTTATGTTACTAAGATAATTTAAGTCTCTTTTGCTTGTCTATAAACACTGTTGCATTGATTATGGTTATTTGTAAGAAATTTGAAAAAAGAATACAGTAATTAAAACAATGTAATATGTAACCATTAAAACAATTATAATTTTTTTATTTATGTTACTAAGATAATTTAAGTCTCTTTTGCTTGTCTATAAACACTGTTGCATTGATTATGGTTATTTGTAAGAAATTTGAAAAAAGAATACAGTAATTAAAACAATGTAATATGTAACCAATAAAACAATTATAATTTTTTTATTTATGTTACTAAGATAATTTAAGTCTCTTTTGCTTGTCTATAAACACTGTCGCATTGATTATGGTTATTTGTAAGAAATTTTAAAAAAAAGAATACAGTATATTAAAATTATGTAATATGTAACCAATAAAACAATTATAATTTTTTTATTTATGTTACTAAGATAATTTAAGTCTCTTTTGCTTGTCTATAAACACTGTCGCATTGATTATGGTTATTTGTAAGAAATTTGAAAAAAGAATACAGTATATTAAAATTATGTAATATGTAACCATTAAAACAATTATAATTTTTTTATTTATGTTACTAAGATAATTTAAGTCTCTTTTGCTTGTCTATAAACACTGTTGCATTGATTATGGTTATTTGTAAGAAATTTGAAAAAAGAATACAGTAATTAAAACAATGTAATATGTAACCAATAAAACAATTATATTTTTTTTATTTATGTTCCTGAGATAGCTTAAGTTTCTTGCTTGTTGTCTATAAACATTGTCGCTTTGGTTATGGTTATTTGTAAGAAATTTGAAAAAAAAAGAATACAGTATATACCCGCCACGCTTGTCCAAGGCGGCTTGGCAGGTTTGACACATCGGTTATTTCGATGTGCAGGTTTCATCACGATGTTTTCCTTCACCGTTGTTAGCACGTGGTAATTGTAACAATATGCTGCCAAGCGGTGCATGCGTTCCGGCCAGGATTCGAACTCGCTCCCTTTTAGTTTCATTTAAAGTAATTTCGATAGGTTCTCAACATTTACAATCGAGATTCTCAAGTAGGCCTTTTATATTCGCCTCCAAACAGCTCGTTAATAGTATAAATACAATCTTATCTCCTTTATACTGACATAATTAAAATATAACTAAATAAAGTTTGTACTATGGGGTACATATATTTCATTGTATACTAAGATATGCCCGTGACTTCGTCCACGCTTGAGTTGAAATTCCCGCGGGAGTCCTGGGATAAAAAAACACTTTTTATTTTATTTTATTGCAGGAGTTCAGCAGACAGGCAGACGGCCCACTTGATGGAAAGCGGTTACCATCGCCTATGGACATTTGCAACACCAAAGTTGCTACAAATGCGCTGCTGCTCTCTTAAGGAAGACTAGAACCTGGTCACTAATGCCGGAACACAACTCAAGGTTGTTATGGCGACATGCTTTAGACGAGGGGTGGTAGCCATCCAGTCGGGCAATTGCCCTACCACCTGGCTGTGGGTTGTTTTGTCGCCTCTTACGACAGGCCGCCCGGCCGCAGGAAATTGTATTCTTTCTCCGTTCCTGCACGGATAGCAATTGTTACTCATATTGTTAGTCTACTATCTAGTGAAGACTCTGTCGTAATAAGCTACATTCTTATGCACCCGAACAACTACAAATCATTCTCGGAATTCCCGCGGGATTCTCGGTATAAAAAAATATGACACATTTTGTTACATAAAATTTGCTATCGATTTTTTTATCTGGCCAGTGTAAATGATTCCCAGAAAAATTTCCGCGGAATTCCCAAAGTACAAAGTAGCAAATTAAGTCTAAGAATTTGCTGTTGATCAGCGGTAGCTGCATCGAAATCGGTTTAGTAGTTTGTACGTGAATCCCCAACGAACAGACAAGAACTTTAAAAAAATTGCATCGCATTCTCCGTCGTTTATATAGTTTATTTCAGTTCTTTTTTTATATAGTTCTAATATACAGACACGGCATGTTTGAATTTTATAATATTATTGTTACGAGTGCGGGACTCGAATTAAAAATGCCGTTGAAATTACTATAGAATTTATTACAACTATACAAACACGTATAACACAGGTACAAATATAACTGGACACAACCAGTACAAACTGCACGATTCAATAACACGCGCAAAGTCCGTCAGTATATAGCTCATCGAATGTACACACGTCTTGCTGGTATCGTCATCGTCGCTTGACTGCCTCCCCTGTTCATCCTGCCGTCGTTTTATACTTCACAAATATAAGTGTGCGCCCGCCCGTATCGTCGCCCTAATTTCTTAGAAATCGTAATCTGCACACCTGGTTATTTATGCCTGCAAATGGCCATAAACGAGTACAATAAGACAATGGACGTATGCCAATAAATAAGTAAACAAAAGAAGTCCAAATGCGGAAGAGTAATAAACTGTGCTTTGTCTACAGGTATGTAGGTGGCCCAACTTGTAACACTATGCTAATGTTTGATTATTATGCTATAACATTTTAATAAATACTAACGATCTTATTCATATTGAGTTAGAAGTTTGAAGGCTTCTTTAGAACTTCTATCCGTGCAGGAACGGAGAAAGAATATAATTTCCTGCGGCCGGGCGGCCTGTCGTAAGAGGCGACTTAACAACCCACAGATAGGTGGTAGGGCATTTGCCCGACTGGATGGCTATCACCCCTGGTCTAAAGTATGTCGCCATAACAACCTTGAGTTGTGTTCCGGCATTAGTGACCAGGTTCCAATTTCCCTTAAGAGAGCAGCAGCGCATTTGTAGCACCTTTGCTGTTGCAAATATCCATAGGCGATGGTAACCGCTTTCCATCCAGTAGGCGGTCTGCCTGTCTGCTGAAATCCTGCAATAAAAAAATAAATTAAAAAAATATTGCCGCTGATCGATTCGATAGCGAAAAATAATCCAAGCAAAAGTAGTGGGGAAAGGTCACGACCCTCAGGAATGAGGAATACGACTCAAAGAGGAGGAAGGGGAGACAATGTTAATAAACATTATAATAAATATTTGTGATATTTTTAACCGCGGAAAATGGGGTACTTTCATCAGAATATGGCCTCAAAGTGTAAACAAATGATGCCGCTAGGAAAAATATTTTATGTTTTGAAAATATCATTCAATTTAGTTCTCTATATATAATGACATGCAAAAAAAAATTAATCAAAATTCTGATAGAAAGCGGCATAGAATGAGTGTCGTGTAATTTCATGAGCAGCAGCGCATTTGTAGCACCTTTGCTGTTGCAAATGTCCATAGGCGATGGTAACCGCTTTCCATCCAGTGGGCCGTCTGCCTGTCTGCTGAACTCCTGCAATAAAAAAAAGACTTAGAACCATAAAGAATCCTTCAAACTTACTCTAATTCAAATATGCCTAGGATTGTTATTCTATGTTGTAATGTAAAATGTTTTTTTGTGTAGTGAATATACATACATACATACATACATAACTTCACGCCAGTTCCCTTGCGGGGTAGGCACGAACAACAGAGCGCCATTTAGGCTTATTCTTACACTCACACCTCACTTGCTTCTTTGACATTCATAACTCTTGTCATGCACGCTCGTCTGTTCTTAAGGCTCCTGACATCACCTTCTGCTAGTACACGATCGATTTGATCATGGAAGGTGTGTCGTGGCCTTCCACGACTTCTGCATCCATCCACTTTTGCATTGTATATCTGTTTATTCATTCTTTCATCATGCATTCTTTCCACATGCCCGAACCACCGGAGCATTCCTTTCCTTACCTTCACCCCGACACTCTCTTTCAGACCAACTCTCTTTCTTACTTCGGTATTACGAACGCGGTCCATGAGCGTCACTCCGCAGATTTTGCGCAGTGCTCGCATCTCGACCGCGTTTACTCTACTTTCATGCTCTTTCTTCCATACCCAACTCTCGCTTCCATACGTGAGCGTAGGTACCAGCAATTAAAGAAGAAGAAGAAGAAACCAGAATATACATGACGTGTATATATAATAATAGTAGCAGCCCATAAATGTCCCACTGCTGGGCTCGGGCCTCCCATTATAGGGGGAACGGACAGTATACCCGCTAATGTCCGAGGCAGCCTGGCAGGTTTGACACATCGGTTATCTCGATGTGCAGGTTGCATCACGATGTTTTCCTTCACCGTTGTTAGCACGTGGTGATTGTGACAATATGCACATTAGATCAGAAAACTGACTAAGTGGTGCATGCGTTCCGGCCAGGATCGAACCCGCGCCCTTTGAGTTCGGGATGCGTGCGCTAGCCATTACGCTACCACGACTTTTTATACTTTATAAATAGTAGGCTTATTTTATTTGTCTTAATAGCAATAAAACAGATTTTAAAATTGTACTTGCCTTTTTTTTATTGCAGGAGATCAGCAGACAGGCAGACGGCCCACTGGATGGAAAGCAGTTACCATCGCCTATGGACATTTGCAACATCAAAAGTGATACAAATGCGCTGCTGCTCTCTTAAGGGAGACTGGAACCTGGTCACTAATGCCGGAACACAACTCAAGGTTGTTATGGCGACATGCTTTAGACCAGGGGTGGTAGCCATCCAATCGGGCAAATGCTCTACCACAAAATTTACCTACAGATAAATGCACCTAACATACGGTGCTTAATTCTATTTTCACATTTTAGTTCTTGTATATAAGTGACTAGTTTCTGCCCGCAACTTCGTCCGCGTGGAATAGTTTAAAAAAAAGTAAGTTAAGAAAAGCCCCGATTTTGAAACATTCTCTTCATTGGTGCTCCGCTCCTATTAGTCTTAGCGTGATGATATATAGCCTATAGCCTTCCTCGATAAATGGGCTATCCAACACTGAAAGAATTTTTCAAATCGAACTTGTGATTAGCGCGTTCAAGCAAACAAACTCTTCAGCTTTATATATTACTAAGTATAAGATACCTAATGCCTTATTCTTAAAAATACAAGCTGAAATTATCTCCGAAAACACGAGCTTTATATTCCAGATTCGACCCTTAACTGAATTGTCTGGCAAATGTGACAATGACGACCCATCCGAACTTACTATTATTGCTCTACCCTCATAAAATGGAATCGCACACATTTTTGTTGGAACTAGTGGAAACTACCCTCCGTTTTATAAGTTGTTTGAGTGAGGTTGTCTTGTTATAGTGTCTTGCATTTTAGTGCTATTTACTACTTGTTATTGTTGTAAACATACGTAATGAAAATGATTTTTATTAAATCTGTACTAATCTAAAGAAAGATACGTACATATTTGCCAGTGCCAGTTTGCCAGGTGGTAGGGCATTTGCCCGACTGGATGGCTTAGTGACCAGATTCCAGGTTCCCTTAAGAGAGCAGCAGCGCATTTGTAGCAACTTTGGTGTTGCATATGTCCATAGGCGATGATAACCGCTTTCCATCAAGTGGGCCGTCTGCCAGTCTGCTGATCTCCTGCAATAAAACAAAGAATACAAGGTATCACAAAGTAATTTTTCTAAAAGATAAAAGATGAAAAACTTTTATACGTAGGTAAAAATTCTACACTGTTCTGCATCTATCTTAGTATCGCAAAAAAACAACAATGTTCCCTTGGAGAAATTCTATGAAAAGCTTGCTATTATATTATCTTTAAAAAATATGACCGTAATTAATGTTGCTCCCACGCTAGCTAACAATATCCTTTTCATGGCCTTTAATATTTATAGAATTTATTTATATTCTTCGGCTCTTTGCTGTTTATAATATCCTTTTAATCACATCGACGAATATGACGTACGATAATTTCTTTCAAGGATATTACATTACCAATTTGTCATAATGGACACATTGAATGATGGTACCTACGCTCACGTATGGAAGCAAGAGTTGGGTATGGAAGAGAGAGCATGAAAGTAGAGTAAACGCGGTCGTGATGCGAGCACTGCGCAAAATCTGCGGAGTGACGCTCGCGGACCGCGCTCGTAATACCGAAGTAAGAAAGAGAGTTGCTCTGAAAGAGAGCGTCGGGGTGAAGGTAAGGAAAGGAATGCTCCGGTGGTTCGGGCATGTGGAAAGAATGACTAAACAGATATACAATGCAAAAGTGGATGGATGCAGAAGTCGTGGAAGGCCACGACACACCTTCCATGATCAAATTGATCGTGTACTAGCGGAAGGTGATGTCAGGAGCCTTAAGAACGACGAGCGTGCATGACAAGAGTTATGAATGTCAAAGAAGCAAGTGAGGTGTGTAAGAATGGGCGTAAATGGCGCTCTGTTGTTCGTGCCTACCCCGCAAGGGAACTGGCGTGAAGTTATGTATGTATGTATGTATGGATACATTGAAAAATACAGTCTGTATATATCAATCTGTTATAAACAACTGCGTTGGCTCAGCGACCCAAAGTGACTCTTGGCCTCCGAAACGTGAGCACGTCACTTTCCTCTGTCCTGCGTAGTATCTTGCCAGTTGTGGGCTTGTAGTGCGGTCAGGTCAGCTTCCACTCTATTCTACCAGTGATCCTTTTTTTTTTGGAACGAAGTTCCTTATCGCGCGTTGCGAAAGACGGAAGAAATTAAGACCAAAAGTTGTAACGACACTTTTTGCTATAGTTGTAAGCCGTGCGGCGTGCGCGTTTCTCTGTCTGTCTCTCTCTCTCTCATAGAAAGCAAGTCAGTTATTTCGATTCGTCTTTCTATTTCGCATTGAACAGTGTGATGAACAGATTTAAGAATAAACAATAATCCAGCAAAATCAAAAACAAAATATAATAACTACCATCGCTGCATTTTTTTCAAAACATTTAAATAAAATAGAATCCCAAACATAATATGTTTCCTACTTCAGTTACCACAAGCCAATTATTATTAAAAATGAGCCTACTGATTAAGGTTATATTACATTATATTTAATTCTGACCAGGATTCACCCGAGTGCAGTGCACGATAGGGCGTCCCCCGCAGGCGACGCTCACCGATGCGCCCCCGTCGGTGTGGATTCTCGCGCATGCGGCGAAGGGGGCCGCCACCCTTCACGCAGCGCCAAACCTGGCGGGTCGAGAGGAGCAGAGTGCCGTATAGGCACGTGGAATGTGAGAGGTGGAATGAAAGATAAGATGGACGAAATGATTGATATAATGAATGAGAGAAGCCTGGATGCCTTATGTCTGACAGAGACAAAGCGGAAGGGGTGCGACGTCGATGACCTCCCCGGTGGCATGCTTGCTCTGTGGTCCGGCGTGGACCTGGACGAGCGTGCAAGTGGGGGGGTAGGCGTCTTACTCTCATCCCGCTTTGTGTCTGGAGTAAAAGCTTATTGTCTGGTGAACCCGAGACTTCTCTGGGTCCGCCTAAAACTGGGGATCACGCGAGTTTTTCTGGTCGCAGCTTATGCTCCCGTAAGCTCAGCGGATCCCCAAGAACTCGAGAAGTTTTGGGAGTCTGTAAGAGAAATTCTGGATCTGGCTGAAGGGAACGAAAGACTAATTATGTGTGGTGATCTTAATGGCTGGGTGGGGACCAAACGAGACGGCCTTGAGGCTGTCCTTGGACCCTATGGTGACAAGAGAGTGAACGATGCTGGTAGGCCAATCATAGACGTATGCATGGAAAGAAACTTGCTTGTGTCGAACACCCTATTCCATCATAAGGATATTCACATGTATACATGGAGAATGAATGATCAGAAAAGTATGAAGCCGGTTTGTGGGCCTTTTCAAGAAGTGGAGACACTGGCGAGTGCGTACCAATTTCGGGGAGCTTGAAAGAATAAAGTGTGAAAAATTGGAAGATGTTAGTGTAAGGAGTATGTATGCGCGCCTAGTCGAAGAAAGGCTTGCAAAAGCGGACTTCTCCGACTTAGATGTGGATAATGACTGGGATAGTATGAAAGAAAGTATAGTGGAAAGCGCAAAAGAAGCATGTGGATGCGCGAAGAGGCACATAACAACGAAAGGTGATGAATGGTGGGACGCGGATGTTAAATCCAGCGTAGAGAGAAAGAGAAAAGCCTGGCTGGATTATGTTGCTTCCTTGCAACAGAATGACAGTATGAAAGCGATGAAGAAAGAAATTTATCGCCTCTGCAAGAATGAAACCAAAGCTTTAGTGAAAGAGAAGCGTGAAAGAATAAAATTGAAAGAAGAAGAGAAGCTGACGGAGAACTTCGAGGCGAATACCAAACTCTTTTGGAGAGAGGTTAAGAAGTCTCGGGGTTGTTCGTCAGCTTCCAGAATGGAAAGAATAAAATCTAAAGCAGGGGACGTTCTTGCTAACCCACAAGAGGTATTAGCGCGATGGAGTGAATATTTTAGAGAAATATATGATAATATCCCGGATGCTGGCACCACGACTGAGTCTGTGACCGACTCCGAGGAGTCAGCATCCGAGATCACTTTGGAAGAGATCGAATGGTCGATAAGAAGTCTGAAAAATGGAAAGGCAGTAGGAATCGATAGTGTGTCTGCTGAGATGATCAAATATGGTGGAACCTGCGTCCGGGACGCTTTCCTGTCCTTATGCAACTTGTGCTGGAGGACGGGAAAGGTTCCCAAGGACTGGAGGCGCGCTGTCATCGTGCCCTTGTATAAAGGCAAGGGGTCACGTATGGAGTGCGCCAGCTACAGGGCCATCAGTTTGATCAGCACAGCATCTAAAGTGTATGCGAAGATTATTGAAAAGAGAATGAGAGTTGTATCCGATGGATTACTGTGGGATGCACAAGGTGGTTTCAGAAATGGAAGGGGATGTATGGATCAAGTTTTCTCTCTCCGCAATATCGTAGAGAAACAGCTGGCTATGGGCCGGAAGGTTTTCTGCGGTTTTGTGGATCTAGAGAAAGCATTTGACAGGGTTGTGCGGAAGGACCTCTGGGACATATTGCCCGGATATGGGATTAATGGCCAATTGATGCGTGCTGTGCAGTCCACTTACGAGGGCTGTATGGCATGCGTGCGAGTGGAAGGCAGCCTGTCGCCCTGGTTTGACGTCAATATTGGCGTCCGCCAGGGCTGCGTGCTGTCGGCTTTGCTGTTCATCCTATATCTGGACGATTGTCTCCAGAGAATAAGATTGATGGATGTTGGGGTGCGGATGAGTGATCTAGTTGTAAGCACCTTGCTTTATGCGGATGATGCCGTGCTTTTAGCCGAATCGCCATCAGAACTGCAAACACTAGTCACAATGATGAAAGATGACTGTCAGGCGAGAGGCTTACATTTGAATGCGAAGAAAACAAAGGTTATGGTGTTTGAAAGAGAAGAAACCAGAACGAATGCAAGGATAATGGTCGATGATGTTATGCTGGAGCAAGTGAATGAGTTTGTATATCTTGGATGTGCTTTTAGCAGGGATGGAAGGTACACCGCTGATATAGAAAGAAGAGTGAATTTGGGGAATAGTTTAAATGGAGCGTTAGGTAAACTTCTAGGCGCTAAGAACCTCAGCCAGAAGGCCCAGCTCGCCGTACACAACGCGGTGCTGGTACCTACGCTCACGTATGGAAGCGAGAGTTGGGTATGGAAGAAAGAGCATGAAAGTAGAGTAAACGCGGTCGAGATGCGAGCACTGCGCAAAATCTGCGGAGTGACGCTCGCGGACCGCGTTCGTAATACCGAAGTAAGAAAGAGAGTTGGTCTGAAAGAGAGTGTCGGGGTGAAGGTAAGGAAAGGAATGCTCCGGTGGTTCGGGCATGTGGAAAGAATGCATGATGAAAGAATGACTAAACAGATATACAATGCAAAAGTGGATGGATGCAGAAGTCGTGGAAGGCCACGACACACCTTCCATGATCAAATTGATCGTGTACTAGCAGAAGGTGATGTCAGGAGCCTTAAGAACAGACGAGCGTGCATGACAAGAGTTATGAATGTCAAAGAGGCAAGTGAGGTGTGTAAGAATAAGCCTAAATGGCACTCTGTTGTTCGTGCCTACCCCGCGAGGGAGCTGGCGTGAAGTTATGTATGTATGTATGTATGTATGTATATAATAATAATAATAATCGGCAGACAAACACACATATCCCCAAATTAAGCAAGTTACGCTTGTGTTATGGGTTATATACAACGGACTACTCTGGGGCCGATCCTAGACACCCAGACCATAGTAAATAATGGAGAAAATACATTTCCAAAATTCTCTACCAGGAATCGAACCCGGAGCCTCTGCGTTTGCAGTGAGGTAGGCCGGCAAAGGCTTAGCCCGTTCAACCACAGAAGCCGTCATATACAACCACAATAATAACACACGAAAATAGCCTGAGACAGATAAATATGAATGTGGCGATCGAGGATAGAACTTTTTGGCAGCGTAAGCAGATCTCAAGACTTTTAGAAAAAAGTAGGAGATTCTGGAAGGAAAATACAAGGACAAATACATTTTTTTATTTTTTTTTATTAATTAAGTTTGCCAACAACTGATACATTGATATGCTTAATTAAATATACATGTTAATGGTCTTATGCTAAATGTACAGTCTCTTACAGGCAAACATAGCTTGCTTAATATAAAGAAAATACACAACAAAAAAAATCAGGGTAAAACGCTAGACTTAACTTTTATTTATTAATACTGAGTGAATGTATTTCTTAAATTTGAATAAGGAGTCATGATGTATGTCTATACTGTTCATTTTATTATATAACCTGCATAAACGAGGAATAGGCGAGTTAAAACCAAGAGCTGTTTTGCGTAATGGCGGTACAAAGGGCTTGATATAATAGCGCGGAATCCTACATTTCAGAAAGGGACAGGATGATGAACAAAACTTCTAGAAAGGAAGGTTCAGGAAGGAAAAGACAGAGATAGACAGATGTTTAGAAATTGTATATATACTATGTCATCTTATAATGAATAACATGTTTTTAAATAACTGTATACAATTAATTCTATTTAATTTAAATCATTAGTAAGACTCCGGTGGTTCGGGCATGTGGAAAGAATGCATGATGAAAGAATAACTAAACAGATATACAATGCGAAAGTGGATGGATGCAGAAGTCGTGAGAGGCCACGACACACCTTCCATGATCAAATCGATCGTGTACTAGCAGAAGGTGATGTCAGGAGCCTTAAGAACAGACAAGCGTGCATGACAAGAGTTATGAATGTCAAAGAAGCAAGTGAGGTGTGTAAGAATAAGCCTGAATGGCGCTCTGTTGCTCGTTTCTACCCCGCAAGGGAACTGGCGTGAAGTTATGTATGTATGTATGTAATTAGTAAGACATGTATGCATACTGAAGACTTACATGTATAAGTGTGCCAAACATGATCATATCATATACGTATCTACGACATATTATATTGTTACGTCACGACAAAAACAAATTCACACCTGCATACCTGTAAAATCACATTTTATTACCTTTCGACATTTGTACTTCTTTTGTTTACTTTATGTTAAAATTTGGAATTAGAAAATAGCCCATTGTTGTATTGTAATCTTTTACGGTCTATTGTTGTATTTTAATCATTAGATAGGTGTTCGGGTTTAAAGTACTAACTGATTCTAGCAAAATCAATCCACACGGGCGAACGGACATATTACATCTGTGCAGTATAAAGTAATGGCCCGATGGAGGGACGAGGCAATCGAGCGATAACCACGAGCGAAGCAAGACGTGTGTACTACAATCGGGAATCTATTAGTGACGGACTTTGCGCGTTTTATGAAATTATGACCTTTTGCATTACGTTTGGACTTGTTGTGTTCGATTATATTTGTACCTGTGTTATACGTGCTTGTATAGTTCTAATAAACTCTATAGTAATTCTAACGGCATTTTAATTCGAGCCTCGCGACCCGTAACAGTACGGTATATCGTAGAGCGGCAGATCGAAACAGATGAAAAAGCGAGTTTACTTTCGTGCCCAAATTTATGGTAATAAATCCAACGTAAAGAAATATTGAAATTCAACAGTCGTCACCTTCCTCGTGTATATTGATTAAGCCTCAAAATAAGAAAACAACCCTACGAGAAAAAGTTGATTATTTATTCAAGGTAAGGCATCTGCAAATTATGTTTTGAATTTGAACGCCACGTTTTCCCGGGAGCGTCGCACCGCACATGGAGCACTAACTTAATGATATTCTATACTCGGAATAGTGTTGCCATGCGTATGCGTTTTCTCAGAATTTTATAAGTATCAAACAAAAAAATAAAATTATTTTAAAATAGGGACAATAAAACATGCATGGTAATCCTATATAAACGGTGTTAATTTTTTTTTATTTCAGGAGATCAGCAGACAGGCAGACGGCCCACTTGATGGCAAGCGGTTACCATCGCCTATGGACATTTGCAACACCAAAGGTGCTACAAATGCGCTGCTGCTCTCTTAAGGGAGACTGGAACCTGGTCACTAATGCCGGAACACAACTCAAGGTTGTTATGGCGACATACTTTAAACCAGGGGTAGTAGTCATCCAGTCGGATAAATGCCCTACCACCTGGCATATCAATTATCAAAAAGAATATGTGTAAAACATATCACGAAGATATATGTGCTATTCCGGACTCATGGGCTAACGGCAAGATTGCACACATCTATGTGCTATTAGTGAGCTTAAGGGTTAAAAATAGCAGGCATCTGCGACGACGTTTTTTATTTTCTGCAGAAATAAAAATCAACTGCTGAATTGAACTTTAAGCTCGTTTTCCCGTAGGCAATATTACTTTACGACTGTTTCCGTCGTACATTTCATTCTATTGCTTACTGTTTCGTAAAATTGAAAGATGAGATTGTTTTCATTACTAATCTAGGGAACTATGAAAAACCAATTTCCTGCGGCTGGGCGGCCTGTCGTAAGAGACGACAAAACAACCCACAGCCAGGTGGTAGGGCATTTACACGACTGGATGGCTACAACCCTTGGTCTAAAGTATGTCGCCATAACAACCTTGAGTTGTGTTCCGGCATTAGTGACCAGGTTCCAGTTTCCCTTAAGAGGGCAGCAGCGCATTTGCAGCACCTTTGGTGTTGCAAATGTTTATAGGCGATGGTAACCGCTTTCCATCCAGTGGGCCGTCTGCCTGTCTGCTGTACTACTGTAATAAAAAATAAAAAATATTTTAAAGTAATTTATTTTATTGATATGACGTCTGTAGGAAGAAAGAAACACGCCGTCAAATTGAAATCGAGACTTTAATTCAAATATAATAATGAAAAGTTTGTATGGACCGAAAGAAGCTTACTTGACGTTACCAGTAACTCTCTAGGGAATTACTAATTGATCAATGATCAACCTGTCAAAAGTAAAATAAACCGTTGGACGCAGTATAAAAGCAATAAAACAATGTCGTCTTAAATTCTACACACAAGCGTAACTTGCTTAATTTGGGGATATACAATATCGAACCAACGCGCACTACCATCGCATTGCATTACACGCACACTCCACAAACAAACCAAGACACACAAAGAGCCTAAAAATTAATAACCCAGACACAGAAAAGAAAAAACCAACACACATGGTACTAGATAGGACTATATATAAGTATAGATATAAGGCCAACACTGCACATGCACTTCCTCACAACACCAGCATGTAACAGATACACTCTACATTAGTATAAGTTTAGTATTAAAAATAGGATAAATCAATATAATAAGTTAATCTTAAGGTACACCATAGCATATAAATCACTAAATTAAGTCACACACTAACAAAAATAAACAATAAGCGTGTATGGACTCTAAAATTTTTCATAGAAATTAAGTTGTAAAAAAAGGTACGGAACTCGAGTCCGTAGATAAGTTAATAATAATAAAAAAAATAATCCCGCAGGGGGGCTTTGTGGCGAAGCCTTAGGTGAGTAGCGACACCTCGTACCTGACTCCGGGGGCCAAGGCAAGGCCCCCGCCTCCGTGCCTGCCTTAGCCAGCCGGCACAGAGTGGAGATCGCTAGAGCTAAGACTCAAGCTCCAGGGGTGGAAGTGATAAATGGCCTAACGTCGGAAGTAGCTTCGGTGAACCTGCAGCCCACCTGTCTACACCCCTTAGCCACTCACACCCATGTTGCCCCTGTCTTTATGGCATTTTTTGGGGCCCATGCAGGGAGTGGCGAGTCACCGTCTGCCCATTTTTCCATGTTCCCTGAACATTGCGACGAGCAGACGCCATAGTCCCCATATTCCCAGACCCCTAGTACCATTAGCAGTTCACCACAATAGCCCGGTACTTTTTGTCCTCATTTCCCACAATAATCCTACACTGGCCGGGGCTTGTCCTTGGGTGCATTACTATATGGTGTGGACAGGGATAATCGCCGGTCAGTGTCACGCCACATTTACATTAAATTTGTCAAGGGGCCTCTACGTGTTGGCCTTCCCATAGCCCCACGCAAGCCCCTCAAAAGTCCGGGCCATTTTCATGGCCCGTGGTCTTGAAAGACATACAGTATAATAAAAAAAATGAAAATATCTATACCTCGGGGCTCGAAGGGCGTAAGCACCAAAACTCAATTTTTCAGGAGAGCCGAAAAACAAAATATATTCAATTCAAATTCTTGGCCTAAATAAACCCTTCTAAAACCAAAAATCTTAAAATTTTATGATGCTAAACACTGTTAAATTATATTTCAAATAGATTTAAAAGTAACAAAAACAACTTCCTATACCCCGGGTAAAATTGCATGTTTGGGGCGTTTACACCCTAAAAATCTATGGATGTGTGATCAAAGATGGTTGTAACTGCCAAATTGCCTACTAATTCCATCAGTTTGTAGATTGTTGCTTTGTTTACTTCAGTTGATTAAATATCAAGTAAAGAGAGAAAATAAGAAATTCATTTCTTTCTTTATTTGCCTATTTATTTTCAATTTTATATATGAACTTAGTATATCCATTTATCAACTCAGATAACTAATTGTATCATCTACGGTGTCATCTACTACCCTCGCGTTTATGATCATTAACATTGGTTGCTGTTACGACACAAAATCTAAAAACATATGTTTTATTTTCTCCAAAAAATGGGGTCGTAAACACCATTTTTTGGCGAATTGGAACACTTTACATATACTGATCGATAGAGGAGAAAAAATTAAGTAAGGCCGCATTAAAAAGTGAATTTCGCCGAAATGGCGGTTACGTCCTTTGAGCCCCGAGGTATCGATGTGTGTTTTTTTTTATTGCAAGGATTTCAGCAGACAGGCAGACGGCCCACTTAATGGAAAGCGGTTACCATCGTCTATAGACATTTGCAACACCAAAGGTGCTACAAATGTGCTGCTGCTCTCTTAAGGGAGACTGGAACCTGGTCACTAATGCCGGAACACAACTCAAGGTTGTTATGGCGACATGCTTTAGACCAGGGGTGGTAGCCATCCAGTCGGGCAAATGCCCCACCACCTGACTGTGGGTTGTTAAGTCGCCTCTTACGACAGGCTGCCCGGCCACAGGAGATTGTATTCTTTCTCCGTTCCTGCACGGATAAGTGTTTGTCTGTCGATTATTAAAATGTGTTTGTATGCAGTTCACACGCCGTAGAAGTAAGACAACGTGTGACTAGAAGTGGGAGGGACTCTAAATTCCATGAAGTGACATTTCATATATTATATCGTTATAATATATTTAGGCCCGCTTGCACAACGATCGTCTTAAATCAAATTTAGTTAATCATATTAAACTGCCTAAACACGTTTTAAATAAAACGTACTTAAGATGTCTTGCATGAGGCGGTCTCCTATGTTATTTAACTAAATGTATTTATGCCGTCGGTAAAACAGCCAGATGTGTTCCGTTTCACGCGGCGATCCATATTTTCGGTCAAACACACGAAATTTAGCTTTAATGTTAGTTATTTCTTGCGTAAAAAGGTATTTTAGTTGGCCAATGTCAACTTGACATTTGAAATTTCGTTCGTTTGGTTAGGTTTACTTCGAAATTTTTGGCGGCAACCTGAAGAATGATTTTTTGCTGTGTTGTTTTATTTTCGATTTTATGGGTATTTAGCATTGAGATAAATAATTAAAGCAAATAATATACGAGTGACAATATGTAATTGACTTTTTAATAAGTGACAATTGTGACATAAAGAATAGTAAAAATTAATTTATGAAAAAAGGTTACTCAACATTTTTTTGTCCTTAAACGCGTTTAAGGCAGTTAAATACCCATTTTTGGATGATTAACTTTGGCAGTTCATTAAACATATTTACCGGTAAATTTTGCGTTGTGCAAGACGCTAATCGTATTTAAGGGTGTTAAATGCGTATAGTGTTTCTTCAATCAATTTAAGGAGCGTTATGCAAGCGGCCCTTAAGCTTTAAAACACAAAATTTGAAGCATTAACGAAATACTTCAAATCATTTCCAACTCTATCTATATGAGCATAGTGTTTAAATGATTAAATATAATGTATTCTATATCATTCTCTCGTAGGCTAGTCCTATAGATTTGTGTGTTTATCTCTTTTTAGTGTCGCTTTTTCATTTCATCGAGTTTCAAATCACAACTATTCTAAAGAAGTTGCACTTCAAAAAAAGTTGCGGGTTATTTTGGTTTTAAAATTATTTTTTGAAGCTGGCAACATTAGCATGCCCCATGAATAAAGCATGATCGTGATCTCTGGAAGTTGGAAACTACAAATTGGGTTATGAAACGTTTGCGATAAAAGAGTTCATCTGATCGCGGGAGTTTTCCATTTTCACGTTACA